>JBBDGT010000335.1:629417-729417 GCA_037306005.1 Rhinophrynus dorsalis | reverse complement strand
CGAGGATAGGCAAATATCTTTAAGTGAGGCAGTAGTCGGCAGAAAGAAATAGGTCGACTGAGAGTTGAAGACAACACAGGAGTAGAGGTAGAACAGGAGTTGACTACTAGTCGTAGGAATATGCAGGAGTCGACCCGAAGGGTCGTAGACAAACGGAGAATCGTTGACAAGCCGGGTTCGGTACACAGAGAGTAATTGTAGACAAGTGGGGGGTTGTAGACAAGCCAGATTCAGTACACAATGTGGCAAACAGGAACTAGAGCAAAGAGTGGAGCGTAGTCGGGAACAAAGCCAGGAAACCAGAATTTGGATGAACATGATACAAGCGGAGGTCACAACGGGAATCAGAGATCAGGATATCAGATATGCAGGTACACAGGACACAAGGTCGCTGAGCACTGACCATCCAAGGGCAGGGAAAGGAGAAGAGTCCCGGATATAAGTAGGCCACAGACAGGTGAGGGAGTATAGTAACTAGGAGAGAGTCTGACAGGTTGTGACACAAAGATTCCTTGTTGCCGGTTCCCTAAAACTCTAGGTTGTCTAAGAAATTATCAATTACGAATTTGTCTAGGCATTCAGCATCTTCAGTAACCACTTGAGCTCGGCATACCCCCACTGCAGACAGAAGATTAACCTGTAACACTATATTAGTCGATTTAGCCTATAAGCCAGGTGGCACTTTATTCTTTGACTACCATAGCTACTTTTCTGCCAAGCAGCAGCAGGTTTGGTGCAGTTTAATTACCCTACACACTATAGCCTGCTAGAAAATTAACTGTTCTGTAGGCATTTTGCAGACATGAAGACTGACCCTGACTCTCAATTATCCTTTTTTGAATTGGTTCCATCGTGTCAGTATTACAATCCAGGATGGCACTACAGTTTCCCCTCGGCCACCTCAGTTTCACTATGAGGGTTATTCCACAAAGCCGCTCTTTCATTTCTCACCCTCCGTTCCTTTCTTCTCTTCGGTATCAGAATCCTGCTTTCCCATGAATCAGCCAGCCAAGTCAGATGTCCGCATATGGTACCAATTCCTTACACTGGAATGGCCATACCCTGTTTCCTCTGTCGTCCTCCTCTTCCTCTCCCACAGCATGCTCAGATACTTCTGCCAGCTACGGCTTTGTAGCAAAATTTTTCTTTACCTCTCCCTTATTCGAACTGTACCCCGTAGTGGCCACAGCCACATCACGAGGGCCCCAGTGGTTGGGCAAGGCAGGGTATTTCATCAGACATAGTACAACTTCACAACTCATCAACAAGGGCCAATCTCAATCCCCAGAAGCAAGTCAGAATTAAGCTTTGCACCCTATACTCATCTAGCATTTGCAAAGCATAGTCTACATTTCAGGTTTTTTTCTTTCCAGCACTCGTCCCTCTCACCCTTTCTCATCCTTCTCAATCTTAACCTTCACGGCTTACTGCCATTCTGCCCATAAACTATCGCTGAGCACCATAGAACTATACCTATATGGCATCCAGCTCCCCGAACCTTCATTCATTTCTGTCACGGTAGGCAATAAAGACATCAAGGTACAGTTGAGTACAACAGAATTCAGGCAAGAATTAAAAAATCCTTCAATGAGAAAGACAAGGACCAGAACCAGAGCAAGAAGATCCCACAAGAAATGGGAGATTGTGTTACGGTGTCAAGCAAAACCAGGAGTTAGACAGTATAGTTAATAGAACCTTTATTATGAGAATAATGACAGTAATGCAATATATAAATATATACACACAGTGGGTGATAGAAAAGGCGAGTACTATATCAGGAATAGCAGTCTCCCAATCTCTGCACCACACTGTCGGAGACTAGGCCTTAGCCCACTGGAATCTCGTGGTAAGGTAACACCCAAGAGATACTGACTCAGCCTGCAGTCAGTAGCTAGGAGTCTGCTAGAGGCCCAGGTCAGTACTAGGAAGGATGTCTGAATAACAGAACCAACAAACTGAGCGAACAGACAGGGCCTTCTAGTAAGCACCAGATAGGATAGTCAGATGAGCCTAAGTCATACACGGAGAGGGTAGTCAGCCAGAGCCACAGGTTTGCACCAGATAGGATATCCACTGAAGTGATGGAATGCTGGATGCGCAGTGGATAGAGCCCCAGGTCAACACCAGAGTGGGTAGTCAGACAAGCCTAGGTCATACACGGAGTGGGTAGTCAGCCAGAGCCACAGGTTTGCACCAGATAGGATATCCACTGGAGCGTTTGTATGCTGGATGCGCAATGGATAGAGCCCCAGGTCAACACCAGAGTGGGTAGTCAGACAAGCCTAGGTCATACATGGAGCAGGTAGTCAGCCAGAGCCACAGGTTTGCACCAGAAAGGATCTCTGAGCCAAATCGTAATGCCAAGGAGAATAGTCAGACAGAGCCACAGGTCAACACCAAAATGGATGGACAGACAAGCCGGATCATACACAGGAATCAGGAATACTAGAAAATGAACTGCTCAGAACAACAACGTAAGGGTGACTGAGTCAGAACTCAGACTGCCCTTTAAACCCCTCCATAGGAAGTAGGTAGGAGGAGCAGCTAGAGGGAGGAAGTAGGTAGACTACAGGAAACAAACACACGTAAAACAGAGGCCTGCAGCATGCTTGAAGCCTCTTGCCTGCAGATGATGCGTGGAAAGACGCCGAGCGTCGCTGAAGCGGCGGCGCTGGAAACAAGGTACTCTGACAGACTGCTCTGGAGGGGTACCTGTGTAGCCGAAAACCCTACAAAGCTAGTAATAGACAGATCCCAGGGGTCGTGGAGTGGGTAGACAGACCAGGCCTAAGGTCAGTCTCAGAGAGTGTAGGCAGCCAGAGACACAGGTCTGAGACCAATGGAGATACAGGCCAAGTTAGGAGTACAGACCAGAGCGGGTAGTCAGCCAATGCCAGAAGGTCAGAACCAGAGTGGATAGTCAGCCAATGCCAGAACGTCAGAACCAGAGTGGACAGTCAGCCACTGCCAGAAGGTCAGAACCAGAGCGGATAGTCAGCCACTGCCAGAAGGTCAGAACCAGAGCGGATAGTCAGCCAATGCAAGAAGGTCAGAACCAGAGCGGATAGTCAGCCACTGCCAGAAGGTCAGAACCAAAGTGGATAGTCAGCCACTGCCAGAAGGTCAGAACCAGAGCGGATAGTCAGCCACTGCCAGAAGGTCAGAACCAGAGCGGATAGTCAGCCAATGCAAGAAGGTCAGAACCAGAGCGGATAGTCAGCCAATGCAAGAAGGTCAGAACCAGAGCGGATAGTCAGCCACTGCCAGAAGGTCAGAACCAGAGCGGGTAGTCAGCCACTGCCAGAAGGTCAGAACCAGAGCGGATAGTCAGCCACTGCCAGAAGGTCAGAACCAGAGCGGATAGTCAGCCACTGCCAGAAGGTCAGAACCAGAGCGGATAGTCAGCCACTGCCAGAAGGTCAGAACCAGAGCGGATAGTCAGCCAATGCAAGAAGGTCAGAACCAGAGCGGATAGTCAGCCACTGCCAGAAGGTCAGAACCAGAGCGGATAGTCAGCCAATGCAAGAAGGTCAGAACCAGAGTGGATAGTCAGCCAATGCAAGAAGGTCAGAACCAGAGCGGATAGTCAGCCAATGCAAGAAGGTCAGAACCAGAGCGGATAGTCAGCCACTGCCAGAAGGTCAGAACCAGAGCGGATAGTCAGCCAATGCAAGAAGGTCAGAACCAGAGCGGATAGTCAGCCAATGCAAGAAGGTCAGAACCAGAGCGGATAGTCAGCCAATGCAAGAAGGTCAGAACCAGAGCGGATAGTCAGCCAATGCAAGAAGGTCAGAACCAGAGCGGATAGTCAGCCAATGCAAGAAGGTCAGAACCAGAGCGGATAGTCAGCCAATGCAAGAAGGTCAGAACCAGAGCGGATAGTCAGCCAATGCAAGAAGGTCAGAACCAGAGCGGATAGTCAGCCAATGCAAGAAGGTCAGAACCAGAGCGGATAGTCAGCCACTGCCAGAAGGTCAGAACCAGAGCGGATAGTCAGCCACTGCAAGAAGGTCAGAACCAGAGTGGATAGTCAGCCAATGCAAGAAGGTCAGAACCAGAGCGGATAGTCAGCCACTGCAAGAAGGTCAGAACCAGAGCGGATAGTCAGCCAATGCAAGAAGGTCAGAACCAGAGCGGATAGTCAGCCACTGCCAGAAGGTCAGAACCAGAGCGGATAGTCAGCCACTGCCAGAAGGTCAGAACCAGAGCGGATAGTCAGCCACTGCCAGAAGGTCAGAACCAGAGTGGATAGTCAGCCACTGCCAGAAGGTCAGAACCAGAGTGGATAGTCAGCCACTGCCAGAAGGTCAGAACCAGAGCGGATAGTCAGCCACTGCAAGAAGGTCAGAACCAGAGCGGATGGTCAGCCACTGCAAGAAGGTCAGAACCAGAGCGGATAGTCAGCCAATGCAAGAAGGTCAGAACCAGAGCGGATAGTCAGCCAATGCAAGAAGGTCAGAACCAGAGCGGATAGTCAGCCAATGCAAGAAGGTCAGAACCAGAGCGGATAGTCAGCCACTGCCAGAAGGTCAGAACCAGAGCGGATAGTCAGCCACTGCCAGAAGGTCAGAACCAGAGCGGATAGTCAGCCACTGCAAGAAGGTCAGAACCAGAGCGGATAGTCAGCCAATGCAAGAAGGTCAGAACCAGAGTGGATAGTCAGCCAATGCAAGAAGGTCAGAACCAGAGCGGATAGTCAGCCAATGCAAGAAGGTCAGAACCAGAGCGGATAGTCAGCCAATGCAAGAAGGTCAGAACCAGAGTGGATAGTCAGCCACTGCCAGAAGGTCAGAACCAGAGTGGATAGTCAGCCACTGCCAGAAGGTCAGAACCAGAGCGGATAGTCAGCCACTGCAAGAAGGTCAGAACCAGAGCGGATGGTCAGCCACTGCAAGAAGGTCAGAACCAGAGCGGATAGTCAGCCAATGCAAGAAGGTCAGAACCAGAGTGGATAGTCAGCCAATGCAAGAAGGTCAGAACCAGAGCGGATAGTCAGCCAATGCAAGAAGGTCAGAACCAGAGCGGATAGTCAGCCACTGCCAGAAGGTCAGAACCAGAGTGGATAGTCAGCCACTGCCAGAAGGTCAGAACCAGAGTGGATAGTCAGCCACTGCCAGAAGGTCAAAACCAGAGCGGATAGTCAGCCAATGCAAGAAGGTCAGAACCAGAGCGGATAGTCAGCCAATGCCAGAAGGTCAGAACCAGAGCGGATAGTCAGCCAATGCAAGAAGGTCAGAACCAGAGCGGATAGTCAGCCACTGCCAGAAGGTCAGAACCAGAGCGGATAGTCAGCCACTGCCAGAAGGTTAGAACCAGAGCGGACAGTCAGCCAATGCAAGAAGGTCAGAACCAGAGCAGATAGTCAGCCACTGCCAGAAGGTCAGAACCAGAGCGGATAGTCAGCCAATGCCAGAAGGTCAGAACCAGAGCGGATAGTCAGCCACTGCCAGAAGGTCAGAACCAGAGCGGATAGTCAGCCACTGCCAGAAGGTCAGAACCAGAGCGGATAGTCAGCCACTGCCAGAAGCTCAGAACCAGAGCGGATAGTCAGCCACTGCAAGAAGGTCAGAACCAGAGCGGATAGTCAGCCAATGCAAGAAGGTCAGAACCAGAGCGGATAGTCAGCCACTGCCAGAAGGTCAGAACCAGAGCGGATAGTCTGCCACTGCCAGAAGGTCAGAACCAGAGCGGATAGTCAGCCAATGCAAGAAGGTCAGAACCAGAGCGGATAGTCAGCCACTGCCAGAAGGTCAGAACCAGAGCGGATAGTCAGCCAATGCAAGAAGGTCAGAACCAGAGCGGATAGTCAGCCAATGCAAGAAGGTCAGAACCAGAGCGGATAGTCAGCCAATGCAAGAAGGTCAGAACCAGAGCGGATAGTCAGCCAATGCAAGAAGGTCAGAACCAGAGCGGATAGTCAGCCACTGCCAGAAGGTCAGAACCAGAGCGGATAGTCAGCCAATGCAAGAAGGTCAGAACCAGAGCGGATAGTCAGCCACTGCCAGAAGGTCAGAACCAGAGCGGATAGTCAGCCACTGCCAGAAGGTCAGAACCAGAGCGGATAGTCAGCCAATGCAAGAAGGTCAGAACCAGAGTGGATAGTCAGCCACTGCCAGAAGGTCAGAACCAGAGCGGATAGTCAGCCACTGCCAGAAGGTCAGAACCAGAGCGGATAGTCAGCCACTGCAAGAAGGTCAGAACCAGAGCGGATAGTCAGCCAATGCAAGAAGGTCAGAACCAGAGCGGATAGTCAGCCAATGCAAGAAGGTCAGAACCAGAGCGGATAGTCAGCCACTGCCAGAAGGTCAGAACCAGAGCGGATAGTCAGCCACTGCCAGAAGGTCAGAACCAGAGCGGATAGTCAGCCAATGCAAGAAGGTCAGAACCAGAGTGGATAGTCAGCCACTGCCAGAAGGTCAGAACCAGAGCGGATAGTCAGCCACTGCCAGAAGGTCAGAACCAGAGCGGATAGTCAGCCACTGCCAGAAGGTCAGAACCAGAGCGGATAGTCAGCCACTGCCAGAAGGTCAGAACCAGAGCGGATAGTCAGCCAATGCAAGAAGGTCAGAACCAGAGCGGATAGTCAGCCAATGCAAGAAGGTCAGAACCAGAGCGGATAGTCAGCCACTGCCAGAAGGTCAGAACCAGAGCGGATAGTCAGCCAATGCAAGAAGGTCAGACCCAGAGTGGATAGTCAGCCACTGCCAGAAGGTCAGAACCAGAGCGGATAGTCAGCCACTGCAAGAAGGTCAGAACCAGAGTGGATAGTCAGCCACTGCCAGAAGGTCAGAACCAGAGCGGATAGTCAGCCACTGCCAGAAGGTCAGAACCAGAGCGGATAGTCAGCCACTGCAAGAAGGTCAGAACCAGAGCGGATAGTCAGCCAATGCAAGAAGGTCAGAACCAGAGCGGATAGTCAGCCAATGCAAGAAGGTCAGAACCAGAGCGGATAGTCAGCCACTGCCAGAAGGTCAGAACCAGAGCGGATAGTCAGCCACTGCCAGAAGGTCAGAACCAGAGCGGATAGTCAGCCAATGCAAGAAGGTCAGAACCAGAGTGGATAGTCAGCCACTGCCAGAAGGTCAGAACCAGAGCGGATAGTCAGCCACTGCCAGAAGGTCAGAACCAGAGCGGATAGTCAGCCACTGCCAGAAGGTCAGAACCAGAGCGGATAGTCAGCCACTGCCAGAAGGTCAGAACCAGAGCGGATAGTCAGCCAATGCAAGAAGGTCAGAACCAGAGCGGATAGTCAGCCAATGCAAGAAGGTCAGAACCAGAGCGGATAGTCAGCCACTGCCAGAAGGTCAGAACCAGAGCGGATAGTCAGCCAATGCAAGAAGGTCAGAACCAGAGCGGATAGTCAGCCACTGCCAGAAGGTCAGAACCAGAGCGGATAGTCAGCCAATGCAAGAAGGTCAGAACCAGAGTGGATAGTCAGCCACTGCCAGAAGGTCAGAACCAGAGCGGATAGTCAGCCACTGCCAGAAGGTCAGAACCAGAGCGGATAGTCAGCCAATGCAAGAAGGTCAGAACCAGAGTGGATAGTCAGCCACTGCCAGAAGGTCAGAACCAGAGCGGATAGTCAGCCACTGCCAGAAGGTCAGAACCAGAGCGGATAGTCAGCCACTGCAAGAAGGTCAGAACCAGAGCGGATAGTCAGCCAATGCAAGAAGGTCAGAACCAGAGCGGATAGTCAGCCAATGCAAGAAGGTCAGAACCAGAGCGGATAGTCAGCCACTGCCAGAAGGTCAGAACCAGAGCGGATAGTCAGCCACTGCCAGAAGGTCAGAACCAGAGCGGATAGTCAGCCAATGCAAGAAGGTCAGAACCAGAGTGGATAGTCAGCCACTGCCAGAAGGTCAGAACCAGAGCGGATAGTCAGCCACTGCCAGAAGGTCAGAACCAGAGCGGATAGTCAGCCACTGCAAGAAGGTCAGAACCAGAGCGGATAGTCAGCCACTGCCAGAAGGTCAGAACCAGAGCGGATAGTCAGCCAATGCAAGAAGGTCAGAACCAGAGCGGATAGTCAGCCAATGCAAGAAGGTCAGAACCAGAGCGGATAGTCAGCCACTGCCAGAAGGTCAGAACCAGAGCGGATAGTCAGCCAATGCAAGAAGGTCAGACCCAGAGTGGATAGTCAGCCACTGCCAGAAGGTCAGAACCAGAGCGGATAGTCAGCCACTGCAAGAAGGTCAGAACCAGAGCGGATAGTCAGCCACTGCCAGAAGGTCAGAACCAGAGCGGATAGTCAGCCACTGCCAGAAGGTCAGAACCAGAGCGGATAGTCAGCCAATGCAAGAAGGTCAGAACCAGAGCGGATAGTCAGCCACTGCCAGAAGGTCAGAACCAGAGCGGATAGTCAGCCAATGCAAGAAGGTCAGAACCAGAGCGGATAGTCAGCCAATGCAAAAAGGTCAGAACCAGAGCGGATAGTCAGCCAATGCAAGAAGGTCAGACCCAGAGCGGATAGTCAGCCACTGCCAGAAGGTCAGAACCAGAGCGGATAGTCAGCCACTGCAAGAAGGTCAGAACCAGAGCGGATAGTCAGCCACTGCCAGAAGGTCAGAACCAGAGCGGATAGTCAGCCACTGCCAGAAGGTCAGAACCAGAGCGGATAGTCAGCCACTGCCAGAAGGTCAGAACCAGAGTGGATAGTCAGCCACTGCCAGAAGGTCAGAACCAGAGCGGATAGTCAGCCAATGCAAGAAGGTCAGAACCAGAGCGGATAGTCAGCCAATGCAAAAAGGTCAGAACCAGAGCGGATAGTCAGCCAATGCAAGAAGGTCAGAACCAGAGCGGATAGTCAGCCAATGCCAGAAGGTCAGAACCAGAGTGGATAGTCAGCCAATGCAAGAAGGTCAGAACCAGAGCGGATAGTCAGCCAATGCCAGAAGGTCAGAACCAGAGCGGATAGTCAGCCACTGCCAGAAGGTCAGAACCAGAGCGGATAGTCAGCCACTGCCAGAAGGTCAGAACCAGAGCGGATAGTCAGCCAATGCAAGAAGGTCAGAACCAGAGCGGATAGTCAGCCAATGCAAGAAGGTCAGAACCAGAGCGGATAGTCAGCCAATGCAAGAAGGTCAGACCCAGAGCGGATAGTCAGCCAATGCAAGAAGGTCAGAACCAGAGAGGGTAGTCAGCCACTGCCCCAAGATATACTTTAAAAGCGGCACGCAATGTCACTGGAAAGCTGCCAGATGACGCGTGGCCGCTCGCGAGGCAGAGCAATGTGGAAGTAACCTGCAACCAGAGACGCAGCATGGACCACCGCAAGGGGACACGGAAGCGACCGGCTCTCCACTGCCGGCCACCAAAGTAAGTCACAAACGGTGACAAGTTCTAGCAGACTTACGCATTCAATTATCCCCCAAAGTAATACACAAGCTTCCCACCACGCTCCTTGTCCCTGCCTTCCCATTACTGGTAAACTTGTACACCCCCTTTCGGCTCCCATTCGCATACTGTCCTTTCAGCCTCTATCAGTAAAACTTTTGGATCTCTCAGGCCAGGCGTATTTGCTGTTCCTCACCCTTTTTTAACAAAATCTCATTTATCTTTCCACGCTGATAACTGCACTCCATAACGGTCCAATGTGGCATGGATGTGTATCCCATTCTATCCTGTGTTCAAAAGGAGGTGCCTGGCTTCAGCTTTGCTTCATCTTTCTCCCTGATCAAGACAGAGCCAGCTTCTATTTCTCTCCTTCCAACGTCAGTCAGCCCTCTTACGTCTGCCACATTTACTACATCTTTTCTTTCCCATCTTAAAATGACAGATTCAGACCACCAAATCGGTGCTGCCTCCCCAGTCTCTATAAAACCAAGTACCTCCTCACATCATCCGGGGGGATGACAAGATGGCAGTCCACATGACTCAACAGATACATGCACAACTCCGTTCACATGTCAGACTCGCTCTTTCATCCCTTACATATTAATGTTACTATTCACATTTAACTAATATAAATTGCGGTGGTCTTGGTCTTGCAAACAGAAATTGGAGACTGCCATGAGGTGAAACATAAGATGTCTCAGCAAGATTGGAAGTGAGTGGTACTGGGAACACGCAGGCTAAATTTCTCTGTAGAGAGGTCCATTGGACTTGGGAGATTATTTACTGTATTTCTAAAGGGTCTGAATAAAGAGGTTAATAATACATGTTACTGTGTTTTCTGTTCCCTCTTTATACAGCTAATATACGCCTGGATTGCAGTATAAAATCTACCCACAGCAAGATGGGGAAAGTTTAGTGTTGCTAATTGGGACTTAAATATTTAAATAATCTCCAGTTTTTATTTGTAATTTTTGTAAATTTTACACAGTGTAACAGAGAACACATTGTATTATAATGGTGTTTACACAGTGTAACAGAGGACACATTGTATTATAATGGTGTTTACACGGTGTAACAGAGAACACATTGTATTAGAATGGTGTTTACACAGTGTAACAGAGGACACATTGTATTATAATGGTGTTTACACGGTGTAACAGAGAACACATTGTATTAGAATGGTGTTTACACAGTGTAACAGAGGACACATTGTATTATAATGGTGTTTACACGGTGTAACAGAGAACACATTGTATTATAATGGTGTTTACACAGTGTAACAGAGAACACATTGTATTATAATGGTGTTTACACGGTGTAACAGAGAACACATTGTATTATAATGGTGTTTACACAGTGTAACAGAGAACACATTGTATTATAATGGTGTTTACACAGTGTAACAGAGAACACATTGTATTATAATGGTGTTTACATGGTGTAACAGAGAACACATTGTATCATGATGGTGTTTACACAGTGTAACAGAGATCACATTGTATTATAATGGTGTTTTACACAGTGTAACAGAGATCACATTGTATTATGATGGTGTTTACACAGTGTAACAGAGATCACATTGTATTATGATGGTGTTTAACAGTGTAACAGAGAACACATTGTATCATGATGGTGTTTACACAGTGTAACAGAGAACACATTGTATTATAATGGTGTTTACACAGTGTAACAGAGATCACATTGTATTATGATGGTGTTTATACAGTGTAACAGAGAACACATTGTATCATGATGGTGTTTACACAGTGTAACAGAGAACACATTGTATTATAATGGTGTTTACACAGTGTAACAGAGAACACATTGTATAATGGTGTTTACACAGTGTAACAGAGATCACATTGTATTATGATGGTGTTTACACAGTGTAACAGAGATCACATTGTATTATGATGGTGTTTACACAGTGTAACAGAGATCACGTTGTATTATAATGGTGTTTACACGGTGTAACAGAGAACACATTGTATTATAATGGTGTTCACACGGTGTAACAGAGATCATATTGTATTATGATGGTGTTTACACAGTGTAACAGAGGACACATTGTATTATAATGGTGTTTACACAGTGTAACAGAGAACACATTGTATTAGCATGGTGTTTACACAGTGTAACAGAGGACACATTGTATTATGATGGTGTTTACACAGTGTAACAGAGAACACATTGTATTATAATGGTGTTTACACAGTGTAACAGAGAACACATTGTATTATAATGGTGTTTACACGGTGTAACAGAGAACACATTGTATTATAATGGTGTTTACACAGTGTAACAGAGAACACATTGTATTATAATGGTGTTTACACGGTGTAACAGAGAACACATTGTATCATGATGGTGTTTACACAGTGTAACAGAGATCACATTGTATTATAATGGTGTTTACACAGTGTAACAGAGAACACATTGTATCATGATGGTGTTTACACAGTGTAATAGAGAACACATTGTATTATGATGGTGTTTACACAGTGTAACAGAGAACACATTGTATCATGATGGTGTTTACACAGTGTAACAGAGAACACATTGTATTATGATGGTGTTTACACAGTGTAACAGAGAACACATTGTATTATGATGGTGTTTACACAGTGTAACAGAGAACACATTGTATTACGATGGTGTTTACACAGTGTAACAGAGATCACATTGTATTATAATGGTGTTTACACAGTGTAACAGAGAACACATTGTATTACAATGGTGTTTACACAGTGTAACAGAAAACACATTGTATTACGATGGTGTTTACACAGTGTAACAGAGATCACATTGTATCATGATGGTGTTTACACAGTGCAACAGAGAACACATTGTATTATGATGGTGTTTAACAGTGTAACAGAGAACACATTGTATCATGATGGTGTTTACACAGTGTAACAGAGAACACATTGTATCATGATGGTGTTTACACAGTGTAACAGAGATCACATTGTATCATGATGGTGTTTACACAGTGTAATAGAGAACACATTGTATTATGATGGTGTTTAACAGTGTAACAGAGAACACATTGTATCATGATGGTGTTTACACAGTGTAACAGAGAACACATTGTATCATGATGGTGTTTACACAGTGTAACAGAGATCACATTGTATCATGATGGTGTTTACACAGTGTAACAGAGAACACATTGTATCATGATGGTGTTTACACAGTGTAACAGAGATCACATTGTATCATGATGGTGTTTACACAGTGTAACAGAGAACACATTGTATTATAATGGTGTTTACACAGTGTAACAGAGATCACATTGTATCATGATGGTGTTTACACAGTGTAACAGAGAACACATTGTATTATGATGGTGTTTACACAGTGTAACAGTGATCACATTGTATTATGGTGGTGTTTACACAGTGTAACAGTGATCACATTGTATTATAATCGTGTTTACACAGTGTAACAGAGATCACATTGTATTAGCATGGTGTTTACACAGTGTAACAGAGGACACATTGTATTATGATGGTGTTTACACAGTGTAACAGAGGACACATTGTATTATAATGGTGTTTACACAGTGTACCAGAGAACACATTGTATTAGAATGGTATTTACACAGTGTAACAGAGAACACATTGTATTATGATGGTGTTTACACAGTGTAACAGTGATCACATTGTATTATAATCGTGTTTACACAGTGTAACAGAGATCACATTGTATTACGATGGTGTTTACACAGTGTAACAGAGAACACATTGTATCATGATGGTGTTTACACAGTGTAACAGAGAACACATTGTATTATAATGGTGTTTACACGGTGTAACAGAGAACACATTGTATTATAATGGTGTTTACACAGTGTAACAGAGAACACATTGTATTACAATGGTGTTTACACAGTGTAACAGAGAACACATTGTATTACGATGGTGTTTACACAGTGTAACAGAGATCACATTGTATTATAATGGTGTTTACACAGTGTAACAGAGAACACATTGTATTACAATGGTGTTTACACAGTGTAACAGAGATCACATTGTATCATGATGGTGTTTACACAGTGTAACAGAGAACACATTGTATTACGATGGTGTTTACACAGTGTAACAGAGAACACATTGTATCATGATGGTGTTTACACAGTGTAACAGAGAACACATTGTATCATGATGGTGTTTACACAGTGTAACAGAGAACACATTGTATTATAATGGTGTTTACACAGTGTAACAGAGATCACATTGTATCATGATGGTGTTTACACAGTGTAACAGAGAACACATTGTATTATGATGGTGTTTACACAGTGTAACAGTGATCACATTGTATTATAATCGTGTTTACACAGTGTAACAGAGATCACATTGTATTACGATGGTGTTTACACAGTTTAACAGAGAACACATTGTATTACAATGGTGTTTACACAGTGTAACAGAGATCACATTGTATTACGATGGTATTTACACAGTGTAACAGAGAACACATTGTATTATGATGGTGTTTACACAGTTTAACAGAGAACACATTGTATTACGATGGTATTTACACAGTGTAACAGAGAACACATTGTATTACGATGGTGTTTACACAGTGTAACAGAGATCACATTGTATCATGATGGTGTTTACACAGTGTAACAGAGAACACATTGTATTGCGATGGTGTTTACACAGTGTAACAGAGAACACATTGTATTATAATGGTGTTTACACAGTGTAACAGAGATCACATAGTATTAGAATGGTGTTTACACAGTGTAACAGAGAACACATTGTATCATGATGGTGTTTACACAGTGTAACAGAGAACACGTTGTATTATGATGGTGTTTACACAGTGTAACAGAGATCACATTGTATCATGATGGTGTTTACACAGTGTAACAGAACACATTGTATCATGATGGTGTTTACACAGTGTAAAAGACATCACATTGTATTACGATGGTGTTTACACAGTGTAACAGAGATCACACTGTATTACGATGGTGTTTACACAGTGTAACAGAGAACACATTGTATTATAATGGTGTTTACACAGTGTAACAGAACACATTGTATCATGATGGTGTTTACACAGTGTAACAGAGAACACATTGTATTACGATGGTGTTTACACGGTGTAACAGAGATCACATTGTATCATGATGGTGTTTACACAGTGTAACAGAACACATTGTATCATGATGGTGTTTACACAGTGTAACAGAACACATTGTATCATGATGGTGTTTACACAGTGTAAAAGACATCACATTGTATTACGATGGTGTTTACACAGTGTAACAGAGATCACACTGTATTACGATGGTGTTTACACAGTGTAACAGAGAACACATTGTATTACGATGGTGTTTACACAGTGTAACAGAGAACACCTTGTATTATAATGGTGTTTACACAATGTAACAGAGAACACATTGTATTATGATGGTGTTTACACAGTGTAACAGAGAACACATTGTATTATAATGGTGTTTACACAGTGTAACAGAGATCACATTGTATCATGATGGTGTTTACACAGTGTAACAGAGAACACATTGTATTATGATGGTGTTTACACAGTGTAACAGTGATCACATTGTAATATAATCGTGTTTACACAGTGTAACAGAGATCACATTGTATTACGATGGTGTTTACACAGTTTAACAGAGAACACATTGTATTACAATGGTGTTTACACAGTGTAACAGAGATCACATTGTATTACGATGGTATTTACACAGTGTAACAGAGAACACATTGTATTATGATGGTGTTTACACAGTTTAACAGAGAACACATTGTATTACGATGGTATTTACACAGTGTAACAGAGAACACATTGTATTACGATGGTGTTTACACAGTGTAACAGAGATCACATTGTATCATGATGGTGTTTACACAGTGTAACAGAGAACACATTGTATTGCGATGGTGTTTACACAGTGTAACAGAGAACACATTGTATTATAATGGTGTTTACACAGTGTAACAGAGATCACATAGTATTAGAATGGTGTTTACACAGTGTAACAGAGAACACATTGTATCATGATGGTGTTTACACAGTGTAACAGAGAACACGTTGTATTATGATGGTGTTTACACAGTGTAACAGAGATCACATTGTATCATGATGGTGTTTACACAGTGTAACAGAACACATTGTATCATGATGGTGTTTACACAGTGTAAAAGACATCACATTGTATTACGATGGTGTTTACACAGTGTAACAGAGATCACACTGTATTACGATGGTGTTTACACAGTGTAACAGAGAACACATTGTATTATAATGGTGTTTACACAGTGTAACAGAACACATTGTATCATGATGGTGTTTACACAGTGTAACAGAGAACACATTGTATTACGATGGTGTTTACACGGTGTAACAGAGATCACATTGTATCATGATGGTGTTTACACAGTGTAACAGAACACATTGTATCATGATGGTGTTTACACAGTGTAACAGAACACATTGTATCATGATGGTGTTTACACAGTGTAAAAGACATCACATTGTATTACGATGGTGTTTACACAGTGTAACAGAGATCACACTGTATTACGATGGTGTTTACACAGTGTAACAGAGAACACATTGTATTACGATGGTGTTTACACAGTGTAACAGAGAACACCTTGTATTATAATGGTGTTTACACAATGTAACAGAGAACACATTGTATTATGATGGTGTTTACACAGTGTAACAGAGAACACATTGTATTATAATGGTGTTTACACAGTGTAACAGAGAACACGTTGTATTATAATGGTGTTTACACAATGTAACAGAAAACACATTGTATTACGATGGTGTTTACACAGTGTAACAGAGAACACCTTGTATTATAATGGTGTTTACACAATGTAACAGAGAACACATTGTATTATGATGGTGTTTACACAGTGTAACAGAGAACACATTGTATTATAATGGTGTTTACACAATGTAACAGAAAACACATTGTATTACGATGGAGTTTACACAGTTTAACAGAGAACACATTGTATTATAATGGTGTTTACACAGTGTAACAGAACACATTGTATTATGATGGTGTTTACACAGTGTAACAGAACACATTGTATTATGATGGTGTTTACACAATGTAACAGAAAACACATTGTATTACGATGGTGTTTACACAGTGTAACAATGAACACATTGTATTACGATGTACAGTTCACTAGCATATTATATATTATATTATGGTGATTACGCTCTTTGTATTGTCAGCACTGTTGTTGGTATTCAATTAGTAAATAAGTATGAATATTTTTATTAACCAGCTGACAAAGGAGGGGTGATCCCTTTTCTGAAATATTGTGGTTTGATTTAGATTAGCACCAATAAACTATAAGTGTTAGTCCCTGATTTGGCTAAGCTTGGAATCTGATAGCCATCATATAATAAAGATACAGCAAACCAATCTCATCCAGCTCTTTATTACCAGGAATGTAAATCATGGTATAAATCAATTACTTTCTCCTTACATTCAGATAAGCCATATTACCTGTAGTGAGGGCATGTACTCCGTCCTGAGCTGCGCCTGGAACAGAAATATCAGAGTCAGTCTGCTGTGTGTCAGGCATGTCATGTGAATGGAGAATGTAATGTCTCTAGGAACCAACTGACCCATCTAGTCTGTCATCTGTTATCAGAAATATCAGATAGTTATATGATACAGGACTGTGTATGAGATGTACTAGTCATGTATAGAAGGGGGTAGTTTGTGATTATAGGGGTACAGTGTTATTATATGGGGGGTACAGTGTTATTATATGGGGGTAGTGTGTGATTATAGGGGTACAGTGTGATTATATGGGGGTAGTGTGTGATTATAGGGGGTACAGTGTTATTATATGGGGGTAGTGTGTGATTATAGGGGGTACAGTGTTATTATATGGGGGTAGTGTGTGATTATAGGGGTACAGTGTGATTATATGGGGGTAGTGTGTGATTATAGGGATACAGTGTGATTATATGGTGTTAGTGTGTGATTATAGGGGGTACAGTGTTATTATATGGGGGTAGTGTGTGATTATAGGGGTACAGTGTGATTATATGGTGTTAGTGAGTGATTATAGGGGTTACAGTGTTATTATATGGGGGTAGTGTGTGATTATAGGGGGTACAGTGTTATTATATGGGGGTAGTGTGTGATTATAGGGGGTATAGTGTTATTATATGGGGGTAGTGTGTGATTATAGGGGGGTATTGTGTGATTATAGGGGATACAGTGTTATTATATGGGGGTAGCGTGTGATTATATGGGATACAGTGTTATTATATGGGGGGTAGTGTGTGATTATAGGGGGTATAGTGTTATTATATGGGGGTAGTGTGTGATTATAGGGGTACAGTGTTATTATATGGGGGTAGTGTGTGATTATAGGGGGTATAGTGTTATTATATGGGGGTAGTGTGTGATTATAGGGGGTATAGTGTTATTATATGGGGGTAGTGTGTGATTATAGGGGGTACAGTGTTATTATATGGGGTAGTGTGTGATTATAGGGGATACAGTGTTATTATATGGGGGTAGTGTGTGATTATAGGGGGTATAGTGTTATTATATGGGGGTAGTGTGTGATTATAGGGGTACAGTGTTATTATATGGGGGTAGTGTGTGATTATAGGGGTTACAGTGTTATTATATAGGGTAGTGTGTGATTATAGGGGGTACAGTGTTATTATATGGGGGTAGTGTGTGATTATAGGGGTACAGTGTTATTATATGGGGGTAGTGTGTGATTATAGGGGGTACAGTGTTATTATATGGGGGTAGTGTGTGATTATAGGGGTAGAGTGTGATTATTTGGGGGTAGTGTGTGATTATAGGGGTACAGTGTTATTATATGGGGTAGTGTGTGATTATAGGGGGTACAGTGTGATTATATGGGGGTAGTGTGTGATTATAGGGGGTTCAGTGTGATTATATGGGTGTAGTGTGTGATTATAGGGGGTACAGTGTGATTATATGGGGGTAGTGTGTGATTATAGGGGGTACAGTGTGATTATATGGGGGTAGTGTGTGATTATAGGGGTACAGTGTTATTATATGGGGGTAGTGATACAAGGGTCAGTGCGATAGTCCGGATTGCTCTTACCTTGACCTGATCGATTGATTGGAGAGTCATCCGAGCTGCAGTCACCGTATCAGGTTGTGGAGCTGGTATATAGATATATAGATAGAATAGTGCACAGTATTATTATTATTATTAATATCGTTTATTTTAATAGCCCAGCGCTGTACAATAGGCAGTAGACACACAGAGACATTAAACAGTACAAATGGTGCATGGAAAACAGAAAGCATCAGAGGGCCCCCTGCTGGTGATATCCTACAATCCAGTGGAAGGTAAGTGCTATGGGGTGGACGTGCCCCGTACCACATGAACTGCTGGTCCGTGGGTAGGAGATAGAAGTGCATTTGAGTGGAGTGGTCCAGGCACGTAGTGGGTCCATTTGGGGGAAAGAGACCATGTGAATGGGGATGTAGGTGGGAGAGTTGTGTAGACGTGAATGAGAGCAGTAGAGGTTGGACAGGCTGTTGATCTGGCATTGCTCATAATGGTCATGGGGTATTTGACAGTCTTCCCTGAAAAGGAGAGTTGTCAGGGAGCGTCTGAAGGCTGGGGGACAGTGTGATGGGCTGGGGATAGTCTGATTGGCTGGGGGACGGTCTGATGGGCCGGGGGACAGTCTGATGGGCCGGGGGACGGTCTGATGGGCCGGGGGACGGTCTGATGGGCCGGGGGACGGTCTGATGGGCTGGGGGACAGTGTGATGGGCTGGGGGATAGTCTGATGGGCTGGGGGACAGTGTGATGGGCTGGGGGACAGTGTGATGGGCTGGGGGACAGTCTGATGGGCTGGGGGACAGTCTGATGGGCTGGGGGACAGTCTGATGGGCTGGGGGACAGTCTGATGGGCTGGGGGACAGTCTGATGGGCCGGGGGACAGTGTGATGGGCTGGTGGATAGTCTGATGGGCTGGGGGATAGTCTGATGGGCTGGGGGACGGTCTGATGGGCCGGGGGACAGTCTGATGGGCTGGGGGACAGTGTGATGGGCTGGGGGACAGTCTGATGGGCTGGGGGACGGTCTGATGGGCCGGGGGACGGTCTGATGGGCCGGGGGACAGTCTGATGGGCCGGGGACAGTCTGATGGGCCGGGGGACGGTCTGATGGGCTGGGGGACAGTCTGATGGCTGGGGGACAGTGTGATGGGCTGGGGACAGTCTGATGGGCTGGGGGACAGTGTGATGGGCTGGGGGACAGTCTGATGGGCTGGGGGACAGTCTGATGGGCTGGGGGATAGTCTGATGGGCTGGGGGATAGTGTGATGGGCTGGGGGATAGTATGATGGGCTGGGGGACAGTGTGATGGGCTGGGGGACAGTGTGATGGGCTGGGGGACAGTCTGATGGGCTGGGGGATAGTGTGATGGGCTGGGGGATAGTATGATGGGCTGGGGGACAGTCTGATGGGCTGGGGACAGTCTGATGGGCTGGGGGATAGTGTGATGGGCTGGGGGATAGTATGATGGGCTGGGGGACAGTCTGATGGGCTGGGGGACAGTCTGATGGGCTGGGGGATAGTCTGATGGGCTGGGGGATAGTCTGATGGGCTGGGGGACAGTCTGATGGGCTGGGGGATAGTCTGATGGGCTGGGGGATAGTCTGATGGGCTGGGGGACAGTCTGATGGGCTGGGGGATAGTCTGATGGGCTGGGGGATAGTCTGATGGGCTGGGGGATAGTCTGATGGGCTGGGGGATAGTCTGATGGGCTGGGGGACAGTCTGATGGGCTGGGGGATAGTCTGATGGGCTGGGGGATAGTCTGATGGGCTGGGGGACAGTCTGATGGGCTGGGGATAGTCTGATGGGCTGGGGATAGTCTGATGGGCTGGGGGACAGTCTGATGGGCTGGGGGATAGTCTGATGGGCTGGGGGACAGTCTGATGGGCTGGGGGACAGTCTGATGGGCTGGGGGAGGGAATTCCAGAGCTCAAGTGTAGCATGGAAGGAGTCCTGTAGGAGGGAATGGGAGGAGTGCTGTAGGCAGGAGTGGGAGAAGTCCTGTAGGTGACAGTGGGAGGAGTCCTGTAGGAGGGAATGGGAGGAGTCCTGTAGGGGGAGTGGGAGGAGTCCTGTAGGAATGGGAGGAGTCCTGTAGGAGGGAATGGGAGGAGTCCTGTAGGCAGGAGTGGGAGAAGTCCTGTAGGTGACAGTGGGAGGAGTCCTGTAGGAGGGAATGGGAGGAGTCCTGTAGGGGGGAGTGGGAGGAGTCCTGTAGGCAGGAGTGGGAGAAGTCCTGTAGGTGACAGTGGGAGGAGTCCTGTAGGAGGGAATGGGAGAAGTCCTGTAGGTGAGAGTGGGAGGAGTCCTGTAGGTGGGAATGGGAGGAGTCCTGTAGGGGGTGTGGAGGAGTCCTGTAGGAGGGAATGGGAGAAGTCCTGTAGGTGAGAGTGGGAGAAGTCTTGTAGGAGGGAATGGGAGGAGTCCTGTAGGCAGGAGTGGGAGGAGTCCTGTAGGAGGGAGTGGGAGGAGTCCTGTAGGTGAGAGTGGGAGGAGTCCTGTAGGTGGGAATGGGAGGAGTCCTGTAGGGGGTGTGGGAGGAGTCCTGTAGGAGGGAATGGGAGAAGTCCTGTAGGTGAGAGTGGGAGAAGTCTTGTAGGAGGGAATGGGAGGAGTCCTGTAGGAGGGAGTGGGAGGAATCCTGTAGGAGGGAGTGGGAGGAGTCCTGTAGGAGGGAATGGGAGGAGTCCTGTAGGGGGAGTGGGAGGAGTCCTGTAGGAATGGGAGGAGTCCTGTAGGAGGGAATGGGAGGAGTCCTGTAGGCAGGAGTGGGAGAAGTCCTGTAGGTGACAGTGGGAGGAGTCCTGTAGGAGGGAATGGGAGGAGTCCTGTAGGGGGGAGTGGGAGGAGTCCTGTAGGCGGGAATGGGAGGAGTCCTGTAGGGGGTGTGGAGGAGTCCTGTAGGAGGGAATGGGAGGAGTCCTGTAGGCAGGAGTGGGAGGAGTCCTGTAGGAGGGAGTGGGAGGAGTCCTGTAGGCAGGAATGGGAGGAGTCCTGTAGGAGGGAGTGGGAGGAGTCCTGTAGGCAGGAATGGGAGGAGTCCTGTAGGCAGGAGTGGGAGGAGTCCTGTAGGCAGGAGTGGGAGGAGTGCTGTAGGCAGGAGTGGGAGAAGTCCTGTAGGTGACAGTGGAGGAGTCCTGTAGGAGGGAATGGGAGGAGTGCTGTAGGCAGGAGTGGGAGAAGTCCTGTAGGTGACAGTGGGAGGAGTCCTGTAGGAGGGAATGGGAGGAGTCCTGTAGGGGGAGTGGGAGGAGTCCTGTAGGAATGGGAGGAGTCCTGTAGGAGGGAATGGGAGGAGTCCTGTAGGGGGGAGTGGGAGGAGTCCTGTAGGCGGGAATGGGAGGAGTCCTGTAGGGGGTGTGGGAGGAGTCCTGTAGGAGGAAATGGGAGGAGTCCTGTAGGTAGGAATGGGAGGAGTCCTGTAGGTGGGAGTGGGAGGAGTCCTGTAGGTAGGAATGGGAGGAGTCCTGTAGGCGGGAGTGGGAGGAGTCCTGTAGGCGGGAGTGGGAGGAGTCCTGTAGGCGGAGTGGGAGGAGTCCTGTAGGTGATAGTGGAGGAGTCCTGTAGGCGGGAGTGGGAGGAGTCCTGTAGGCGGGAGTGGGAGGAGTCCTGTAGGCGGGAGTGGGAGGTGTCCTGTAGGAGGGAATGGGAGGAGTCCTGTAGGCAGGAGTGGGAGGAGTCCTGTAGGAGGGAATGGGAGGAGTCCTGTAGGCAGGAGTGGGAGGAGTCCTGTAGGGGAGTGGGAGGAGTCCTGTAGGAGGGAATGGGAGGAGTCCTGTAGGTGGGAGTGGGAGGAGTCCTGTAGGAGGAATGGGAGGAGTCCTGTAGGCAGGAGTGGGAGGAGTCCTGTAGGAGGGAGTGGGAGGAGTCCTGTAGGCAGAAGTGGGAGGAGTCCTGTAGGCAGGAGTGGGAGGAGTCCTGTAGGAGGGAATGGGAGGAGTCCTGTAGGTGATAGTGGGAGGAGTCCTATAGGCAGGAGTGGGAGGAGTCCTGTAGGTGATAGTGGGAGGAGTCCTGTAGGTAGGAGTGGGAGGAGTCCTGTAGGTAGGAGTGGGAGGAGTCCTGTAGGCAGGAGTGGGAGGATGTAATAAGAGCTGCAGCCAGAAGATGGCCCATTGCAGAGCGATGATGGTGAGTGGAGGAGTCCTGTAGGCAGGAGTGGGAGGAGTCCTGTAGGAGGGAATGGGAGGAGTCCTGTAGGTGATAGTGGGAGGAGTCCTGTAGGTGGGAGTGGGAGGAGTCCTGTAGGTAGGAGTGGGAGGATGTAATAAGAGTTGCAGACAGAAGATGGCCCATTGCAGAGCGATGATGGTGAGTGGGAGGAGTCCTGTAGGCAGGAGTGGGAGGAGTCCTGTAGGAGGGAATGGGAGGAGTCCTGTAGGTGATAGTGGGAGGAGTCCTGTAGGTGGGAGTGGGAGGAGTCCTGTAGGCAGGAGTGGGAGGATGTAATAAGAGTTGCAGACAGAAGATGGCCCATTGCAGAGCGATGATGGTGAGTGGGAGGAGTTCTGTAGGAGGAGTGGGAGGAGTCCTGTAGGAGGGAATGGGAGGAGTCCTATAGGCAGGAATGGGAGGAGTCCTATAGGCAGGATGGGAGGAGTCCTGTAGGTGATAGTGGAGGAGTCCTGTATGAGGGAATGGGAGGAGTCCTGTAGGCAGGAGTGGGAGGAGTCCTGTAGGTGTGAATGGGAGGAGTCCTGTAGGCAGGAATGGGAGGAGTCCTGTAGGTGTGAATGGGAGGAGTCCTGTAGGCAGGAATGGGAGGAGTCCTGTAGGCAGGAGTGGGAGGAGTCCTGTAGGTGACAGTGGGAGGAGTCCTGTAGGTGGGAGTGGGAGGAGTCCTATAGGCAGGAATGGGAGGAGTCCTGTAGGTGTGAATGGGAGGAGTCCTGTAGGCAGGAATGGGAGGAGTCCTGTAGGCAGGAGTGGGAGGAGTCCTGTAGGTGACAGTGGGAGGAGTCCTGTAGGTGTGAATGGGAGGAGTCCTGTAGCAGGAATGGGAGGAGTCCTGTAGGCAGGAGTGGGAGGAGTCCTGTAGGTGACAGTGGGAGGAGTCCTGTAGGTGTGAATGGGAGGAGTCCTGTAGGCAGGAATGGGAGGAGTCCTGTAGGTGTGAATGGGAGGAGTCCTGTAGGCAGGAATGGGAGGAGTCCTGTAGGCAGGAGTGGGAGGAGTCCTGTAGGTGACAGTGGGAGGAGTCCTGTAGGTGGGAGTGGGAGGAGTCCTGTAGGCAGGAATGGGAGGAGTCCTGTAGGTGTGAATGGGAGGAGTCCTGTAGGCAGGAGTGGGAGGAGTCCTGTAGGCAGAAGTGGGAGGAGTCCTGTAGGTAGGAGTGGGAGGAGTCCTGTAGGAGGGAATGGGAGGAGTCCTGTAGGTGATAGTGGGAGGAGTCCTGTAGGTAGGAGTGGGAGGAGTCCTGTAGGCAGAAGTGGGAGGAGTCCTGTAGGTAGGAGTGGGAGGAGTCCTGTAGGCAGAAGTGGGAGGAGTCCTGTAGGTAGGAGTGGGAGGAGTCCTGTAGGAGGGAGTGGAGGAGTCCTGTAGGTGATAGTGGGAGGAGTCCTGTAGGTAGGAGTGGGAGGAGTCCTGTAGGCAGAAGTGGGAGGAGTCCTGTAGGTAGGAGTGGGAGGAGTCCTGTAGGCAGAAGTGGGAGGAGTCCTGTAGGTAGGAGTGGGAGGAGTCCTGTAGGAGGGAATGAGGAGGGAATGGGAGGAGTCCTGTAGGTGATAGTGGGAGGAGTCCTGTAGGTAGGAGTGGGAGGAGTCCTGTAGGCAGAAGTGGGAGGAGTCCTGTAGGTAGGAGTGGGAGGAGTCCTTTAGGCAGAAGTGGGAGGAGTCCTGTAGGTAGGAGTGGGAGGAGTCCTGTAGGAGGGAGTGGGAGGAGTCCTGTAGGTGATAGTGGGAGGAGTCCTGTAGGTAGGAGTGGGAGGAGTCCTGTAGGAGGGAGTGGGAGGAGTCCTGTAGGTGATAGTGGGAGGAGTCCTGTAGGTAGGAGTGGGAGGAGTCCTGTAGGCAGAAGTGGGAGGAGTCCTGTAGGTAGGAGTGGGAGGAGTCCTGTAGGCAGAAGTGGGAGGAGTCCTGTAGGTAGGAGTGGGAGGAGTCCTGTAGGAGGGAATGGGAGGAGTCCTGTAGGTGATAGTGGGAGGAGTCCTGTAGGTAGGAGTGGGAGGAGTCCTGTAGGCAGAAGTGGGAGGAGTCCTGTAGGTAGGAGTGGGAGGAGTCCTTTAGGCAGAAGTGGGAGGAGTCCTGTAGGTAGGAGTGGGAGGAGTCCTGTAGGAGGGAGTGGGAGGAGTCCTGTAGGTGATAGTGGGAGGAGTCCTGTAGGTAGGAGTGGGAGGAGTCCTATAGGCAGGAATGGGAGGATGTAATAAGAGCTGCAGACAGAAGATGGCCCATTGCAGAGCGATGATGGTGAGTGGGAGGAGTCCTGTAGGAGGGAATGGGAGGAGTCCTGTAGGTAGGAGTGGGAGGAGTCCTATAGGCAGAAGTGGGAGGATGTAATAAGAGCTGCAGACAGAAGATGGCCCATTGCAGAGCGATGATGGTGAGTGGGAGGAGTCCTGTAGGTGATAGTGGGAGGAGTCCTGTATGAGGGAATGGGAGGAGTCCTGTAGGTGTGAATGGGAGGAGTCCTGTAGGCAGGAATGGGAGGAGTCCTGTAGGCAGGAGTGGGAGGAGTCCTGTAGGTGATAGTGGGAGGAGTCCTGTAGGTAGGAGTGGGAGGAGTCCTGTAGGTAGGAGTGGGAGGAGTCCTGTAGGTAGGAGTGGGAGGAGTCCTGTAGGTGATAGTGGGAGGAGTCCTATAGGCAGGAGTGGGAGGAGTCCTGTAGGAGGGAGTGGGAGGAGTCCTGTAGGCAGAAGTGGGAGGAGTCTTGTAGGCAGGAATGGGAGGAGTCCTGTAGGAGGGAATGGGAGGAGTCCTGTAGGCAGGAGTGGGAGGAGTCTTGTAGGCAGGAATGGGAGGAGTCCTGTAGGAGGGAATGGGAGGAGTCCTGTAGGTAGGAGTGGGACGATGTAATAAGAGCTGTAGACAGAAGATGGCCCATTGCAGAGCGATGATGGTGAGTGGGAGGAGTTCTGTAGGAGGGAATGGGAGGAGTCCTGTAGGTGATAGTGGGAGGAGTCCTATAGGCAGGAGTGGGAGGAGTCCTGTAGGCAGGAGTGGGAGGAGTCCTGTAGGAGGGAATGGGAGGAGTCTTGTAGGTAGGAGTGGGAGGAGTCCTGTAGGCAGGAGTGGGAGGATGTAATAAGAGCTGCAGCCAGAAGATGGCCCATTGCAGAGCGATGATGGTGAGTGGGAGGAGTCCTGTAGGCAAGAGTGGGAGGAGTCCTGTAGGAGGGAATGGGAGGAGTCCTGTAGGTGATAGTGGGAGGAGTCCTGTATGAGGGAATGGGAGGAGTCCTGTAGGCAGGAATGGGAGGAGTCCTGTAGGCAGGAGTGGGAGGAGTCCTATAGGCAGGAGTGGGAGGAGTCCTGTAGGTGATAGTGGGAGGAGTCCTGTAGGTAGGAGTGGGAGGAGTCCTGTAGGTAGGAGTGGGAGGAGTCCTGTAGGTGATAGTGGGAGGAGTCCTATAGGCAGGAGTGGGAGGAGTCCTGTAGGAGGGAGTGGGAGGAGTCCTGTAGGCAGAAGTGGGAGGAGTCTTGTAGGCAGGAATGGGAGGAGTCCTGTAGGAGGGAATGGGAGGAGTCCTGTAGGCAGGAGTGGGAGGATGTAATAAGAACTGCAGACAGAAGATGGCCCATTGCAGAGCGATGATGGTGAGTGGGAGGAGTCCTGTAGGAGGGAATGGGAGGAGTCCTGTAGGTGATAGTGGGAGGAGTCCTATAGGCAGGAGTGGGAGGAGTCCTGTAGGCAGGAGTGGGAGGATGTAATAAGAGCTGCAGCCAGAAGATGGCCCATTGCAGAGCGATGATGGTGAGTGGGAGGAGTCCTGTAGGCAAGAGTGGGAGGAGTCCTGTAGGAGGGAATGGGAGGAGTCCTGTAGGTGATAGTGGGAGGAGTCCTGTAGGTAGGAGTGGGAGGAGTCCTGTAGGCAGGAGTGGGAGGATGCAATAAGAGCTGTAGACAGAAGATGGCCCATTGCAGAGCGATGATGGTGAGTGGGAGTGTATGTGGAAATGAGAGCACGGAGGCTTCATATTATACTTTATTTACTATAATATAAAAGCAAAATACAACAAGGAGAAACAATACTTTATTATTTCTGACTCCACCCCCTTTGCCTCCACCAATCCCTTTACAGTCTGTATTATATATATCTTGTGACAGCTTCCTCTTGCTTTGTTGCTCCACCGGATGGATAAGTATTCCTTTATATTGGATTGCATTAAAGAATAAATATAATTTCTCTGTCGTCCAGTACAGGTTACTATTAACTTTGGGTAGGCGATCTGCCCCTTTAAGTAGGCAGGGACAATTCTAGAAATGACTGCAGGGGGTGGAGCCTACCTTCCCTACCTACCTTCCAGCTAGCCAACCAGCTCCAGTAAGATTTGTTCCTTGTTAAAGACACATACAAGAGAAGAGTTCTGCTATAGTTTTAGAATGTTTTTTATTTTTCTGTTAGATATTGGATACCACCATTAGGCGGATCACCATCACTGACAATGTCCTTAGATGTGGCTAGCTCAGTGACCAGGTACTTTTTGTGGAACTTAAGCCCTGAGGGGAAAATCTTGATTCCAAGTGCCTCCCCAGGAGTTACCCACTGAGGTTATTTCTTACTACTGGTAATCTGAAGACAGAAGATGTGCAGGAAAGGTGAGCTACCCTATGAGTGCTGCAGGTCCATTTGTCCCACAGTGCCCCTCCGCACAGGGGTTATTCCTGGGAGTTCTTATTGCACACTCCTGCACTCACTGGGTCTTTTCTGTTATGTCTGTTTGGGTGTTTGGAGCAACTTTATGTGGTAAATTAACCCTTTAACTGCTGATTGGCATCTTTTGGGGTGATTATTGTCACTTTCCCTACTGGGCATCACGTTTTAGCTCTCTAGTGCCATTACTGAGGAGAAATTTCCACTTATTTATTAGATTAATCCAGCCCAAAAGAGTGGTCCATTTCCAAAATGATGGGCACGTCCCCACTGCCCAGGAACACCAGCTAATCCATATGTAAATTTCGGCTTTGTTCGGCATTGTCGGTGAGGTGCAGCTGTACTCCCTAGTCACTGATACTTCTAAGTGGTGACTAGCCGTAGAACTGGCCATTGTGCTGTTTGTTCGTCCTCAGAAGCCTCTCACATTTTGTATGTTCTTTTTCTGATCGCCCAGATTATCAGCGTGTGTCTACAGTGTCTCTGAATGTCTTGGAGTATAAATGAGCTCTGATGGATGCATCTGTTAATAAAACAGGATCTTATATGGATAGAATGTCTGAAAACTTATCAAAATCTCTTTAAGTATTTGGTGATAAGAAACTGTCATGTTTTTCCCCTGTTTCTGTGTTTTTGGCATTTCTTGCTTGGCTTTCTATTTTACTTCTCCTGATTTTGTTGTTGTGACTCGTTTGATAAGCCTTTATGTGTCGGTGCACGATCAAAGAGTTCCTGTTGTGACCCGAGTTCAAGCGAATCCAGTGTATTGACCTGGCTTTCCTCTGACTCTTCTTCTGTTATCTGATTTTGGCTTTGTGTTTGTGTTAACCAGCGTTTGACCATGACCTGTCTGCTCCCTGTGTGCTCTCTCTGCCCAACTGGATTGTGACCTCGACTTGTTTGACTGCTCTCTGTCTCCTTCCCCTTGGTACTTCATTGTCCGTGTGTTGCTAAACCAGCCTGTCATCTTCCATTTTCTTAAACCCTTGTGGGTCTCTTTCTGCACACTCTAGTCCAGCTTCGACCCTATCGACCTCTAGTCGAGCTTCAACCCACTGACCACTAGTTGAGCCTTGACTTCTAGTCATTCTTGGTTTCAAATTCTGTCCTTGTTCCTGTCTGTTAATAGTCACAACAATACTGCTGGTAGGTTCCATTTACCCTATTTCCAGATATCGGTGAAAAGCTGCGGTTTCTTAGGTTGTTATCCGTGGGGCGGGCCGGCTAAATTTTCTCTTTTCTTCTTTCCAGCAACTAAAGGCTTATAGAATGATTAATTGTTACAGATCTTCTATATAAGCAGGTCATAACATATATATAATAGAAATGCATAGTTACGCTAAACCTCCCACTAACTATAACAGTCTCTGGGATTTACTTAGTTTCCTAGAATCTTAGCCCAACAACAATAAGTTGATGTTGAAAGAACTTTGAGCCAAGCTTACCATGTTACTCTGCTTGGTCTCTTTCCGTAGAGTGGATATTCAAGCTTTAGATGTCAACTTGCGGTCTTTCGTCCCTAATAGCTTAAGTTTTTCCATTTCTAGAACTAAACTTTTTCTAGAGAAGTTTTCTATCCAGCCTTTTCCCAAAAGCCCAGACTTTTCATGGTGCGATGTTTACAAGCATGTGAATTAGCTGCTTCCAATCTCAGACCTATTAAATCACATCAGTTATTAAATCCATTCAGGAAACCTTATCTTCCAGTATCATCAGTCAGCAGATCCAGATCTATCCCTTTTCGGTGGTGAGAGGTGCTAGGACTGTGAGATCATTTTTATCTGGAGGTCGCCTCAAGGATATTGAAAAGTGGTTGACTGGTCAGGTAATACACCTTCATATAATTTTATTTTAAACCTATTTGCCATGTATCCTGTAAAGTTATTGCTCAGCTTTAACGTACCATAATATGAAGCCTCTGTCCTTGTAATAAAATTCAAGTATTCTCCTAACTTTGTGAAGTCAGGATTTTAAACACAATATGTATTTTCTTTACAGGTTAATTCCACAGACGCTTCTGCATAATGAAGTTAACAGTCTATCATTAAACAACAACAAGTTGGGTTATGGCATCATAGACAGAGGAAGCTGCCACAAGATTGCAATGGTTTATAATACAGACTGTAAAGGGATTGGTGCAGATGGGCCAAAGGGGGCGGAGTCAGGAACAAGTGCTACTAATGTATTTTTTCTCCTTGTTGTACTGATGGAGTAGTACTCATAATATTTGCCTCCGTGTTTTTAATAAAATCCTTGTTTTCCTTCACAAAGAAAATCCTCCAATTGAATTCTGTATGCTAACAGGAGTAAGTGTAGGGATCGGCAAAGAGGAGCGGTTTAGAGGAGCGATGTGTGAGGTACATTAGTTTCATTATGGACTGTAATCAGGGCCGGATTTATAATTAGGCAGAGTAGGCATCAGAGGGGCGTCTGTAACTGGGATCATCCGAACATGTGTGTGGTGGGATTTTTTTTTTTTTTTATTATTCGCCTCCCCGCTGGCGCCATGAAGACAGGTCTGTGCTTACTCCTTCGGCACAGACCTGTAGCTGCTGTGCTCTCCCGGCTTTATAGTAATACAGAGAGCTGGGAGATGACATCATCATGACATCATCTCCCAGCGCTCTACATTACTGAAGACCGTGCGGGACCTCCAGCAGGTACAGCTCTGTGACAAAGGAGGAGGCACATTGGTCTCTTGCCGCTGGACCACCAGGGAAGAGGTAGGAAATGGACATTGGGGCAATGTGAGGGTAATATGGAGATGATGGGGGGAATGTGAGGGCAATATTGAGCTGAAGGGGGGCAATATGGAGCTGATGGAGGGCAATGTGGAGCTGATGGGGGGCAATGTGAGGGAAATATGGAGCTGATTGGGGCAATGTGGAGCTGATGGGGGCAATGTGGAGCTGATGGGGGGCAATATGAGGGCAATATGGGGCAATGTGGAGCTGATGGGGGCAATGTGGAGCTGATGGGGGCAAGTTGGAGCTAATATTGGGCAATGTGGCGATGATGGGGGCAATTTGAGGGCAATATGGAGATGATGGGGGACAATGTGGAGATTAGCAGCATTGTGGAGGTGTCCAGTGGCCCGGGGGGGGGGGGGTCACTTTTTCTGTGCCTACAGGCTCCTGAGATGTAAATCCAGCCCTGACTGTAATGGGGTTAGTCGGGTGAAAGGAAGGCCAGTTAGGACTGCTTGGTCAGGGAGAAGGAAGAGCACCATTGTGCTGGAACCTGGGTGAAGGCCACATCGCTCATTTCAGATGCTTCACTTCACATCTACTTGTGATGAAGAATGTGGGCAAGTAAGCTGTACGGGGCAGGGACCTCTTATCCTAATGTATACTCACCTGGTGTTCCCCTTATGACTGCCTATAGAAGCACTTATTATACCCCTTCTATATTAAATGTAATCTGTAAAGTGCCAAGTACACCGGTTGGCGCTATATAAATAAAAATATACAATACAATACAAAGTCCTGGAGTGGGACCTACTCAGTGACAAATTTCCTTTCCACTGGTCTTTGTGTAAGAACCAACATGTGTGGTAACAGTCACACGTGACACCTCAAGTCACCAGACGGACTGTCTCTCTTCCCCTGAAGAACCCTCTCTCACATCTTTCTTTCACCTTCTAATTCTCTCTGCCCTTTCTCTCCTCTCTCCCCTCACTCACTGTCCTCTTTCTTCTCAAACTGTCCTCACTCATCTCTCTTCTTCTGCTGTCTCTTCTCACACTCATTCTCCCGTCTCACTCTTTCCTTTACTCCTTACATTTTCTTCTCTCCCATTCTCTTCTCTTTCTCTGCAGATCCTTTATCTCTGTCCCTGGATACATTTTATTTTCTCTGGAGAACATTTTTTTCTACAGCCCAAATGCATAACATTATATTTATCTATATTAAACCTTGTATGTCACCTTTCCACTCACTCACTATCCAAATCCTTCTACAGAGAAACAAATCATCCCGCTCTGTATGTATTTCCTTACAAGGCTTAGTGTCATCAGTAAAGACTTAAACATCACTCTCAATATCCAGATAATTAATAAACAAGTTAAGAATAGTGGGCCCAGGACTGGACCCTCTGACACCCCACTTATAGCTTTAGACCAATGTGAAAAGGTTTAATTTACAACAAATCTCTGCCATCTATCATTTAACTATTCTCGTTCTGTAATTTAAGGTATGTGCACAATACATTTACCCAATATCCCCTTTACAGATCATCTTCTTGTGTGAGAAGATTGTTACCACATTTGAAGGCCTTACTGGAGACCTAATGTACATTCAGCTCACAACTTTGGTAAAAGAAAACATATGCTGAAAGGTAATGATGCCTGTACTGATAGGAAAAACTGGTTGAGATGTTGATTTTATAACAAGGAAGAAGCTGGAAGTTTCCTATTAGCAAGGATAATGAGCCCTCTCACATGGCTGGAGAAGGAAAGACAATGCCTAGGGGATGTTCTCATGGTGAGCTCCCATAACATGTCCCTGGCAGGTCAGCCCCTTTCTCGTCCATCTATTCTAGTCATTGTCACGCTCACTCCTCTGGATGACAGACTGCCAGGCATAGCCATCCTTCTAGGACACTTTTAGTCTGAACTTTCCGCTGTACTTGTGTCTCTTTGGATTGAACTGGCAACCTTCAGGCTGTGAGTCCTGCAGCTACCTCTGCTGCCACCATAGAAGTGCTTATTAGGCTGCTGTTCTAAAGCTGTTGTACTGTTGTTTCTCCTTATGTTTCCTGTATCCTGAATCTGTCTCCTAGCTCCCATTGGATAATGGCCTACAGCTGTATCTGATTGAGGGGACTATTTAAACCAGCCTGACTGAGCTCCCATTGCTCAGTTGTTTGGCCTGATCAGAAACTCACCATTGTGTTCTGTTTGATAGCCACCTAGTTTCCTGACCATTGGATTGTTTGTTACGCTGCTCCTGTGCTGCCTGCCTTGTCCTCTGCCTGTATATTGGACTTCTGAGCCATTGCTGCCTGCATTGACCAGGCCTGTCTGTGACTACACCTCTGCCTGCTGATTCCTGTACTGCATTTTCTGTATTTGCCCCTGTGCATGCTCCCACTGTGGGGGCTCTGTTCCACTTTCAGGCCCCTCATTAGTGTGGTTCTGAACAGGTGTGCGCCTCCCTTCAACTGGGTTCCAGCTCCTGAGAGTGAACTACCTACAGGTACGTTGTAGTTCCTGACAGTCCTTATCACCACACTTATTGTACCCCTTCTATATTAAATGTAAAGTGCTAAGTACACTGGTTGGGGCTATAAAAATAAAAATATACAATACAATACAATCCTATAGGAATCTGGGTTAAGGACTTTTCTGTTGGGCGTGCTCTTGGAGTGAGAAGTAAACCATTTGGAGTGAGTTCACATTACCTGCCCCTGAAAGTCTCCGTCCACTCCCAAAGATTGTTGGAAGCTCCTCAAGACAAGACGTCCATTTTAGACTCTGTGGAACCCGGAAATTCATCTGTAGAATGTGGTCATGGTCAGAGTGAATTGTGTCCTCAAGGATGGACATCTGAGAGAGACAGAGCAAGAGACGTGAGAAAGAGACAAAAAAAGAGATGGGGGGGGGGAACATGAGACTAAAGAGTCTTCCTCCATTAAAATGAGGGCAATTAGGAGTGATAGACTCAAGGAATTTTCTACTCAGACCATGAGTATTAGGGAGCAAATAATGTGTAAATGTGTAAATGTGTGCATATAGATATCACAAGAGACTGGTACAACAAAAGTAATACCTCATTGGCTAACTGAGTAGCTTTACAATACAAACATTAAGACAGCTAGGTCTCTTCTTTACGCATGTTTAGAATGAAAGCTGAATACAAAATTCATGACAGGTTATACATTCATGCACTTTTTTTTTTTTTTAAAGTTAAAGGGATGGTAATATTTAAGTATTACTAATCCCTATAGTAAAGCCCTAGTAAAAAAACAAACAAACAAAAACAAACATATTGCCCCCCAGTGTCATCTCTCAGACCTTTATGGTTGAGAGATGATCGCTCCTAAAGTTGCCTTCTCCCTCCCCAGCATTGTAGCTGACTGAAGGGATATCCGGTCATAGATCATCAGGTGGCTCTGTAGCAGAGCCGCAATCGCGTTAACTAAAAAAAAAAAAAAAAAAAAAATTTCACTAAAACGGTCTTCTACCTATGCTTGCAAACCAAGCACACATAGAAGACCGTTTCAGTGAAAGTTTTTTTTATTTTTCATTAACGCGATCAGGCCTGTGCTGGAGAGCCGCCTGAAAGTCGGACGACTCTCTTCCCTGCAGTCAGCTAGAATGCTGACTACGGGGAAGGGGGAGGGAGAGGGCAACTTTAGAAGCGTTCATCTCTCAAACCATACAGGTCTGAGAGATGACACTTGGGGCAATACGTTTTTGTTTTTTAAGTAGTACTTTGCTATAGGGATTAATAATACTTACGTATTACTATTCCTTTAAATTTGACTGGAGGAGAATCTGTTATCCCCACTGTCTGTGTGAATAGGTCTGGTGAACTTAGTGTATACAGATTTTGTGTTTGCAGCAAAGATATGGAGCGCCAGAGAGGTGCACAGCGCATCACTTTACAATGCATTGGGTACCCCTCTGGCACTCAAAGGGCCAAAAATATGTTTATTGTGTGGAATTATGTGACATATTTTCCTCATCACGGTTTCAGTAGACGCCCTGACATCTTTAATGCTTTCACCAGTTTTGCAAAAATGTTGACCCACTGGGGTCTCTCATATCTTGTGTATATAATCCTTTGTTGGGATACTACTCATACACATATACACACTCACATACACACGCGCACACACATAAACACACATATACACACTCACATATACATTCACATATACATACACACATACATATACACACACTCATACACACGCATGCACATATACGCACGCGCATACACACTCATACACGCGCATACACACTCGTACATATACACGCACGCGCATACACATACGCACACTCATACACGCGCATACACACTCATACACATATACGCACTCGCATACACACTCATACACATACACGCATGCGCATACACACTCATGCACACACACACACATATACGCACGCTCATACACACTCATGCACACTCACACATATACACACACACTCATACACACACACACATACACGCATGCGCATACACACTCACACACATACAGGCGCATACACACTCATATACACACGCACATATCATGAGGTAGACAACATTAGATGAACCGACAGCAGATTTGCCCTTGATGTTGTGGTAGGAAAGTGGTTATCTGTGGTACATAACGTGTAAACGTTCCACATCTCTTGTACACAGGGGATACGTACCATTTTCTGTAAGTTCTTAAATGAGCTCTTTACCAACAGTTGTTTCAGGTTGGGGAGCACTTTTATAGGGGAGGAGTACAGGTTTTGGAAATGTTCTTTTTAATATGCCGTCAGTATTTAATATTATTATTTGGAGCTCTGTAGATTTTGCTCAGTACTTCAAGCGGAACTACCACCCGACACAATGTTTACCTTCACTAAGTCCCCATCTATCGACTAGCTGCTTAGTAGCGCTAGTCACCAGAATTATTACCTGATTTAATAGACTTGTCCTTTCTTCCATGGGTGACAGGCAGGACGAAGCGTAGACATCTTACCATTGTGACGCCTGAGCTCTCAGTCCCAGCCGGGTCTAGGAGGGGGTTGGTAGGAGCCATTTGGCACCAGCTGGGACTGACAGCGCAGGCGTGCAGACGTCAGAATGGCAAGATGTCCACGCTCCGTCCTGCCTGTCATCCAAGGAAGAGAGGAGAAATCTATTAAATCAGGTAATTATTCTGGTGACTAGCGCTACTAAGCAGCTAGTCGCTAGATGGGACTTAGTGAAGGTAAAGATTGTGTCAGGTGGTAGTTCCGCTTTCAAGCCCAGGGTTGTAGGTGACTACTGATGACACTGTTCTCTTCCTGTGGTGGTTTTCCATGTCCATGACCTTGATATTATATACATGACTGATAAAATCTGTCCAGACATTAATAAGATGTATATCCTGGTTTCACAACACATTCAGTTATACCTTAGGGCCTCACTGTAAACCAGTGTTATTTGTGTTTAGGTGTAGTGTTATGGGATGGTAACTAGATAATTAGGCCTGTCTGTTGGTTTGAGGTACAGAGATGTCTGCATGGAGTTGCTTTTAATACTGTGGGATCCAGAAAGATAATTTGTGTGGGTGAATGACTAAGTGAAGTTAATGGTGTTATACAAAAACATAGTAATTTTAATGAAATGACCAAAGTTTATCTGTGGTGGGCAGTCTAAATGATCAGGATATTCTCTATACAGTACAAAGAGGATTTATTTGTCATGAGGACAATTTTACCATGAATATGTTGGCATGTTATTACCATTCACACTGGCAGCTCCCATTTCCATGTATAATTATTGCCAAATGTGAAATAATAATAATTATACAGAGCTGTAGTGGGAGGCGTGAGGGAGGTGTTGTACAGAGGGGGGGTGTTGTACAGAGGGTCTTTGGAGGTTGTGGACTGTATCTGGGGGATGTTGGTGTTTGAGGACGGTGGGGAGTTGTTGTTGTGGAAATCCGTGTTGGTTAAATCGCCTCGGTTTCTTTTCTGTCGGACGCCCACCTGTTCTCGTGATAAATTGACCGTCTGGTTGAACATTGTCCAGTTGACCGTTTGGACAACACGGCTGGGGTGGTCAGGGGACCCATTATAACGATAATATTTGCCCAGCTGTTGGGGTAATAAGCCCCTAATATCAAATCCAGGGATTGTGGTACTCTGACCTGAAAATGACAGAAAAATAGCGTGTGAAGAATTATACAGATACGGCTAAAACACTGTTTTACCCAAAAGATGGAGAATAGGACAGCGATACCGTCTACTGGATCACATTAAGAATCAGCATATTATGGTGATAACACAAAGACACTAACTAAAACAGGTCTTCTCTACCCAAATGTAAAGTATACAATAAGTGTAATGTTTGAAAATGTCTATAATTAGGTGATATCATCCACCTTGATAAACCTCACCAGCCCCTAACACGTTTCACTTCATCAGACTAGTGACGTCCTCATGAGCAGGAGGCCTCTGAGTCTTCATTATATTCCATTTGTGCTGTTTACTGTCTACTCCCTTTTATACATTACTGCACTATATGGCGCTATATAAGATTATAGTAATAGCTACTTTCATTACAATCACTTCTGTCTGTCAGTAGATAATACGCAGCAGGACAACTAGACTTTTCTATGGATGATGATGATGATGATAACCATTTTTGATAAATATTTGAACAGCGGGTTTACACTGGTTCATTGTCCTCTTTAGCATTACATATTCAAGATTCTGTCTTTTACTGCTCCAGTTATTACTCTTAATTAGGCTAATTAAAACATTAGCTATAATATAATTGTACGTTTTCCATTTATTTCTGATAAATCTCTCTATGATATCCTGAAATTAGTATACGTAGAAGCCAAACTTTGAACAATTTTGAGAGCTGCTTTTCCTAGGGAATATCCTTATTGGTTATTATAAACTTGGGACTCACCTTCCTCTGACACTCTCTCCAGGTAAGAAAGCAGGTGCCACATAAGTGGGGTTCGGATCTGGACCTTCTGTAACAAAAACACATTACATTCTATTGCTAAGGGTGTAGAAGGAACCTCCCCAGCCAGGCAGTGAACAGCCAAGGCTCCTTTTCTAGCCAGGCAAGTGAACAGCCAGGCTCCCTCTCTGGTTCAGACAGACAGGCTTTTTTAATTGGGGTCATAATAAATGAAATACAGATTAAAAATTCCACTTATGCCACCCAGTCGCTGATTGTCCTGTGAATATACCCAGGTACTGCCCATCCCATGGTACTACAGAACTAACCTGTACCCACGTACTGCCCATCCCCATGGTACTACAGAACTAACCTGTACCCACGTACTGCCCATCCCCATGGTACTACAGAACTAACCTGTACCCACGTACTGCCCATCCCCGTGGTACTACAGAACTAACCTAGCACCCACGTACTGCCCATCCCGTGGTACTACAGAACTAACCTGCACCCTCGTACTGCCCATCCCCATGGTACTACAGAACTAACCTGTACCCACATACTGCCCATCCCCATGGTACTACAGAACTAACCTGTACCCACGTACTGCCCATCCCCATGGTACTACAGAACTAACCTGTACCCACGTACTGTCCATCCCCATGGTACTACGAGAACTAACCTGTACCCACATACTGCCCAACCCCATGGTACTACAGAACTAACCTGTACCCACATACTGCCATCCCCATGGTACTACAGAACTAACCTGCACCTAGATACTGCCCATCCCGTGGTACTACAGAACTAACCTGTACCCACGTACTGCCCATCCCCACTGGTACTACAGAACCTAACCTGTTACCTACGTACTGCCCATCCCCATGGTACTACAGAACTAACCTGTACCCACGTACTGCCCATCCCCGTGGTACTACAGAACTACCTGTACCCACATACTGCCCATTCCCGTGGTACTACAGAACTAACCTGCACCCACGTACTGCCCATCCCCGTGGTACTACAGAACTAACCTGCACCCTCGTACTGCCCATCCCCATGGTACTACAGAACTAACCTGTACCCACGTACTGCCCATCCCATGGTACTACAGAACTAACCTGTACCCACGTACTGCCCATTCCCCATGGTACTACAGAACTAACCTGTACCACATACCTGCCCAACCCCATGGTACTACAGAACTAACCTGTACCCACATACTGCCCATCCCATGGTACTACAGAACTAACCTGCACCCTACGATACTGCCCATCCCCGTGGTACTACAGAACTAACCTGTACCCACGTACTGCCCATCCCCATGGTACTACAGAACTAACCTGTACCCACGTACTGCCCATCCCCATGGTACTACAGAACTAACCTGTACCCACATACTGCCCAACCCCATGGTACTACAGAACTAACCTGTACCCACATATCTGCCCATCCCCATGGTACTACAGAACTAACCTGCACCCACATACTGCCCCATCCCCTTGGTACTACAGAACTAACCTGCACCCACATACTGCCCATCCCCTTGGTACTACAGAACTAACCTGACCCACATACTGCCCATCCCCATGGTACTACAGAACTAAACCTGTACCCACGTACTGCCCATCCCCTCCATGGTACTACAGACTAACCGTGTACCCACATACTGCCCATCCCCATGGTACTACAGAACTAACCTGTACTCATATAATGTCCATCCCCGTGGTAACTACAGAACTAACCTGGCACCCCACATACTGCCCATCACCGTGGTACTACAGAACTAAACCATGGTACTACAGAACTAACCTGCACCCACATACTGCCCATCACCGTGGTACTACAGAACTAACCTGCACCCACGTACTGCCCATCCCCATAGTACTACAGAACTAACCTGCACCCACGTACTGACCATCCCCGTGGTACTACAGAACTAACCTGCACCCACGTACTGCCCATCCCCATGGTACTACAGAACTAACCTGTACCTACGTACTGCCCATCCCCATGGTACTACAGAACTAACCTGTACCCACGTACTGCCCATCCCCGTGGTACTACAGAACTAACCTGTACCCACATACTGCCCATCCCCGTGGTACTACAGAACTAACCTGCACCCACGTACTGCCCATCCCCGTGGTACTACAGAACTAAACCTGCACCCTCGTACTGCCCATCCCCATGGTACTACAGAACTAACCTGTACCCACGTACTGCCCATCCCCATGGTACTACAGAACTAACCTGTACCCACGTACTGCCCATCCCCATGGTACTACAGAACTAACCTGTACCCACATACTGCCCAACCCCATGGTACTACAGAACTAACCTGTACCCACATACTGCCCATCCCCATGGTACTACAGAACTAACCTGCACCTAGATACTGCCCATCCCCGTGGTACTACAGAACTAACCTGTACCCACGTACTGCCCATCCCCATGGTACTACAGAACTAACCTGTACCCACGTACTGCCCATCCCCATGGTACTACAGAACTAACCTGTACCCACATACTGCCCAACCCCATGGTACTACAGAACTAACCTGTACCCACATACTGCCCATCCCCATGGTACTACAGAACTAACCTGTACCCACATACTGCCCATCCCCATGGTACTACAGAACTAACCTGCACCCACATACTGCCCATCACCGTGGTACTACAGAACTAACCTGCACCCACATACTGCCCATCCCCATGGTACTACAGAACTAACCTGCACCCACGTACTGCCCATCCCCGTGGTACTACAGAACTAACCTGTACCCACGTACTGCCCATCCCCATGGTACTACAGAACTAACCTGTACCCACATACTGCCCATCCCCATGGTACTACAGAACTAACCTGTACTCATATAATGTCCATCCCCGTGGTACTACAGAACTAACCTGCACCCACATACTGCCCATCACCGTGGTACTACAGAACTAACCTGCACCCACGTACTGCCCATCCCCATGGTACTACAGAACTAACCTGCACCCACATACTGCCCATCACCGTGGTACTACAGAACTAACCTGCACCCACGTACTGCCCATCCCCATAGTACTACAGAACTAACCTGCACCCACGTACTGACCATCCCCGTGGTACTACAGAACTAACCTGCACCCACGTACTGCCCATCCCCGTGGTACTACAGAACTAACCTGCACCCACATACTGCCCATCCCATGGTACTACAGAACTAACCTGCACCCACATACTGCCCATCCCCGTGGTACTACAGAACTAACCTGTATCTAGATACTGCCCATCCCCGTGGTACTACAGAACTAACCTGCACCCACGTACTGCCCATCCCCATGGTACTACAGAACTAACCTGTACCCACATACTGCCCATCCCCATGGTACTACAGAACTAACCTGTACTCATATAATGTCCATCCCCGTGGTACTACAGAACTAACCTGCACCCACATACTGCCCATCACCGTGGTACTACAGAACTAACCCTGCACCCACGTACTGCCCATCCCCATGGTACTACAGAACTAACCTGCACCCACGTACTGCCCATCACCGTGGTACTACAGAACTAACCTGCACCCACGTACTGGCCCATCCCCGTGGTACTACAGAACTAACCTGCACCCACGTACTGCCCATCCCCGTGGTACTACAGAACTAACCTGCACCCACGTACTGCCCATCCCCGTGGTACTACAGAACTAACCTGCACCCACATACTGCCCATCCCCATGGTACTACAGAACTAACCTGTACCCACATACTGCCCATCCCCATGGTACTACAGAACTAACCTGTACTCATATATGTCCATCCCCGTGGTACTACAGAACTAACCTGCACCCACATACTGTCCATCCCCATGGTACTACAGAACTAACCTGTACCCACATACTGCCCATCCCCGTGGTACTACAGAACTAACCTGCTCCCACGTACTGCCCATCCCCATGGTACTACAGAACTAACCTGCTCCCACGTACTGCCCATCCCCGTGATACTACAGAACTAACCTGTACCTAGATACTGCCCATCCCCGTGGTACTACAGAACTAACCTGCACCCACGTACTGCCCATCACCGTGGTACTACAGAACTAACCTGCACCCACGTACTGCCCATCCCCGTGGTACTACAGAACTAACCTGCACCCACGTACTGCCCATCCCCGTGGTACTACAGAACTAACCTGCACCCACGTACTGCCCATCCCCATGGTACTACAGAACTAACCTGCACCCACATACTGCCCATCCCCATGGTACTACAGAACTAACCTGCACCCACGTACTGTCCATCCCCATGGTACTACAGAAACTAACCTGTACCCACATACTGCCCATCCCGTGGTACTACAGAACTAACCTGCTCCCACGTACTGCCCATCCCCATGGTACTACAGAACTAACCTGCTCCCACGTACTGCCCATCCCCGTGATACTACAGAACTAACCTGTACCTAGATACTGCCCATCCCCGTGGTACTACAGAACTAACCTGCACCCACATACTGCCCATCCCCGTGGTACTACAGAACTAATCTGCCACCCACATACTGCCCATCCCCATGGTACTACAGAAACTAACCTGCACCCACGTACTGCCCATCCCCGTGGTACTACAGAACTAACCTGCACCCACGTACGCCCATCCCCCACAGTACTACAGAACTAACCTGTACCTAGATACTGCCCATCCCCTGGTACTACAGAACTAACCTGCACCCACATACTGCCCATCCCCCATGGTACTACAGAAACTAACCTGCACCCACATACTGCCCATCCCCATGGTACTACAGAACTAACCTACACCCACGTACTGCCCATCTCCGTGGTACTACAGAACTAACCTGCACCTAGATACTGCCCATCCCCATGGTACTACAGAACTAACCTGCACCCACATACTGCCCATCCCCGTGGTACTACAGAACTAACCTGTACCTAGATACTGCCCATCCCCAATGGTACTACAGACAAACTAACCTACACCCACATACTTCCCATCCCCGTGGTACTACAGAAACTAACCTGTACCTAGATACTGCCCATCCCATGGTACTACAGAACTAACCTGTACCCACATAATGTCCATCCCCATGGTACTACAGAACTAACCTACATCCACATACTGCCCATCCCCATGGTACTACAGAACTAACCTGTACCCACATACTGCCCATCCCCGTGGTACTACAGAACTAACCTGCATCCACGTACTGCCCATTCCCATGGTACTACAGAACTAACCTGCACCCACGTACTGCCCATCCCCATGGTACTACAGAACTAACCTGCACCCACGTACTGCCCATCCCCATGGTACTACAGAACTAACCTGCACCCACATACTGCCCATCCCCACGGTACTACAGAACTAACCTGCACCCACGTACTGCCCATCCCCATGGTACTACTAATAATTTAGTACTAACCAGCCCAGAGACTGTGTAACACCAACCTGTATGAATGCAGAGAGCACCGCCAGGCCTCCAGGGTGGGACGCTGCATCCTTGATACTGTCATACTCCGTTGCGTAATGAACCACGTGAATCTGGGAAGGGGGGGCACCAAAAGTACAATGAGACACCATTACTGGCACGTTATTGTACATTTTATCTGTTATTATCATCATACCTGGGAACCTTCTTGTTCCTGGCCCTGGAGAAACACATAGGGGTGGGGATCGGAGTTCCCACATGAGTGGGGTTTAATTAGTGCTGGCAGGTTAGAAGGTTGAGAGGAGCGAGTTGTCCTGAAGTGGGCTGAATGAAGTGGCAGTGGGAAGATCTGGTAGGGACAGAGTAGTGGACGGGTTGTCACTGAACTCACAGAAACAGAGAATCAGCCTCTGTCCCAAGACCGGGGGGGTTTAGTACACAAAGGGTGATAAAGGGGAGAAGACTTCTCCATTATATCAACTTCTCCAGTCGTTATGTTCTATAGCACTAGGATTTATCCAACTTGGGAGATCTTAGACTCTACAGTATAACAGAGGACGGGGATAAGTGATATCACTGGAGATCTTAATCGTACCTAAGTGCATATCCCCCAGGAAATTTAGTCTTAAAATGGAGTCTTCTCGGTGCAGATCCTGAGAATTCCCAGCTGTGATAACAGACAAACGTTCACACATAACTAGCTTGCCTGGTCTGTTTTCCTATAGTCACTCCACGATATTACAGTAAATGAAAATGTAAATAAATGACACTGAGAAACGTGTATTATAGAGGCTCCATCCAGTTTCCATTGGTGGGTGTGGCAGACTGCTATAAGCAGGACCCGGTGGAAACGTCCCAGTTCATGAGGTCGCCACCCACTCACTGTCAGATCCCTGATAGAAAATAGTTCTATAGTATTTATCTAAGCGATACAGGATGGGGAAATGTAATGGGTAGGACTCGCTTAGAACTAGGTAAACCAGCTGAAACGTATTTTGGCCAAACTATGCTACAAAACACAATTTTTTTTTTTTTTTTTGAAACAAGTGAATTAAGGAACTGGTATAAAATATGCTCTGTGCAGGGTTAAACTATAAATTCATATAAAGCGCCGCAGTCTGGGGAATATATATATTTATTTAATGCAGAGGGTAAAAAATCACTGTCAGGACTTCAAGAGTTTGTGATTCAGATCCAAGTTTACTGATCAGCGTTTCGGGTTCAGTCGTGACCTCTGGAGAAGCCCTGAAAGTGCTTATTAACCCTTTGTATGAAAAATTGTATGACTGCCAAAAAATAGCACCAAGACATAAACTCCTGTTAAGTGTGAGTGCTTCCCCTGGTAGTACACACATATATATATATATATATAATATACTAGCAGTACGGGACAGCGTTACCCATCTGGGTATTTTTGTCTTTTACAATAAGATTTGTATTTGTTTGTGAAAGCTGTGTGAGCTGGTGAACCACTTTATTGCATTTAGGCTGACAAAAAAAAAAGCTCCTCCAAAGCAAGGTTAGAGGCCTCCATGTACAGGTCAGAATGAAGTCCAAAGCGAGGTTAGAGGGCCTCCATGGACAGGTCAGAATGAAGTCCAAAGCGAGGTTAGAGGCCTCCATGGACAGGTCAGAATGAAGGCCAAAGTGAGGTTAGCGGCCTCCATGGACAGGTCAGAATGAAGTCCAAAGCGAGGTTAGCGGCCTCCATGTACAGGTCAGAATGAAGTCCAAAGCGAGGTTAGAGGCCTCCATGTACAGGTCAGAATGAAGTCCAAAGCGAGGTTAGAGGCCTCCATGTACAGGTCAGAATGAAGTCCAAAGCGAGGTTAGAGGCCTCCATGTACAGGTCAGAATGAAGTCCAAAGCGAGGTTAGAGGCCTCCATGTACAGGTCAGAATGAAGCCCAAAGTGAGGTTAGCGGTCTCCATGTACAGGTCAGAATGAAGTCCAAAGCGAGGTTAGCGGCCTCCATGTACAGGTCAGAATGAAGTCCAAAGCGAGGTTAGAGGCCTCCATGTACAGGTCAGAATGAAGTCCAAAGCGAGGTTAGAGGCCTCCATGTACAGGTCAGAATGAAGTCCAAAGCGAGGTTAGAGGCCTCCATGTACAGGTCAGAATGAAGTCCAAAGCAAGGTTAGAGGCCTCCATGTACAGGTCAGAATGAAGTCCAAAGCGAGGTTAATGGCCTCCATGTACAGGTCAGAATGAAGTCCAAAGCGAGGTTAGCGCCTCCATGTACAGGTCAGAATGAAGTCCAAAGCGAGGTTAATGGCCTCCATGTACAGGTCAGAATGAAGTCCAAAGCGAGGTTAATGGCCTCCATGTACAGGTCAGAATGAAGTCCAAAGCGAGGTTAGCGGCCTCCATGTACAGGTCAGAATGAAGTCCAAAGCGAGGTTAGTGGCCTCCATGTACAGGTCAGAATGAAGTCTAAAGTGAGGTTAGTGGCCTCCATGTACAGGTCAGAATGAAGTCCAAAGCGAGGTTAGCGGCCTCCATGTACAGGTTATAATGAAGTCTAAAGTGAGGTTAGTGGCCTCCATGTACAGGTCAGAATGAAGCCCAAAGCGAGGTTAATGACCTCCATGTACAGGTCAGAATGAAGTCTAAAGTGAGGTTAGCGGCCTCCATGTTACAGGTCAGAATGAAGTCCAAAGCGAGGTTAGAGGCCTCCATATACAGGTCAGAATGAAGTCCAAAGCGAGGTTAGAGGCCTCCATGTACAGGTCAGAATGAAGTCCAAAGTGAGGTTAGTGGCCTCCATGTACAGGTCAGAATGAAGTCCAAAGCGGGTTAATGGCCTCCATGTACAGGTCAGAATGAAGTCCAAAGCGAGGTTAATGGCCTCCATGTACAGGTCAGAATGAAGTCCAAAGCGAGGTTAATGGCCTCCATGTACAGGTCAGAATGAAGTCCAAAGCGAGGTTAGAGGCCTCCATGTACAGGTCAGAATGAAGTCCAAAGCGAGGTTAATGGCCTCCATGTACAGGTCAGAATGAAGGCCAAAGTGAGGTTAGCGGCCTCCATGGACAGGTCAGAATGAAGTCCAAAGCGAGGTTAGCGGCCTCCATGTACAGGTCAGAATGAAGTCCAAGGCGAGGTTAATGGCCTCCATGTACAGGTCAGAATGAAGTCCAAAGCGAGGTTAATGGCCTCCATGTACAGGTCAGAATGAAGTCCAAAGCGAGGTTAGCGGCCTCCATGTACAGGTCAGAATGAAGTCCAAAGCGAGGTTAGTGGCCTCCATGTACAGGTCAGAATGAAGTCTAAAGTGAGGTTAGTGGCCTCCATGTACAGGTCAGAATGAAGTCCAAAGCGAGGTTAATGACCTCCATGTACAGGTCTGAATGAAGTCCAAAGCGAGGTTAATGGCCTCCATGTACAGGTCAGAATGAAGTCCAAGGCGAGGTTAATGGCCTCCATGTACAGGTCAGAATGAAGTCCAAAGCGAGGTTAATGGCCTCCATGTACAGGTCAGAATGAAGTCCAAAGCGAGGTTAGAGGCCTCCATGTACAGGTCAGAATGAAGTCCAAAGCGAGGTTAGAGGCCTCCATGTACAGGTCAGAATGAAGTCCAAAGCGAGGTTAGTGGCCTCCATGTACAGGTCAGAATGAAGTCCAAAGCGAGGTTAATGGCCTCCATGTACAGGTCAGAATGAAGTCCAAAGCGAGGTTAGCGGCCTCCATGTACAGGTCAGAATGAAGTCCAAAGCGAGGTTAGCGGCCTCCATGTACAGGTCAGAATGAAGTCCAAAGCGAGGTTAGCGGCCTCCATGTACAGGTCAGAATGAAGTCCAAAGCGAGGTTAGCGGCCTCCATGTACAGGTTATAATGAAGTCCAAAGCGAGGTTAGCGGCCTCCATGTACAGGTCAGAATGAAGCCCAAAGCGAGGTTAATGACCTCCATGTTACAGGTCAGAATGAAGTCTAAAGTGAGGTTAGCGGCCTCCATGTACAGGTCAGAATGAAGTCCAAAGCGAGGTTAGAGGCCTCCATATACAGGTCAGAATGAAGTCCAAAGCGAGGTTAGAGGCCTCCATGTACAGGTCAGAATGAAGTCCAAAGTGAGGTTAGTGGCCTCCATGTACAGGTCAGAATGAAGTCCAAAGCGGGTTAATGGCCTCCATGTACAGGTCAGAATGAAGTCCAAAGCGAGGTTAATGGCCTCCATGTACAGGTCAGAATGAAGTCCAAAGCGAGGTTAATGGCCTCCATGTACAGGTCAGAATGAAGTCCAAAGCGAGGTTAGAGGCCTCCATGTACAGGTCAGAATGAAGTCCAAAGCGAGGTTAATGGCCTCCATGTACAGGTCAGAATGAAGGCCAAAGTGAGGTTAGCGGCCTCCATGGACAGGTCAGAATGAAGTCCAAAGCGAGGTTTAGCGGCCTCCATGTACAGGTCAGAATGAAGTCCAAGGCGAGGTTAATGGCCTCCATGTACAGGTCAGAATGAAGTCCAAAGCGAGGTTAATGGCCTCCATGTACAGGTCAGAATGAAGTCCAAAGCGAGGTTAATGGCCTCCACGTACAGGTCAGAATGAAGTCCAAAGTGAGGTTATCGGCCTCCATGTACAGGTCAGAATGAAGTCCAAAGCGAGGTTAGTGGCCTCCATGTACAGGTTAGAATGAAGTCCAAAGTGAGGTTAGCGGCCTCCATGTACAGGTCAGAATGAAGTCCAAAGCGAGGTTAGCGGCCTCCATGCACAGGTCAGAATGAAGTCCAAAGCGAGGTTAGCGTCTCCATGTACAGGTCAGAATGAAGTCCAAAGCGAGGTTAGAGGCCTCCATGTACAGGTCAGAATGAAGTCCAAAGCGAGGTTAATGGCCTCCATGTACAGGTCAGAATGAAGTCCAAAGCGAGGTTAATGGCCTCCATGTACAGGTCAGAATGAAGTCTAAAGTGAGGTTAGCGGCCTCCATGTACAGGTCAGAATGAAAGTCCAAAGCGAGGTTAGAGGCCTCCATATACAGGTCAGAATGAAGTCCAAAGCGAGGTTAGAGGCCTCCATGTACAGGTCAGAATGAAGTCCAAAGTGAGGTTAGTGGCCTCCATGTACAGGTCAGAATGAAGTCCAAAGCGAGGTTAATGACCTCCATGTACAGGTCAGAATGAAGTCCAAAGCGAGGTTAGCGGCCTCCATGTACAGGTCAGAATGAAGTCCAAAGCGAGGTTAATGACCTCCATGTACAGGTCAGAATGAAGTCCAAAGCGAGGTTAGAGGCCTCCATGTACAGGTCAGAATGAAGTCCAAAGCGAGGTTAGAGGCCTCCATGTACAGGTCAGAATGAAGTCCAAAGCGAGGTTAGAGGCCTCCATGTACAGGTCAGAATGAAGTCCAAAGCGAGGTTAGCGGTCCTCCATGTACAGGTCAGAATGAAGTCCAAAGTGAGGTTAGCGGCCTCCATGTACAGGTCAGAATGAAGTCCAAAGCGAGGTTAGCGGTCTCCATGTACAGGTCAGAATGAAGTCCAAAGCGAGGTTAGCGGCCTCCATGTACAGGTCAGAATGAAGTCCAAAGCGAGGTTAGCGGTCTCCATGTACAGGTCAGAATGAAGCCCAAAGCGAGGTTAGCGGCCTCCATGTACAGGTCAGAATGAAGTCCAAAGCGGGTTAATGGCCTCCATGTACAGGTCAGAATGAAGTCCAAAGCGAGGTTAATGGCCTCCATGTACAGGTCAGAATGAAGTCCAAAGCGAGGTTAATGGCCTCCATGTACAGGTCAGAATGAAGTCCAAAGCGAGGTTAATGGCCTCCATGTACAGGTCAGAATGAAGCCCAAAGCGAGGTTAGCGGCCTCCATGTACAGGTCAGAATGAAGTCCAAAGCGAGGTTAGCAGTCTCCATGTACAGGTCAGAATGAAGTCCAAAGCGAGGTTAATGGCCTCCATGTACAGGTCAGAATGAAGCCCAAAGCGAGGTTAGCAGTCTCCATGTACAGGTCAGAATGAAGTCCAAAGCGAGGTTAATGGCCTCCATGTACAGGTCAGAATGAAGCCCAAAGCGAGGTTAGCGGCCTCCATGCACAGGTCAGAATGAAGTCCAAAGCGAGGTTAGCAGTCTCCATGTACAGGTCAGAATGAAGTCCAAAGCGAGGTTAATGGCCTCCATGTACAGGTCAGAATGAAGCCCAAAGCGAGGTTAGCGGCCTCCATGTACAGGTCAGAATGAAGTCCAAAGCGAGGTTAGCGGTCTCCATGTACAGGTCAGAATGAAGTCCAAAGCGAGGTTAATGGCCTCCATGTACAGGTCAGAATGAAGTCCAAAGCGAGGTTAATGGCCTCCATGTACAGGTCAGAATGAAGTCCAAAGCGAGGTTAATGGCCTCCATGTACAGGTCAGAATGAAGTCCAAAGTGAGGTTAGTGGCCTCCATGTACAGGTCAGAATGAAGTCCAAAGCGAGGCTAGAGGCCCTCCATGTACAGGTCAGAATGAAGTCCAAAGCGAGGTTAGCGGCCTCCATGTACAGGTCAGAATGAAGTCCAAAGCGAGGTTAATGGCCTCCATGTACAGGTCAGAATGAAGTCCAAAGCGAGGTTAATGGCCTCCATGTACAGGTCAGAATGAAGTCCAAAGCGAGGTTAATGGCCTCCATGTACAGGTCAGAATGAAGTCCAAAGCGAGGTTAGCGGCCTCCATGTACAGGTTATAATGAAGTCCAAAGCGAGGTTAGCGGCCTCCATGTACAGGTCAGAATGAAGTCCAAAGCGAGGAAGCAGCCTCTATGTAGAGGTCAGAATGAAGTCCAAGGCGAGGTTAGTGGCCTCCATGGACAGGTCAGAATGAAGTCCATAGCAGCGCCTATTATATACATGGCACAAGAGTGTACGAGGTCCCTTATATCTGAGAGAAATAAAACAATCCTCATGTCCCCACCGGAATCTTTATTTTGGTAAACGTGTGTTTTTGGTCTATTTTAAGCTGGGAGATTTGGATTAATCATTTGAATGCCAGACCGGTACGCAGTGCATTGGCAAACCCTCTGGCACTGAAAGCGTTAATGTCCCTATGCAGTGAAAGGTTAAACGGTAATGTGAATAGATAGCAGTATTACTTCTGATTAACTGTTTCAGGACTGGAGTGGTGTGTGCACCGCAGTGAATACACGTGGTTAGTGCAGCGAGCCTCTCCATACACAGCAATCCAGAGGACCAACTGTACACACACACCTGTTTCACTGCTAACCCTTTGAGTGCCAGAGTGGTTAGCAGTACTCATTGCTTTTTCCGTATCCCTCTGCCACTGAAAGGGTTAATGAGCGTCATCCTTTTGGTGCACAACCTCACACTCCAAGCCCATCTGGCTGACCCAGCGCTGTCTTCTCCTGCAGTAAGAGGTAGTGGTCCCAGGTCACTGGCATTAACCTTTCAGTGCCAGAGGGTTCCCCGCACACTGCAAAGCACTGTGTACTCATCTGCCACTGAAAGGGTTAAGTCTTGAATGTCTCAAGTTTTTTTTTTTTTTTCCTCCTTTGAATGCAGGGTGATTAGAAGTGTAACCCTTTCAATTCAAAGCCAGAGCGCTATGCACTGAAACAGTTAACCCCCTGACCGACACAGAGGCATCAAAGGTGTATCACTGTGTTTGACAATAGAAGGGTTAATAGGGTTCTGGAGGCTGACGATGTCAGTCTGCTCTTTGCTGGAGGAAATGGTTAAAGAGACAGTAACCACTTTGTCTGTGTATATATGAGGCTGTATCTTTAAGCCGTGTTACTTTTGTTTTCATAGAAGGGGATTTTTAGGCCTTTTTGTAAGTAAAGATCATTGAAACAGTTCTCATTTGAGGAATGTTACCTACACTGCACCTGGGGAGGTTAGTGTCATGGATCCTTGAGAGGGGATGTTGTTCTGAAACCTACATCATTACATTTAATTGGATTTCCTCATTTAGGATAATTGACACCAATTATTTTTCCTGGGAGTAGACTGCCACCTAGTGACTTGGTAGATTTAATTCTTCAAATTGTTTATATATAGTATTTACTAATGTATATTACCTCATATGCTAATTCTCTAAGGGGCGACCTATGAGAGAAGAACAGGCGTGCCTTTCTGTAAGGGGCTTGGTAATATAAGCAATGTACAGGGGGATACAGGGCTTTTGTTTGCCAAATTTCCTGGTTCCTGAAGAAAGCAGAACCCTGCCTAAGAGCACGCCCTGTTATAGGGGAAATTATACTATACAAATCCCGTGTCCTATCCACAGCAAGAAAAATGTATTAACTCCGCCTCCCAGCTGGTAGGACCAATCAGCAAACTTCTGGAGGGACGAGATTCAGTTATAATTGGTCCTACTAGCTGGTAGACGTAGGTGTTTCACCTCCCACCTGCTCAAGATATTTTGTTTTTTTACTTATGTCTGAGTCCTGTCAGCAACTGCAGGATGCATTCTTTTAAGGAAGCATGTTCGTTGGTTCACATACCCTTCTTTAGGGTCTCATGGGACCAGGTATTTCCAATAGTATATGTTGAGCAAGTAGTGCTTACCTCTTGCCTGCCGAAATGGAGGTTCAGTGAATCTCAGACCCTCCAGGAAGTGAAGGTAGCAGCTGCCACAGGAAGTTTGGCGGCGTGCGTTCCACCGCTGGAACACAAACCAGAAGTTCATGCAAGCTTCACCTTGGAGGATTTACACGGAGCCCAGGACTCCAGGATTGCATGTAAATGATATATATAATATATAATATTTATAATTATTCCATTCATATTTTTGACTCTGTTTTTGTGCCCAGCTAGCCCCTTTTCCTCTGCAGTGGCATTTGGCTATGTCTTCCTCAATTAAATCTACTCAGGGGGACAAGCCTAAGCAATCTGTTGATCCTAGGCCTTCCAAGGATGACAAACCTGCCCAAAAGCTTAAGGCATGCTGTCACGACAACTACACCTGGAGGGATGATACCCGCAGGAGAGGGAGTGCTTGGGAGCGCGGAGTGGGGTGCGATGCTCGGCGTGCGGTGGCTGCCTGTATGGGCACCGTGCTGCGGCCAAGGCTGGGTATAGGTGCCAGCTGCAAGGCTGGATGACAAACCCCAGAGGAGCTGGGAGAGTGCCCTGGATGATCCCTTACAGACAGCACCTTCTCTCCTGCGGGGTAGAGTGAATGCTGGAGAGCGCTGCGTGGGGAGCGGAGCTAGCGAGCGGGGGCCTGGAGGCTGAAACTCTCCTTAAGAAGAAGTAATATAGTGCAAAGAATACTCTCCAAGGCTGGAGAGAACTGACCTGTCCTGTGAGCACCTAGAACTGGAACTGGAACAGGAGGGGGTTCTGAGAGTAAATAGAACACCCGGATACGGGATCTCAGGCTCCCAATTTGTCAGGATAAAGAGAATGGTCTAAGGCAGGCTGGGTCATACACAGGCAGGATCAAAGGTAACTGGAATCGGCAGGCAAAAGAGTGGTCAGAGGCAGGCTGGGTCATACACAGGCAGGATCAATGGTAACTGGAACTACAGGCTAGTAGCAAGACGTGGGTACACTGTAAGAGTGCACCAGTGCCTGTCCGGAGCTCCCTGAAGTAGGCGCCGTGGGATGACATCACAACGCATGTGACGCGACATTGGGGTAAACCCGGAAGAGGACCGGAAGTAGGGAAACCCCATACCTCCGAAGCAGCCGGAACGGGAGCGCGGCTGACACATGCACAGGGTGTGAGAATAAAATTCCTGCTGCTGAATCTAAGCTTTGCCCTGACTGCCTAAAGCAAGTGGCTAATACTGAGGTTCCTTCTCCGTTTAAGGATTTCCTAGGCTGGATGAAGTCCTCCATGCAAGAGACTCTCAGTTATGCAGGAGTCAGTCAGGAAAAGGCAGAGACTATCAAATCCGGACGAGGGTCCTTCTCATGCCCATGATCATTATGAGGAGGAAAGTTTAATGGGAGTCAGCGGTATCCTCGGCCGAGGAAGGGGAATTAGTAGGCGAAACGGGCTCATTTAGCCTAGATAAGCTGGAAGACTTACTAAAGTTGATGAGGAAAACACTGGGTCTTAAACCCAAAAACCTTTAGATGTTATGGATACAGCCTTTTTAGGATACAAAAACTCCTTTCTGTTTTTTCCAGTCCATCAATCCATCCAAGGGACCATCAAGACTGAATGGGGTCTTGGGGATAAAAGTTTGGTACTCTCTAGACTTATTCAAGGGATGTATCTGTTTGAGGAAGAGGATACAGCAGCCTGGACTAATCCTCCCAAAGTGGATGCAGAGATTGCCCACATTTCCAGAAGAACTACGATTCTATTAGAAGACGGTGATGCCCTGAGGGATGGAATGGACAAGAGAGCAGATAGTGCCCTGAAGAAGCAATTTGTGGCCATAGGGCAGAATCTCAAGTCAGCCACAGCTTTGGCATGCATATATCACACGCTCAGAATCTGGTTTCTGAATTCGAGGAGAAGATAGAAACCTCAGTATCCATATCAAGACTCCTGAAACAAATGGCTTCTATCAAGGACGCTATGAAATTTTCGTGCAATGCTTCATTAGACTCCATCAAACTGTTGGCCAGAGCTGCTGCTCTCTGTCACGGCCAGAAGGTCTCTCTGGATTAGAGCTTGGGACGCTGATGCATCCTCAAAAAATAGGTTACTGTCCCTTTCCTTTCTGGGTAAAACGCTTTTTGGCGACCAACTGGAGGAGATCATCCACAAGTCGTCCGGTGGTAAAAGTACCTTCTTACCCCAAGAGAGACGCGGTTGTCCTTCTCCTTCCGGATCATCAGGATATAAGAGGCAGTCCTTTCGGGAAGCAAAAAAGGTACAGACCAGGTCCAGGTTATGAGCAGAGGAAGAAAAGTCCACTTTATGGAAGGATTCCAATATGGTGATTACCCCTCCTTCACTCCTAACACTAACAAGCTGCTGGACCTTAGTAGCAGTAGTACTAGCACTGGTGGGACTGCTTGGGGATGTCACACTTGGCATCATCTCCTTCCCTACCTCCTGCATATTCCAAGACACACTGGCAGCAGGCACAGCACTGGTGGCAGCAGGTATAGCAATGGAGGCAGCAGGGACAGCATGTCTGTCAGGAGGCACAGCACTGGTGGTAGCAGGTTCAACACTGGCAGCAGGCACAGGAAATGGTGGCAGCAGGGGCAGCACATCTGGCAGCAGACACAGTACTAGTGGCAGCAGCAGGGGCAGCACATCTGTCAGGAGGCACAGGCAATGGTGGCAGCAGGGGCAGCACGTCTGGCAGCGGGCACAGGCAGCTGACATGTCCTGCTCTCACTAGAACTACCCTTTTCTCTCTCCCTTCCTATTAAATTCCTCAAGATCCCTTGGGGTGATTTAGGGGACTGGACAGCATTGGTCAGTACTGCTGGTCACTTCCTCCTCAGACTCAGTGGACACATAATAAGGGTCCTTCCAGTTCCTCTTTTTGCTGCTCTTAGTGATAGGAGTCACTAGGAGCCTCTCCTGCCTCCATTTTGCCTCAAGATCAGAACCGCACAGCATGTCCACCTCGCTCTGTAGCGGCTTCTATTGTGTCTGTCTTCTGCAAATACGTCATTTTTTTTTTTATAAAGAAAAGGTGAAAAACACGTAAATCAATGGGTGGAAACTTTCTAGCTTTTGGAAAAAAAAAAGGCGAAACATTTTGGGCAATGGGTGAAATGTGAATATTTTAATCGCTTGTTTTAAATCTGAAAAGCAGACAAAAATGTGGTTTTTTGCAGATTTTTGGCAGGAATTCAACAGGACCTTTCGCCCACCCCTAGTGAGGAATTGGTAAAATCTTTCTAAATGAGAGATACTAAAATCATGAGAAGGTACCCTCTAAGAGTCATAAAAATATCAAAAAACAGTCTCTAGACATAAATCTTGTATAAAAGACATACCTCTGGAATAGCGTATATGTGAATGAAACTGCCGGTTCATTACGGCTTTACCTTGCATGAAATGTCCTCCACTCCCGACTATTAATACATAGAATCTGTTTACTGATAGGATGTGGGGAAAGAAAAGTGGGCAGATGAACTGTAGGAAAAGGTGACTTGCATTCCTGTAGAATAAATGTTAAAGGGATAGTAATACTTCATTTTATCTTTATTTTATTTTGTAGGCATTAAGAATTACATCGTTCTTCATGGGTTTTTTTTATCTCTCAAACCTTTATGGTTTGAGAGATAGTCACAAGCAAAGTTTCCCCTCACTGACCAAACGGCAGAGTCTGCCATCTAGCCGTCAGATTTGGAATCTGGTCCGCAGATCAACCTGTGGCTCTTCAGCAGAGGCGACATTGCAAGATATAAAATAACTATTTCATTGGAAGGGTCTAAAATGTGTGCTTGAAACCAGGCACACTTTGTAGACTATTCGAATGAAGTAGTTCTTCTTATATCTCTTGATCTCGGCTCTGCTGTAGAGCCACGGCCGGTCCACAGACCTGATCAAAATCTGACCGCTAGATGGCAGACTTGACTGTTTTGGTCAGTGTTTGGACTGTTTTGGTCAGGTTTGAGACATAAGACTTTATATTCATGTTTTTTTTAATGCCTACAAAATAAAACAAAGATAAAATGAAGTATTACTATCCGTTGATCCCCTTGTGATCATTAAACGTGCTCTATCAGATGTATAGTGGGCAGCTGCGCTGTCTCTCCGGCTGATAGAATGTGAAGTTCTTTATATTGTAGACACGGACTTGATGTGAAGGCAAGCGGGCAGTGGAGGGATGGAGACTGGCACCTGGATCTTACCGGCAACCTTCAGATGAGATTCCACTGGGTAAAATGAACCATATAAAGAAACTGGGCCTAGACATCTAGGATTTTAGTCTTTGTATAACCTCCAAAGATTCCAATGCGTTTCGTGTCTATAAAGACATTTCCTCAGGGTATGGAGAAGAGAAGAAGAAAATCTTATTGAACAAATGGCGTCTATTTATAGAGTCCACCAAACTAGTAATGCATTCTGGGAACTAGATTTCCTCTGATGATATCTTAACATACTTGTTTCCAGATTCAACGAGTGGGTGATAGGCACCTGAAAATACTTCAATAGAAAGCAGTCCCTACAGAGGAAAGCAAAACGTATATATGACAAATATACAGTGAGAATTCCTAAACAGAAAATATAGAAAAAAAGTATATTAAATATTACAACAATATAAAGAGTGTGTTAAGATGTGTTTGTGTAAGTGTGAATGAAATGTATAAAATCTGATAATACATATGATAGAATAATAAATGATGGGGAAATAAAAAAGAAATCCTAAAAACATCTTCTCTTATAAAGAAATAAACCTTCCAATAAAAAAATTTAAATTATAAGCATTTTCTAGATAAATAAGACAATCATTCAATTGTGGAGCCACAAGACTAGGTGCATCACTTCCAGCCATACTAACCACACAGATACTTGTAGACTGAAACAAGATTAGATGTGATTTGAAACGCGTGATTCCCTGCAGTACTACATGTGTGTAGAATATCACGTGTACATGCAACAAAATAAATCTATATGTAGAAATAAAAGGAGGCTAAATGATAGGTTTCTACAACATAGAAGAAATATTATTATAGGAAATACTTGTTATCCATTGTATAAGACTTTTCAAAAATGAGATGGGTGAGTTGGTTAGTGGGGATAAGGAAAAGGCCGATGTTTTAAACACTTTCTTTATATCAGTATATACAAGGGAGCAAGGAATGGTAGAAGAGCCTCAACAAGTAACAAATAAAACAATACAATTAATAGATACTGGGGTTAACTCAAGGAGATGTCATGGAAGACTGAACAAAATTAAGACTGACAATGCACCGGGTCCTGATGGTATACATCCAAGGGTTCTTCAGGAACTCGGTGCAGTGTTAGCAAAACCCCTATATTTACTCTTTAAAGATTCTATCACCACAGGCTCAGTGCCACAGGATTGGCGAAGAGCTAACATAGTGCCTCTGTTTAAGAAGGGAACTAAAACAGAACCTGGGAATTATAGACCAGTGAATTTGACCTCTGTAGTGGGAAAACTGCTAGAAGGGATAATAAGGGACTATATTCAGGATTACAACACAAAAAATAAGATCATTAGCACGAATCAACATGGTTTTATGAAGAATAGATCATGCCAAACTAATCTTTTCAGCTTCTATGAGGAGGTAAGCAGCAACCTAGACAATGGCAAGGCAGTAGATGTAGTATATCTAGACTTTGCAAAGGCATTTGATACAGTACCACACAGAAGGCTGGTGTATAAAATAAGGAAATCGACGCTAGAGGATAAACTTTGCAATTGGATAGAAAACTGGCTGAAGGATAGGGAACAGTGTGTGGTTGTAAATGGAAAATTCTCCAGTACAGTTAAAGTGGAGAGTGGAGTACCTCAGGGTTCAGTATTAGGTCCGCTGATTTTTTAACATGTTTATAAATGACCTGGAAATAGATCTAGAAAGCAAAATATCAATATTTGCAGATGACACTAAGTTATGCCAGGTAATTAATTTGAAACAGAGTATTTACACTTTACAGAGGGATTTATATAAAATGTCAGATTGGGCAAGCAAATGGAATATAAAGTTTAATGTGGGGAAGTGTAAAGTCATGCATTTGGGAGGAAACAATCCCAAGGTTACTTATAAACTTAATGGAATAATTTTAGGTGACTCGTTGCTAGAAAAAGACCTGGGTATCCTTGTCAACTACAGACTTGGAAACAGTGACCAGTGTCAAACAGCAGTAGCAAAGGCAAACAACGTCCTGTCTTGTATATAAAAAGAGGTATTGAAACAAGAGTGGATAACATTATTTTTCCATTGTACAAATCATTGGTAAGACCTCACCTTGAGTATGCAGTGCAATTTTGGGCACTGGTTCTGAAAAAGGATATACTAGAACTAGAGAGGGTACAGCGGAGAGCAACAAAATTAATTAAGGGAATGGAGGACTTGACATATGAGGAACGACTAAACAAGCTTGGTTTATTTACTGTAGAGAAAAGACGACTAAGAGGAGACCTTATCACATTGTACAAGTATATGAGAGGTCAATACAAGGATCTCTGCGGTGAGATATTTATTCCAAGGCCTGATCAGGTGACCAGGGGACACCCCTTGAGATTAGAGGAAAAGAGGTTTAGATTTCAGCAGAGGAAGGGTTTTTTTTTTTTTAAAGTAAAGTCTGTTAAATTGTGGAATTCATTGCCCAAGGATCTGGTTATAGCAGATGCAATGGATACATTTAAGAGAAGATTAGATACATTTATTTCAAAGGGGAACATACAGAGTTATACTGTATGCAGGTCAGGAAGGTCTGATAAAGGACTAACTTATTTGGTAGCAGGAAAGCTATATAATTCTCATGTATATATTCTCAGGTATGAGGCAAAGGTTGAACTTGATGGACTTGTCTTTTTATTCATCCTAATTTATTATGTTACTATGTTACCTCTGCATCCATGGAATTTGTGGAAAAAATCCTTGTTTCTTCCTGGTACCTCAGCATCCGTGGGCTTTGTGGAGAAATGCCTTGATTCTCCTCAGTACCTGGGCATCAGTCGGCTTTCCGGAGAATTGCTATCACGGTGCCCGTGATTCGTGCTATCCTGTGTCTATCACTTGCTGGAGCTCCTCATTGGCTGTCTGTTATCAGCCCTCCTCACTCAGCCTATTTAAACCCAGTTTGGGCACTCCCAGGTTGCCCTTTCGTGGTGTTTCTGACATCACTTTACCTGACCTGCTTGTCAGGCTTTTGGGCCTGATATACCAGTGTTCCAGTATTCCAGTACTCCGTTGCTCCGGTGTTCCTGGGTTCCAGTACCTCGCCAGTTGATCGTTCCTGAGTCTCCTGCCTGCTAGTCTCTCCAGCCGGTTCCGGTCTCTTCCATGGCTCCAGCAGTTCCGGTCATCTGTCAGTGCAGCTGTGCTCGCTCCGGTGTATCCTCCGCTTGATCTCTGCTGTTGCTTAGGCAACATTGTTCTCTCTCGCTCTGACGACCTATCTGTTGGTCCCAGCGTGCGGACGCTGGTTTACTCCATTTACCTGGTGCGCTCTCTCTGTTGGTCCCAGCGTGCGGACGCTGGTTTACTCCATTTACCTGGTGCGCTCTCTCTGTTGGTCCCAGCGTGCGGACGCTGGTTTACTCCATTACTCTGGTTGCGATATACACTGTTGGTCCCAGCATGCGGACGCTGGTTTACTCCATTAACCTGGTTGCGCTCATTACTGTTGGTCCCAGCGTGTGGACGCTGGTTTACTCCATTTACCTGGTGGCGCTAGTAACTGTTGGTCCCAGCGTGCGGATGCTGGTTTACTCCATTGATCTGGTTGCGCTCATTACTGTTGGTCCCAGCGTGCGGACGCTGGTTTACTCCATTTACCTGGTGCGCTCTCTCTGTTGGTCCCAGCGTGCGGACTCTGGTTTACTCCATTAACCTGGTTGCGCTCACTCCGTTGGTCCCAGCGTGCGGACGCTGGTTTACTCCATTAATCTGGTTGCGCTCACTCTGTTGGTCCCAGCGTGCGGACGCTGGTTTGCTCCTTGACTACTCATATACTGAGGACAGGATGCTGTCCAATTCCTTACGCAGTTGTCTGGTGTTCTCAGGCTAAAGACTTCTGCTGAGGAGACCATTGTTCCTCTCCACACTACTGTCATTGTCACCTGACAGCTGGGTCTCCTCTCTTGGGCTGCCCTGCCCAGTATTGGTAAGGCTGGTAGAACCTAAATACGTTTTCATCTTAAGGTTGCCTTACCCGGTATAGGCAGGGCCGGTAGAGCCTACTATCAGTATTCCCTCAGGCTGCCCTGCCCGGTATTGGTAAGGCCGGTAGAACCTGTTCTTGCTGCCGTCCTAAGGTTGCCTTATCAGGTATTGGCAGGGCCGGTAGAGCCTACACTCAGTACTCCATGGGGCTGCCTTGCCCGGTATTGGTAAGGACGGTAGAACCGGTACATGTCATCTCATGGTTGCCTTACCTGGTATAGGCAAGGCCGGTAGAGCCTATCGCTATTGCAACTGTCACTCGGTTGCCTTGCTCTGTATTATTGGCAAGGCCGGTAGAACCTATTCTCTGTCATTTATTGTTGTATTGTTATATATGTATGATACCCTAAGGGGATTGCCTTAACTTTTCAATCAAGTTACATTTTTACCAAACCTTAAGTCTGAGAGTCTTCAAATACCGTGACAATTGCCTTGTTTCTCCTTGGTACCTCCAAGTCCATGGGTTTTCTGGAGAATTGCCTTGCTTCTCTTCCTTACCTCTGTCTCTTCGGGTTTCCTGGAGAATTACTTTCTTTCCTTGATATGTCAGCCTCCATGGGTTTTCTTTAGACTTGCCTAATTTTGCCGCCTAAGTACCCCTGCCTTGGAGAGTTTGATCAGTGATGCACAAAGATTTATACCAGTGACTATGTAGGATTAGTTTTGGTTTCAGTGGTCCCTTGCTCTGATACACTGATGCCTCATAATAGTCCCTTAATTGCAATGTACAGCCACTTACCTCTCCTGGGAATCTGTGTCCATTCACTGTATGCTCTGAGCCCGGGTGGGATTCTGACCCCCAGTGAAAGTGCAACTGAGCTGCCCGATAAGTCTCAGCAAGACCCCCAACTAGTAGCAGGTTGTCTGGGAGATCCAGGACCACTGAAAAAAGCAATAAAAGACACAATGAGTATGGGGAGAGAGGAGCACTAGGGTGGGTATGAGTGGGTCTGATCTTCTCTCTAACATGTCAGTAGTTCAGTGTATGGTGTGTGTGTGTATGGTGTGTCTGTGTATGGTGTGTGTGGTATGCCTGGTATCTGACCCTCTTCCTCATGATCCTGTGTGTGTGTGTGTGTGTGTGGTATGTCTGGTGTGTCCCCTGGTATCTGACCCTCTTTCAGATCTACCTGTGTGTCCGGTATGTCTGGTGCGTCCCCTGGTATCTGACCCTCTTCCAGATCTACCTGTGTGTCCGCTATGTCTGGTGCATCCCCTGGTATCTGACCCTCTTCCAGATCTATCTGTGTGTCCCCTGGTATCTGACCCTCTTCCAGATCTATCTGTGTGTCCCCTGATATCTGACCCTCTTCCAGATCTACCTGTGTGTCCAGTATGTCTGGTGCGTCCCCTGGTATCTGACCTTCTTTCAGATCTACCTGTGTGTCCCCTGGTATCTGACCCTCTTCCAAATCTACCGGTATGTTTGGTGCGTCCCCTGGTATCTGACCCTCTTCCAGATCTACCTGTGTGTCCCCTGGTATCTGACCCTCTTCCAGATCTACCTGTGTGTCCCCTGGTATCTGACCCTCTTCCAGATCTACCTGTGTGTCCCCTGGTATCTGACCCTCTTCCAGATCTATCTGTGTGTCCCCTGGTATCTGACCCTCTTCCAGATCTATCTGTGTGTCCCCTGGTATCTGACCCTCTTCCAGATCTATCTGTGTGTCCCCTGGTATCTGACCCTCTTCCAGATCTACCTGTGTGTCCCCTGGTATCAGACCCTCTTTCAGATCTACCTGTGTGTCCGGTATGCCTGGTGCATCCCCTGGTATCTGACCCTCTTCCAGATCTACCTGTGTGTCCGGTATGTCTGGTGCGTCCCCTGGTATCTGACCCTCTTTAAGATCTACCTGTGTGTCCGGTATGTCTGGTGTGTCCCCTGGTATGTGACCCTCTTTCAGATCTACCTGTGTGTCCGGTATGTCTGGTGCGTCCCCTGGTATCTGACCCTCTTCCAGATCTATCTGTGTGTCCGGTATGTCTGGTGCGTCCCCTGGTATCTGACCCTCTTCCAGATCTAGCTGTGTGTCCCCTGGTATCTGACCCTCTTCCAGATCTACCTGTGTGTCCGGTATGTCTGGTGCGTCCCCTGGTATCTGACCCTCTTCCAGATCTACCTGTGCGTCCGGTATGTCTGGTGCATCCCCTGGTATCTGACCCTCTTCCAGATCTACCTGTGCTTCCGGTATGTCTGGTGCATCCCCTGGTATCTGACCCTCTTCCAGATCTACCTGTGTGTCCCCTGGTATCTGACCCTCTTCCAGATCTACCTGTGTGTCCCCTGGTATCTGACCCTCTTCCAGATCTATCTGTGTGTCCCCTGGTATCTGACCCTCTTCCAGATCTATCTGTGTGTCCCCTGGTATCTGACCCTCTTCCAGATCTACCTGTGTGTCCCCTGGTATCAGACCCTCTTTCAGATCTACCTGTGTGTCCGGTATGTCTGGTGCATCCCCTGGTATCTGACCCTCTTCCAGATCTACCTGTGTGTCCGGTATGTCTGGTGCGTCCCCTGGTATCTGACCCTCTTTAAGATCTACCTGTGTGTCCGGTATGTCTGGTGTGTCCCCTGGTATGTGACCCGCTTTCAGATCTACCTGTGTGTCCGGTATGTCTGGTGCGTCCCCTGGTATCTGACCCTCTTCCAGATCTATCTGTGTGTCCGGTATGTCTGGTGCGTCCCCTGGTATCTGACCCTCTTCCAGATCTATCTGTGTCTCCCCTGGTATCTGACCCTCTTCCAGATCTAGCTGTGTGTCCCCTGGTATCTGACCCTCTTCCAGATCTACCTGTGCTTCCGGTATGTCTGGTGCGTCCCCTGGTATCTGACCCTCTTCCAGATCTGTGTGTCCCCTGGTATCTGACCCTCTTCCGGATCTACCTGTGTGTCCAGTATGTCTGGTGCGTCCCCTGGTATCTGACCCTCTTCCAGATCTACCTGTGCGTCCGGTATGTCTGGTGCATCCCCTGGTATCTGACCCTCTTCCAGATCTACCTGTGCTTCCGGTATGTCTGGTGCGTCCCCTGGTATCTGACCCTCTTCCAGATCTGTGTGTCCCCTGGTATCTGACCCTCTTCCAGATCTACCTGTGTGTCCCCTGGTATCTGACCCTCTTCCAGATCTGTGTGTCCCCTGGTATCTGACCCTCTTCCAGATCTACCTGTGTGTCCCCTGGTATCTGACCCTCTTCCGGATCTACCTGTGTGTCCATTGTTCTTAAGTGTCAGATTCTTCTCTGGTGCTACATTGTACCCAGACAGGCGAATCGGCTTCAAGCTGGAGTCAAAGGTCGTGGTGTCTGTCTGGATGTTAATGGGCGATTGTGCTGGACCCCCGCAATGAGGGAAGTGCTCACTCCACTCTGTCTCATCTGAGATAAAGAACAATATTAATATTATTATTCCTGTTATGGTTTATTAATAATAATGATCCACATTGTTGGTGATTTTCCCCTTTCTGTGGTGCACTTGGTTTACTCTACTTGTCTTTGACATATGGACCTGTCATCATTACTCCTGATCATCCGGTCAGAGGTGACATGACCACTAGACCCAGTCCCAGAATCTGCTCTGAACCTATGAACCCCTCCTGGTGCCACCAGTCAGCTTGTGTTATCAGACTAGATCAGAGAATGGCAAACGAAGGCCCAGGGGTTGGATCTGCTCTGAGGATACTAATCTCGCCTTTGGGTCTCTTGTTGTGCACATACTGAAGAGCTGCTAAACAGAGACCATATCACATCTGGATTTCATTGCAGAGGAAGAACGATACATTTTATAACACAGCACTTACTCCATGTACATGTTCTGCCTCCTATACTTGTTTAATGCATTTCTCTTCTTTGGGGTTGCAGTGTCTTTAAGAACTGGTGTGTACAATGGCCACCTTGGCCTGGGACATAGATGCCTTTAAGAACTGGGGCACACAATGGCCACCTTGGCCTGGGACATAGATGCCTTTAAGAACTGGTGTGTACAGTGCTCACCTTGGCCTGGGACATAGATGCCTTTAAGAACTGGTGCACACAATGGCCACCTTGGCCTGGGACATAGATGCCTTTTAGGAACTGGTGCACACAATGGCCACCTTGGCCTGGGACATAGATGCCTTTAAGAACTGGTGCACACGGTGGCCACCTTGGCCTGGGACATAGATGCCTTTAAGAACTGGTGCACACGGTGGCCACCTTGGCCTGGGACATAGATGCCTTTAAGAACTGGTGCACACAATGGCCACCTTGGCCTGGGACATAGATGCCTTTAAGAACTGGTGCACACGGTGGCCACCTTGGCCTGGGACATAGATGCCTTTAAGAACTGGTGCACACAGCGGCCACCTTGGCCTGGGACATAGATGCCTTTAAGAACTGGTGCACACAATGGCCACCTTGGCCTGGGACATAGATGCCTTTAAGAACTGGTGCACACGGTGGCCACCTTGGCCTGGGACATAGATGCCTTTAAGAACTGGTGCACACAGCGGCCACCTTGGCCTGGGACATAGATGCCTTTAAGAACTGGTGCACACAATGGCCACCTTGGCCTGGGACATAGATGCCTTTAAGAACTGGTGTGTACAGTGCTCACCTTGGCCTGGGACATAGATGCCTTTAAGAACTGGTGCACACAATGGCCACCTTGGCCTGGGACATAGATGCCTTTAAGAACTGGTGCACACAGCGGCCACCTTGGCCTGGGACATAGATGCCTTTAAGAACTGGTGCACACGGTGGCCACCTTGGCCTGGGACATAGATGCCTTTAAGAACTGGTGTGTACAGTGCTCACCTTGGCCTGGGACATAGATGCCTTTAAGAACTGGTGCACACAATGGCCACCTTGGCCTGGGACATAGATGCCTTTAAGAACTGGTGCACACGGTGGCCACCTTGGCCTGGGACATAGATGCCTTTAAGAACTGGTGCACACGGTGGCCACCTTGGCCTGGGACATAGATGCCTTTAAGAACTGGTGCACACAATGGCCACCTTGGCCTGGGACATAGATGCCTTTAAGAACTGGTGCACACGGTGGCCACCTTGGCCTGGGACATAGATGCCTTTAAGAACTGGTGCACACAGCGGCCACCTTGGCCTGGGACATAGATGCCTTTAAGAACTGGTGCACACAATGGCCACCTTGGCCTGGGACATAGATGCCTTTAAGAACTGGTGCACACAGCGGCCACCTTGGCCTGGGACATAGATGCCTTTAAGAACTGGTGCACACGGTGGCCACCTTGGCCTGGGACATAGATGCCTTTAAGAACTGGTGCACACAATGGCCACCTTGGCCTGGGACATAGATGCCTTTAAGAACTGGTGCACACAATGGCCACCTTGGCCTGGGACATAGATGTCTTTAAGAACTGGGGCACACAATGGCCACCTTGGCCTGGGACATAGATGCCTTTAAGAACTGGTGCACACAATGGCCACCTTGGCCTGGGACATAGATGCCTTTAAGAACTGGTGCACACGGTGGCCACCTTGGCCTGGGACATAGATGCCTTTAAGAACTGGTGCACACAATGGCCACCTTGGCCTGGGACATAGATGCCTTTAAGAACTGGTGCACACAATGGCCACCTTGGCCTGGGACATAGATGCCTTTAAGAACTGGTGCACACGGTGGCCACCTTGGCCTGGGACATAGATGCCTTTAAGAACTGGTGCACACAATGGCCACCTTGGCCTGGGACATAGATGCCTTTAAGAACTGGTGCACACAATGGCCACCTTGGCCTGGGACATAGATGCCTTTAAGAACTGGTGCACACGGTGCTCACCTTGGCCTGGGACATAGATGCCTTTAAGAACTGGTGCACACGGTGCTCACCTTGGCCTGGGATATAGATGCCTTTAAGAACTGGTGCACACAATGGCCACCTTGGCCTGGGACATAGATGCCTTTAAGAACTGGTGTGTACAGTGCTCACCTTGGCCTGGGACATAGATGCCTTTAAGAACTGGCGTGTATGGAGGCCACCTTGGCTTGTGAAATAGATGCCTTTAAGAACTGGTGCACACGGTGGCCACCTTGGCCTGGGACATAGATGCCTTTAAGAACTGGTGCACACAATGGCCACCTTGGCCTGGGACATAGATGCCTTTAAGAACTGGTGCACACAGCGGCCACCTTGGCCTGGGACATAGATGCCTTTAAGAACTGGTGCACACAATGGCCACCTTGGCCTGGGACATAGATGCCTTTAAGAACTGGTGCACACAATGGCCACCTTGGCTTGGGACATAGATGCCTTTAAGAACTGGTGCACACAATGGCCACCTTGGCCTGGGACATAGATGCCTTTAAGAACTGGTGCACACAGTGGCCACCTTGGCCTGGGACATAGATGCCTTTAAGAACTGGTGCACACAGTGGCCACCTTGGCCTGGGACATAGATGCCTTTAAGAACTGGTGTGTACAGTGCTCACCTTGGCCTGGGACATAGATGCCTTTAAGAACTGGTGCACACAATGGCCACCTTGGCCTGGGACATGGATGCCTTTAAGAACTGGTGTGTACAGTGCTCACCTTGGCCTGGGACATAGATGCCTTTAAGAACTGGTGCACACGGTGGCCACCTTGGCCTGGGACAGATGCCTTTAAGAACTGGTGTGTACAGTGCTCACCTTGGCCTGGGACATAGATGCCTTTAAGAACTGGCGTGTATGGAGGCCACCTTGGCTTGTGAAATAGATGCCTTTAAGAACTGGTGCACACGGTGGCCACCTTGGCCTGGGACATAGATGCCTTTAAGAACTGGTGCACACAATGGCCACCTTGGCCTGGGACATAGATGCCTTTAAGAACTGGTGCACACAGCGGCCACCTTGGCCTGGGACATAGATGCCTTTAAGAACTGGTGCACACAATGGCCACCTTGGCCTGGGACATAGATGCCTTTAAGAACTGGTGCACACAATGGCCACCTTGGCCTGGGACATAGATGCCTTTAAGAACTGGTGCACACAATGGCCACCTTGGCCTGGGACATAGATGCCTTTAAGAACTGGTGCACACAGTGGCCACCTTGGCCTGGGACATAGATGCCTTTAAGAACTGGTGCACACAATGGCCACCTTGGCCTGGGACATAGATGCCTTTAAGAACTGGTGCACACAATGGCCACCTTGGCTTGGGACATAGATGCCTTTAAGAACTGGTGCACACAATGGCCACCTTGGCCTGGGACATAGATGCCTTTAAGAACTGGTGCACACAATGGCCACCTTGGCCTGGGACATAGATGCCTTTAAGAACTGGTGCACACAGCGGCCACCTTGGCCTGGGACATAGATGCCTTTAAGAACTGGTGTGTACAGTGCTCACCTTGGCCTGGGACATAGATATGGGACAAGTGTCATTTTGGTGGGTGTAAGGGGACCTATGATGCTTCTACCTTTGTAAACTAAATAGCGGTGCCCCAAGGGACCCCCATCGATACTGAGTGATGGCTAGAGAACCACAGAGCCCATTTCTGTTAAAGGGATAGTAACCTATACAATGTAAAGTTATAGTGCTGATCCCCCTGAGTAAAACAAGGGAATACCCATTGTTGAAAGGTGGTGAATGGAAAAGTTATTACAGCTCAAACTGTACATTTTTAGGTGCAGTGGTGCTGTTTTTACACCATCCTATGGAGATTTCTGGTCAACTGACCTGAGCGTCCGTAGGATAGTGTAGCAACAGCGTCATTGTGATACTGCACCTAAAGAAATCAAGTCTGAGCTGTAATAACTTTTCAATACACCACCTTTCAGCAGTGGGAGTTCCCTTTTTTACTCGGGGGGATAATCCCTACAACATATATTTATTACATAAGTACTACCGTCCCGTTAAATGAACAACACTACCCATAAGGCCTTTTGTGCAGGGGGAGAGGTTTGAAATACGCTGACCCTCTTCCATTTTGGACTCGGCGTAGCCTGTATGAGCCTGGTCTCTCCTCCCTCTGATCCCTCATCTAACCAGCAGGGGGCTGTAGGGGTTGGGATCCTAATCTCCTTCATCTCCTGGTACCAGGGCCATCCCGTGTCTCCCAAACAGCCAGGTTAGCGGGTGGTGCCTGCGTATCCGGACATCCCAGCCAATGGCAGAGTGAGAACCATGTTGAACAGGACTGGTCCTATAAATGTCAGTCCCTGTTCACGTTTCCCTCTGGTGGGATTAGGAGGGGGGAGTTTTGTGCGGTTTGTCTGATGCTGCACATTAATTTAAGACTTTTTTAATTTTAATAACATTTTACTTTTTCAAGTGCAACCCTAAGTTTAAAGAAGAGCAAAGAACACGGAGGAAGACTGACAGATAAAGAGAGAACATAAAAGTTTACAGAAGATGACCAGGGTACAGAAGACCCCACTGGACATCAGATTTACAGGGGAGTGTACTTTTAATTGTATGGTGCTAGCTCTGGGGGATTAACCCTTTTGAGTACCAGTGGGGCATGAAACACTGTGCAATGCATTGCATATCCCACTATCACTCAAAGGGTGTATTTGTTTGGATGTATTGCTATGAGACTTAGGGCCCCATATCATTAAATCCCTGGGTTACTTGTCTAGGGATCCCCCAATTTAGAATTTTTTAAACTATATTTTGACACTTCACTTACACGTTTGATTAGACACACACTATGGGACTCAACGCCAGATTTTTTAGCAGAAATGTTTGGAGGTAAAAGGGAGTCCCTTAACACGTTACTAGCCACCACATGTAAATGAATTGCAAATTAAACTACTTTGTCATTGCTTCCAAAGGGTGCAAATTTACCTCTCGTAGTACATTTTTTCCATTTGGTAATGTGACACACGCAGGTAATTGCATACCTGACTGGGTGTTACGGATTTGTACACTCAGAAACGGAAGGTTTTGGTAAAACACAGTTTTATTTGCACACAAGGAATGACAGTAACCCTCGCGGGTCCAGCATACAGATAAATGGTAAACTGACACAGGACAGGTTACAATGATATGATTAACCCACACAGGTCCAGTATGTAGATATATTATACAATACTGACACAGGTCAGGTAAATCGCATATGATACAGTGTAAATATGACAGAATGATACTTATTAGGCCAAGGACAGTAGTTGGCCCTAATAGTGGAAGGCCCAATGTAGCTCTCTACGCAGAGAGTAACAATAGCGACTGTATACTTATGAGCCAACCTAATGTGTTAACATGTATTTTTTAGACCTAGTGTTAGTAAAAAACTTTTGTAGCCACAGCCCATCCAACATGGCCACTGCTTTTTTTTTTTTTTTTTTTTTCAGGGACACTGGCTTAGGCCTCAGCGTGATCTCTCAATTCAGGCCTACAAACTGCTTTTAGTATGCAAATGAAAAACTATCCAAACAAAGAAAACAGGGCTACTTTAAGAAAGCATAAGCTGCTGTATGCCCTCCCCCACAAGCAGAGAAAAAAGTACAGATACAAAGAAACAAACTTTGAATACCTCCAACACACTTGAACCCAGAATTCTAGGACACTGAAACACTCCCAAATCTGTAATGTATTTTAAATCTGTTACCCCCTATGCAGCTAGGATTTAAGCCTCCAACACAATAAAACAAAAACCAAATCAGTCCCACAACCCTATGCACTTTAATAGCAGATAAAACACTAAACAATACACCCTTATGCAAATTTTCCCTTATCTCACTCCAATTTCCTATAAAAAAGGTTTTGCACTCTAGAAATTAAAAACCTGTGCCTTCTAAAATAGCGCCCTGTAGAAGTCCAAACCTCGTGGTTGCCAATTATGTGGTAATAATTCATGTAAATGTACCTATATATAATAAATACACATACACGGTTCGTTTCTTATGAGCAGTATTTATGTAGAAGTAAAAACACAGATATTTACATCCAGAGTGCAATTCCTTCAACCTATACTAGGCAAACCCCTTCTTTCATCCAGTACCCACAATCAAACCCAATGTTACCTGATATTCCAAACTGTCCACCAAACAGGAGGGATGGGAAGGCAGGAAATGGGGGAGGGGAGAAGACACAGGAGGACAGACACAGCCTGGAATTCACAGGATCAGAAGAGAACTCCCCTTGAGCAGCTGTGTGCTCTATCATTTAACAACTTCCTAGCCCCACCCCTTATTTCCCATTGGCTAAAAGATATGATGTCACAAAACACACCCCCATCCATTTTCACCATGTGAACAGATCACCACACAAGGCACCATAGGAAGGTGGCTGCCAACAATATAGTGAACGCCCACCAGAGACTGCAAGGATAACGTGACCCAGTGCTTAACACGGTAAGGAGCAACATACGCCAAACTGAGACTAGCGACACAGATATGAGTGCCCAGCACCGCCCCACAAGGGGTTAACGAACGCTCCGGTCTGCAGATGTAAAGTAGCCTGAGGCGCCCAACAGTAACCCAACCTCAGGGACAGCAGTAGCAGACCAAGCGATCGTGGTGCAACCGGAAACTACCAGGAAGGAGCAACAGGCACAATGAGCGAGCGGATCACGGACTGGACTACTGCACAGAACTGAGGCAACTGGAGGTCTGGTAAGACCACAGAAAGCAAGGGCAACTTGAGTACACAGCAGGAGCAGCAAGCAGGAACAGGAACTTCAGCCCAGCCGGGTCGGTACATGGAGCAGGATCGCCAGCAAGCCGGGTCGGTACATGGAGCAGGATTGCCAGTCAAGCCGGGTCAGTACATGGAGCAGGAATGTCAGCCAGGCCGGGTCAATACACGAAGCAGGAACGTCAGCCAGTCCGGGTCTGTACACCACGAAAGGACAGAGCATAAGTGACAGCCCAAGGTATTTAAAGGCTGTCACTGGGAGGAGCAAAGATAGTGTAGCCAATAAAAGGTATCAGGAAGTAAACATGTCAAAATGTCGCCCGTATATCACGGGCACCGTGATACTGGGACTTAAACCTACCAAAGGTAGTAACTGGATCAAGCCCTTAGTCTGACCACTGTTACTTTAGTACCTAAATATTCTATTGGGGAATACAGAACTAAGACTTGGAGACTGAATGAAAATAAATGAGACTGAATGTTGAAATAAAAGACACAATTAACATAAGGGAGTGTTTTGACCTAAATAGAGATGTTGATTTTGGAAATGTATGGCTGGCACAGAAAGTATCCATTAGAGGAGAAAATATCAAACTACCTAAAACTAGATTTAAAGAGACTTTAAAGGCTGAATTGTTAATTCTGACCAGGAGAATAGTGAGACACCCTCAATGAACAGAGGTAGGGGAATGTGCTTAATTACTGAATAATGAAATGTTTTGTTAGTTAACGAGGTTAATAAGAGACTAGCTGGGGTCAGACAAATGCTATTTATGGGGAAGTGAACCCCATCAGAGGCAGGTAATCTGTTATATTAAAATGAGTAAGTGAGGGAACGCACAGGAGAGTTTCTAATGATAAAGATTAGGGATGAACGAATGTTCACTTCCAACTGAAATCAGTGAATCATTTCCCATGAAAAGTGCTGACTTTCCTCCTCATTTATTTATATATAAATATAATAATCCATGGAAATCAATGGGAACACTGAAGTTATACAAAACGCGTAACAAATATTATTTTATTTCCCAAAGGCGTAGTATAAAAGGGGCATGAGGGGCCTATGTTGGTGGGGTGTGAGGAAAGAATCGAACAGGGATTGGGGGGTTTACTGGGATTGGGGGCAGTTAATAAAAATAAATCCTAAATACAATTAACCCCGCCCCCCCCAATAAGACATGGTATAAAGGGGGTCTCAGGAGGGTGCCTGTGTTGGTGGGTGGAGTCTGGGGAATGATTCACTTGAACAGGGAATTTGTTTTGGGGGGGTTCTTGACTGGTATTGGGGGGACAGTTAGTAAAAAAAATAAATCAATAAAATAAGAAATTTGTATATAAAGTGATAGCAACAGGAACCCGCTGATATAAGCTGTCACTGGGGTGGGCTGATACTTGACTTAGAGTGTTTTGTAGAGGATGATGTGATGGCCCTGTGCAGGCTCCCGTCCCTGTAGCATTAGGGGGCACCTACCAGGTCATTTACACCAGAACGGTCTCAGAGGACCACCGGGCAGACCTGGGCCATTTGCCACTGGATCTAGCTGCGCCACCCAGAGGACGAGCGGTCAACCGGATTGGAAGACCTCCAGGTGCAGCCAGCCCAATGGAGAACAGTGACCTGGGTAGGGACTCGCACTTCTACCCACTGGAACAGGTCACTGCAAAGCACGTATCATCCCCTCTGCTGCAAAGTCTCCTCTAGGCAAGCACTAACCTCTCAGCCTTGTTCCAGGGAACAGCCTCCTCCAGGCAGGAACTAGCCCCTCTGTTGTGGTAAAACAGCAACACCTTTTAATAAGGCGCTTTTGGCTACACAGGCCTGGTCATCAATCCCCACCCCTAATAACAGAGCCTAAACATCTGCTTCAGAGTAGAAAAACACACCAGTTTATTTCAATGGAATACCAGGTCTTTCATGGCATACATTTAACTTGGGGCGACATGATTATAACAAAATATCACAATACACAGAAGACAAGACATACAACCAAAATAACAGAGTATCACAATTTTGGGGTGTAAGATCGGAGGAAAATGATTAAAATATTGAAGAGAAACTGGAGGTACCAGAATGCAACAGTGACATATTTGCATACTCGCATGGGACACAGCAATGCTGAAATGTATGTCACCAACCAATAGATGGCAGTGCACCGAACAATGCTGCTATGCTTGTCACCAACCAATAGATGGCAGTGCATAGCACAATGCTGCAATGCAAGATTCAATCCATAGATGGCGAGGTTGAGTTCAAAGGACTTGAGATAGGAAAAGTCCATAGCAGATGTATTGCTGTAATGTCCATGTAATCCCACAGTCCTCATATATCACAGGGACATGAAAGTCTAACCTCCTGTTTCATCACAGATGATTTGTTAGATTTGTTGTTAGAGGCACAAGCCCTGATGAAACATTGATTTGTAGGACTTAGGCTTGTTAGAAACAAACCCTCAAAAATTGTTTAATTTTTTTGTAGGACTATATTTTTATTTATTTATTTTAAAGCACAAACCATGAGAAAAAAGTTGGCCAGTGGCCACTGTCAAATGTCCTCCTGAGTCTGAGTTCATAATTGTGGAATTTACAACTACTGTTCTTGCTGCTGCTGAGTTGTTTAAGCAGCAGGATGATTAGGGAGTTAAATGGAATGGGATCAACAATAGCAGTAACATGGGTGATGGATGAGGAAGGTTCCACTTGCCACAACTAGCTCCAGTGATGCGTCTGAGGCAGCAGCAGCACAATAAGTAGCCCACAGTCTATGTGGAGAAAATAAGTAGTTGGCCAATAATTCTTCTCCACCTGTCCCTCCTCCAATATCATGGGTGTGTTTTTATTAGAATAGACATTTTTCCCTTGAGAGCAGGAACTGCAATGTGCACAGTGTGTGTGGTAAACAACATCTGGGGGCACAACTGTATCCATGTAACAGAAGCCTAAGTCCTTGGACTGACTTAGACCGTCGTTCTGGGTCCCTTCCTCCTAGATGCAGCTACAAATGGGTAGCCTGTCCGGTGAAGCTCAATAACTGGATGGCTGACTGGAACATAGGGATCCTGAATGGGAGTCAAAGTGGACTCTTTAAACCATTCAGGAATGAAGATCCTGTACTCTTGCTTAGTTCAGAATAACTAACTATTTATTAGGTGAAACCACAGCTTATTTATACATTTCAGACTACACTGACTTGGGCACCGTACATGGTGCAGACATGACACAATGGGCGAGTTTATAGGGATAATGCAATCACAGTACAGTAGGCATAATACAGACACAGTGGATACAATAGGTCCCAGCAAATGGTAACAGGCGTCACACAATGGGAGCATTCACAGAGATAATACAATCACAACACCTAATACAACAGACTAACAACAGAAGGCTCAGGTTTACACAATGGGGCAGATGTGAGTGGATTAATACACAAAGGGCTTGGTTTAGGGTGAACAATTAAGCAAAAGGGCTTGAGGGACTGCAATACACATTTAAAGTAGCCTTGCCCAAACTCAAATAATTAACCCCTAACTGCCCAAACCCTTGAAAGCAAGCCAGCAGGCTATGGTTTTTAGTCTTTTTGGCATAGCTGTCCGCTAGTATAACGTCTCAAAGTTCTCTGTGGCCTGGGTCACTGGGTTGGCGATCCGTACACCTAGAGAAGAGGTGTGTCAGGCATGACAGAAATGTCCACAGTTCCTTGTATAATGGGCTGCTTCACCCCCCCCAAGTCAAACAAGACACACTAGCAGCAGGCAAAGTAGTTGCAGCAGGGGCAGCATGTCTGGCAGAAGGTACAGAAAAGGTGGCAGCAGGTACAGAAAAGGTGGCAGCAGGGGCAGCACGTCTTGCAGCAGGCACAGGCAGCTGACCTGTCCTTCTCTCACTAGTCCTACCCTTCTCTTCCTTCCCATTAATTTCACCAGATCCCTAGGGGTGATTTAGGTGCTCACTTCCTCTGGGAATTTTGCTCAATGGGCAAAAACAGCAAAGATTTTAATTGCGTTTTTTAAAAGCGGATTTTCCCCCAAAAAAGTGGACAATAACGTGGTTTTTGCAGGATTTCTTGCGGGAACACTACAACAACTTTTGCCCATCCCTATTAAGGATATAAGACTTGATACTATTCTCTGTGCTGAAAGGATAGTTAGGAGCCAAAAGAGTTCCAGGCAGTACCCACATCAGTACCATCTGGAATTCTATTTTTTGACCTTGTTGCAGTATTTTGTTACCACAACGCACGCTAAATTATGTGAGTTATGGGAACATAAAAGGAAAATAACCAACTCTTGCTGTTTGACACAGTGTCAAACAAAAAGCATGCACTCAAAACACAATCACTCTCTCAAATACTAACCCTATACTACCCCTAACAATCTCAGTGCAGCGAAACAAAACTAGACCTAACGCGATCCTGTCACCCATACCCCAGAGCTGTAACACTTAACTGTCATCAACTGGCAGCCTTCCTCTGAAATCTTCTGTCTTCTTCATCTTCTGTCCTCTGTATCTTCATATTTTGTCTTATCTTCTTTCCTCTCCAATATCCGATATACTTGGATGTATTGCTATGTGGCCGTTGGGTATTTTTATGAGTCGGTAGTTTTTGACAACACAGTTAATAGAATACCAGACTGTGCTTTCAGAACTAATGCTGTGGGGCACCGAGGTAAGGGGGATGTGTCCGTGCATGCCGGCATCCACAGGTCCTCATGGTTTTGAAAGGAGTGGCCATCATGGAGGTCCAGGCTAGGACATGAATGCCTGAGAATCACAGTGGGCAGCTGGGCAAATGGCTCAAGCTGTCAGGGCTGGACATGGCATCCATGATGAATGTTGGCCCTGCGGACCCGCGTTAGAGGGGGAAGGGTCCTCCAAGGGTAAATAGGTCAAACTCATTTTAATAAAGCTGTGATCTCTTGATTCCCACCAATTACTGTGTCTGTGTGTTTCTTTGAAATTGGTTGTGTTATAGGGTGTGGGGTCTGAGGTTTGGTGGGAAACAAGGTGTGTATTGATGCCTGGCCGTCTTAATGGCCTGTCCTACGGCTAGTCACCACTCAGAAGACTTACATTTTAGCTCTCTAGTGCCATTACACAGGAAAAATTTCCACTTAGACTAATACTTCCCAAAAGGGCGGTCCAGTTCCAAAATGACAGGCAAGTTCCCTCTGCAAAGGAACACCAGCTAACCCCAGACGTACATTTCGGCCTAGTTGGGCCTCATCAGTGAGGTGCATCTGGATTTCCCTAGGCACTGAGAGCAAGAGGTCGACATCTGGATTACCCTTCTTTCTTTTGGAGACCCCCTAAGAGTATTAAAAATCAGCATACAAAATGTGAGAGGCTTCTCAGTATGAACAACAGCACAATAGCCTGTCCTACGGCTAGTCACCTCTCAGAAGCATCATGTTTTAGCTCTCTAGCGCCATTACAGAAGAGAAATTTCCACATACATATTAGACTAATCCCACCCAAAAGGGCAGCCCAGTTCCAAAATGACAGGCAAGTTCCCTCTGCACGGGAACACCAGCTAACCCTCGACATACGTTTCAGCCTTGTTGGGTCATGGTCAGTGATTCCCCAAGGCACTGAGAGCAAAGGGTCCACATCTGGATTACCCTTCACTCTTAGGGAGACACCTAAGAGTATTAAATTCAACATACAAAATGTGAGAGGCCTCTGAGGACGAACAACAGCACAATGGTCTGTCCTACAGCTAGTCACCTCTCAGAAGCATAACGTTTTAGCTCTCTAGTGCCAATACAGAGGAGAAATTGCCTAGGGGAATCCAGATGCATCTCACTGAGGCCCAACAAGGCCAAAACATATGTTGGGGGGTTAGCTGGTGTTCCTGTGCAGAGGGCACTCGCCCATCATTTTGAAACTGGACTGCACTTTTGGGTGGAATTAGTCTAATATGTAAGTGGAAATTTCTCCTCTGTAATGGCACTAGAGAGCTATAATGTGATGCTTCTGAGAGGAGACTAGCTGTAGGACAGGCCATTGTGCTGTAGGACAGGTCATTGTGCTGTTGGTTGTCCTCAGAAGCCTCTCACATTTTGTATACCTGTGAACGCCAACAGTAGAGTCTGCTATGGCAGTTCAGTGTGTGTGGTGAAGTGTCACAGTAACACATAAACACCCCTTCTTCATACAATATTGTCATTATCCTGCGTTTCCATTTGAAAATAGGTCATTGTCGATGTGGTAAGTGAAAATGTATAAACCTGTCAAAGGCGTGTTAGATGGAGGTGGATGTGAACAGATTAATGTTGGATTGATAGAGATGTTGAAGATGGGCCTTCCAACAGGATTTCGCCATTATGAGCACTCTTCGACCTTTAGTGCACCGCGGCTTTGGTCTCCTTGCCTCAACAGCTGTTATAGTAATAATATATATATATATTTTTAAAATTTTGTTAAGCAATTCATTTATTCTTTAGTTGGAATTTTTAATTTTTTTTATATTTTAATTATTTATCTAGTAAATATTATTTATGTACAATGATAAAATTTTTTATTGTTTATATATGTTAAAATATTTTCTTATTTGGGATATATAATTGAAATGTAATATTTTATTGTTTATCTGAAAACATTTTTTAGTTGGCATATATAGATAATCTTCATATTTATAAAGCTATATATATGCTGGCCATTAAGTGGTAATAAAAAAGTGTGCGTGTGCGCGTATATACTTTTGTGTATATGCGTGTGTTTGTGTATATATATATATGTGTATATGCGTGTGTTTGTATATATATGTGTGTATATGCATGTGTTTGTATATATATAATATATGTACATATATTTACACTCATGATATAGATTATCAAATCTTTCTTTATTATACAGGCAGACGCAGTGTATGTGTGTATGTGTGTATATGTGTGTGTGTATATGTGTGTGTGTGTATGTGTGTGTGTATGTGTGTGTGTGTGTGTGTATGTGTGTGTGTATGTGTGTGTGTGTGTGTGTATGTGTGTGTGTGTGTGTGTGTTTACAGTGTCTCATTGTCTCTTTGAGATAGTTAATCAGTTACCGGCCTTTGGTCGGTGCCAGGAGCCTGGTAAATCATTAATCCTCCTGCCAGTTACTCCTGAGCTGACGCAGAGAAACCAGTGAGAGTGGCATCAATCAGGGGCATGTCCTGGGCAGAGGGGTGTTATTACATAGTAGCATAAATAATTAGGTTGAAAAGACACAAGTCCAAGTTCAACCTTTGTGTTATATAACCCAGATAAATGAGAATTTTATAGGTTTCCTGGTGCCAAATAAGTAAGTTTTTATCTGAACTACCTGTTCTGCTTACTAATACACAGTATAACCCTGTATGTTACTAATACACAGTATAACTCTGTATGTTACTGATACACAGTATAACCCTATATGTTACTGATACACAGTATAACCCTGTATGTTACTGATACACAGTATAATCCTGTATGTTACTAATACAGAGTATATCCCTGTGTTACTAATATACAGTATAACCCTGTATGTTACTAATACACAGTATAACCCTGTATGTTACTAATACACAGTATAACTCTGTATGTTACTAATACACAGTATAACTCTGTATGTTACTAATACACAGTATAACCCTGTATGTTACTAATACACAGTATAATCCTGTATGTTACTAATACACAGTATAACCCTATATGTTACTAATACACAGTATAACCCTGTATGTTACTGATACACAGTATAACCCTGTATGTTACTAATACAGAGTATATCCCTGTGTTACTAATATACAGTATAACCCTGTATGTTACTAATACACAGTATAACCCTGTATGTTACTAATACACAGTATAACTCTGTATGTTACTAATACACAGTATAACTCTGTATGTTACTAATACACAGTATAACTCTGTATGTTACTAATACACAGTATAACTCTGTATGTTACTAATACACAGTATAACCCTGTATGTTACTAATACACAGTATAATCCTGTATGTTACTAATACACAGTATATCCCTGTATGTTACTAATACAGAGTATAACCCTATATCGTACTAATACACAGTATAATCCTGTATGTTACTAATACACAGTATAACCCTATATGTTACTAATACAGAGTATAACCCTGTATGTTACTAATACACAGTATAACCCTGTATGTTACTGATACACAGTATAACCCTATATGTTACTAATACAGAGTATAACCCTGTATGTTACTAATACACAGTATAACCCTATATGTTACTAATATACAGTATAACCCTGTATGTTACTAATACACAGTATATCCCTGTATGTTACCTTTTGAAACAAATATGTCTAATCTTCTCTTCTGTATCCATTGTATCTGCCATAACCACCTCCCTGGGCAATGAATTCCACAATGTAACAGACCTTACCGTAAAAAAACCCTTCCTCTGCTGAAGTCTAAACCTCTTTTCCTCTAATCTCAAGGGGTGTCCCCTGGTCACCTGATCAGGCCTTGGAATAAATAGCTCACCGCAGAGATCCTTGTATTGATCTCTCATATACTTGTACAATGTGATAAGGTCTCCTCTTAGTCGTCTTTTCTCTACAGTAAATAAACCAAGTTTGTTTAGTCGTTCCTCATATGTCAAGTCCTCCATCCCCTTAATTAATTTTGTTGCTCTTTGCTGTACCCTCTCTAGTTCTAGTAAATCCTTTTTCAGAACTGGTGCCCAAAACTGCACTGCATACTCAAGGTATTCAGGGTCATGTTGAGAAAGGGGCATTGTAATTTGTAAGTGAGACTGATACCCGGGGGAATTGTGGTCATTGCTTGGGAAGAGTAATTAGAATCACTTGGTTGCTGACTGCAGCCCCTGGGGTATCCATCAAAGGTAAACCCCAGGTCTGGGTTGTGTCCTCAGGCAGGGATATGCCCCTTGTCTGTGCCACGGAGCAGGATTATACCCCATGTCTGTGCCACGGAGCAGGATTATACCCCATGTCTGTGCCACGGAGCAGGATTATACCCCATGTCTGTGCCACGGAGCAGGATTATACCCCATGTCTGTGCCACGGAGCAGGATTATGCCCCTTGTCTGTGCCACGGAGCAGGATTATGCCCCTCGTCTGTGCCACGGAGCAGGATTATGCCCCTCGTCTGTGCCACGGAGCAGGATTATGCCCCTCGTCTGTGCCACGGAGCAGGATTATGCCCCTCGTCTGTGCCACGGAGCAGGATTATGCCCCTCGTCTGTGCCACGGAGCAGGATTATGCCCCTCGTCTGTGCCACGGAGCAGGATTATATCCCATGTCTGTGCCACGGAGCAGGATTATACCCCTTGTCTGTGCCACGGAGCAGGATTATTCCCCCTTGCCTGTGCCACGGAGCAGGATTATACCCCATGTCTGTGCCACAGAGCAGGATTATACCCCATGTCTGTGCCACGGAGCAGGATTATACCCCTTGTCTGTGCCACGGAGCAGGATTATACCCCTTGTCTGTGCCACGGAGCAGGATTATACCCCTTGTCTGTGCCACGGAGCAGGGATTATACCCCTTCTCTGTGCCACGGAGCAGGATTATACCCCTTGTCTGTGCCACGGAGCAGGATTATACCCCTTGTCTGTGCCATGGCCACGTGTTTGAATTCAGAGAGAAACCACCTCCCCAGATTGCACCAGATCGTTGTGATGTTTAGTCAAGACAAGCGACTAGATTAACAGTCCTGCCACTGTATTGTTTTATACACGGAACAGGAATATACCTTGCAATAATCTGCAAGTATTCTCCCCATCCCTGCATCCTGTCATTAACCCTTTTTTATTGACTATTTGCCTCCAGCCCTGATGTACATACATACTGACTGTTTTATATTTTACTACCAATGTGGGACGGTGTTGGGCGCACGTGTGTGAAATGTAGACACACTGATAAACACAGACATATGCAACACACAGGCAGACACATACACACAGTGAGCGGCACAGACATGCAAAAGACATACACACATATGTAACAGAGATGTATACACACACACAACATATATGTGCAGAAACACATGCGCGCATGAGTTGTGCACCCCTCTGGCACACAAAGGGTTAAGGTATAGAGAGGCATGTGAGAGTTAAATAGCAGTCAGAAGTGTTTTCATACCTGGGAACTTTGACTTGTGGAGTCCCTGGAGGGGACTCATGTGGTGCAAATGTGGAGAGGTCAATGGGGCAATTTGTTTTAAAAGTGGGCGGGGCTTAAGAGAAATGTGGAAAAGTGTTAGTAATAGGCTAGGGAAGGAGGAGAAGTGGGAGAGAAATGCACTTTTACAGTGTGAGGGGTTTGAACACACTCCCTGAGAGGTAAAATGTGATGCACAACCCTGTGGCAGTCAGTGGGTTAAGTGTGTACCTGATAGCTGCCTGTCCTCTGTCTTACATGGCAAATGATGACAGTGAAGAAATAATTCAGCAATGAGAGCCTACTTTAACCCTCTGAGTGCCATTTTGTTCCTCTGGTGCTGCAGCTTCCCTTCAGTGGCTGTACTACAGGTCCTGCTGAGGTCACTGGGAGTCAGAGTGAGTGACTGTGTGGTGTGTGTGTGTGTGTGTGTGTGTGTGTATTTGGTGCTGTGTGTGTGTGTTTGTTTGGTGCATGTGTGTCTGTGGTTTAGGAGCAAGTGGCAGCCATTTTGTTTTTTTCCTCAGTTGAATAGTGGTGGTCAGGCAGGATAGTCCTGTGAAAATCGCACCGCCATTGAATCACCCAATGGGAGCAGTAACTCCTCCTTACTGCCACCCCTGGGTGTGTGTCTCCTGAGGAAACATAAATTATGTAAAGAGCCATTCTACCCTGTGTGTCTCCTGAGGAGACATAAATTATGTGATGAGGCATATATATATAATATATAAAGTTTTTTTTTATTTTCCAGAAGTAATTATTACATGTGCATATTTTATTCTGTCTTTCTGTTGATGCCAATTGTTTCAAAAAATGTTTAAATTACAACTACATTTAGACCACTCTTTGCGCTGTCTACCCCCTCCATTTTTTTGTCTTGTATGAGCTCTGCTATACTGCTGAACAAGACAAGCTGCATAAGGGACAAATATAGGCCCTAGGGAATATATAGGGACAGATTTAAATACCACGTGGACATTTATTCATATATTTAGGCCTTTAAGGACTGTTTGTCTATCAATACAATTCTCCTATTATATCCAGTCCATTAGATCTGCCCTACACCCTTTGCTGTGTTGAAAGCACTCTTTATAATTTATGTGAACATTTGTGGGCTTTTATTAATTTTTCCCTTGAGATCATTATATTAGCTTACGGATTAGGGAAGCGCTGTGTACCCTTGCTACCTTTTTCTACACTTACTTGTCCCGGACAATTTGCTGCTCTCACATCTGTATCTTTACATTCCTCCACTGCAGTACCCTTGTTAGGGACCAGGAACCAGACAGACACACAAATGTAAAATGTAAAATAACAAAAGCAAACAAAGCAAAATCATCATCCAGAAGCATAAACCAAAAGACAAGCAGAGGTCAGGAACCAAGACAGGTACTCAGACAAGCCGGGGTCAGGAATATGGAGATCAGCGATGTCAGGAACAAGCCAGGAGTCAGGAGCCAGAAGGGACGTCAGAGGAAGCCAGGTCATGCACGGATAATCAGGAACTTAGGAGAACGCGCTTGCAGCCAGAATCAGACACAAGGGCAATCAGGAAGTGTACCAAGCTGCTTTAAATACCCTGGAAGGAGTTGGCTGATAACAGGTGAGTAACCATGGAAACTGAGAGGTCAAGGCAAATCATTAAGCATCAGCTGATGCAACCTGACCCACGGAAGGAAAGGCAGCAGTAATCAACAGGCGAGTGTTAGATCAGATTAGTCAAAGCATAACAGTACCCCCCTCAACTACCCCCCCCCCAGTGAGGCAGGACCAGGTTTGAAGGGAAAGCGTGCATGGAAAGCACGGAGGAGAGCGGGGCATGAACGCCTGAGGCTGGAACCCACTAGCGCTCCTCTGGACCGTACCCCTTCCAATGGACCAGCTATTGAAGCCTCTCTTGGAACCTACAAGAGCCGACTATGGAGCGGACCTCAAACTCCCCATGGCTATCAAAAGGCACCGAATGGGGTAGAGGAGTGACAGTAGTAAAACTATTACATACCAAGGGTTTCAGCAGTGAGACATGGAACACATTGTCTAAAACATAGGCCACAGGGTTCACACTTCAGAGGATACAGAAAGGACCCACAAAATGGGGAGCCAGTTTCTGAGAGGGCAATAGGAGGTGGAGATTTCTGGAAGACAACCAGACCCTATCCTCAGTCTGGTAGGAAGATGCGGGTAGGCGTTTACAATTAGCCTGGAGCTCTTGGGATTGTTGGGAGCATCGTAGTGACTCTTGGACTTGCACCCATGTGGAACGGATCTGGTGGAGATGATCCTCCAGTGCCGAAATCCCCTGGGGAACGAATGAATCTGGAATCATGGAGGGTTGATACCCATAATTCACCATGATGGGGGAGACCTGGTATCACGGTCCCCGTGACTGTCAAACTAGCCTGATTTGCCTGTGCATTGGTGGAGACTGATTGGCCCGCCCAGGATGTGCCGTTATATGCTGGAGCTTGGGCACTTGTCAGTTGCCCTTTCGTGGTGTTCCTGTTGCTGGGCCTTGTTGCTGTATTCCAGTGTCTCCTGTGTACCGACCCGGCTAGTCTGACTCTGCTCCTGCTCCGTGATTTGACCCGGTTCTGGCTGACGACCCTGCTCCGTGATTTGACCTGGCTCTGGCTGACGACACTGCTCCGTGATTTGACCCGGTTCTGGCTGATGACCCTGCTCCGTGATTTGACCCGGTTCTGGCTGACGACCCTGCTCCGTGATTCGTTACGGTCCTGCCTGCTGTTCCAGTTATTGTTCCGGTCCTGTCTGCTGTTCCAGTTACCGTTCCGGTCCTGCCTGCTGTTCCAGTGTTCCTGCATCGTTCTGGTCGCTCCGGCGGCATTCTGAACTGTTTAAGCGACTCACTGTTCCTCTCATTAGTCAATAGCTGTAGCCTGAGGTTGCTTTGCCTTCTGCTGGTTGCCCAGGTGCTCGCTTCTGTGCAGAAACACTTAACCCTTGCAGTGCCTGTAGTCTCCGGTCTAGTGCCTCCGAGATATCTTGCCAAGCATACGTTTACTGACTTGAGCCTTTACTCTGAGTGCTTCCGTGTGTCTCTCATCCACCCTCAGAGCCTTGTCTGCTCCGTGCTCGTATTCTGGTAGCCTGTTCGCTCCCACTGTGATCATTTGGAACGGCACCAGAAGGGTGTTCGGGCTCCGGCCCACAGACGCTGAAGTTACATTTCCCATTGCTCTCCAGAGGGCGTAGGCTCTATTACAGCTTGTGCAGTAACCATCAGAAATAGCACCCAAGGGGTGTCAGGGCACAATCCAATTGGCACACGCAGGGTTACTACTTTCCCAGTGAGGGAGATTTTGGTTCTGATCTCTACAGCATTGGCAGTAGCATTCCTCTGTAGCCTACGGTGGTGGTATCGGCTCAGCTGTGGGCATTGGGGCGCCTTCTATACCAACTTGAGAGTGTAGAGTGCAGTCACTTACTTCTATCCAGCTATTGAGAGACTGTGTTCCAGAGACTGCTAATTATCCCGGGCGTTGGCCAATCTTGTTTATATCTCTCCTATTGCACTTGTTAACCCTTTGGGAGAATATTCCCTATCCTTACATTGCACCTGTTAACCCTTTGGGGGAATATTCCCTATTCCCTATCACTATCATTGTGTGCATTCACTTTGTCAGTATTGCCATTACTGCTATTCCTGTACTGGCCTTTAGGGGCATTGTTTTATTTTCAATAAAACTGTGTTTTTACTTCATACCCTGGTCTGAGTGTCAGAAAACCGTAACAGTACGAAAGGACCATGACCTCAGACGGGAAAAGTGACAGTAATACACAGAACCTCCACTGGAGGATGGATGTTCACGAGCAACGCCTAGACCAATTGGCACTGGCCATGCAAACCTTGCTTGAACGTACGGTACACCTCAATAAACCGAATCAAAAACCTGTGGCTCTCCAGCTTTGTCGGGTTATAAATACAAGCATCCTGATGTGGCAGTTGCTGAGAGATGCTATTTGTAGTCCATCAACTGCTGGAAAGCCACAGAATGACATGTGTGGATGATGGGATTTGTAGCCCAAAACAGCTGGCCTCACAATATATATGGGACTTTACCTAGGAAGCAGGTATAGTAACCATGCCACTTTGGTGCAGTGTGAGAGCATTGTAATCTAATGGCTATATGTGTAAAGGGAGGCTGGCCACGGGATCCTAGGCACTGGGAGGGCAGTGTGCAGCACTCAGGAACTCAGAGGCTGTAACTGTAACGGCGCTCAGGTATGCAGGCACTAAAGTGTTTGCTGTGGGTTGGGTTGAAGTGGTTTAAGGAGGCGACATGAGAATCTTACGCTTTCATGCAGGTCGAGATTCTCATGTTGCCCTTTTCATCACGGTGACCTGATTAAAGAGCCTTTATGTCGCACGCTAATTTGTGTGTGAAATTTTAAAAGGATACCCTACTTTGTGCTTGTCAGGAACCTGTATATTACATTTTTGGTATGTATTTTGGGAGGTTTTGAATCCACCCCTCTTGGTTGGGAGCTGCCTGTAGTCAGGTGCTAGCTGTAATTAGGGAAGGTATAAAAACCTCCGTTATCCCCTCTCACAGCAGAGGTAACGTGGTATCACTGCCTTTTAATTGCATTATACTAAATGCTGACTCAGAGTTAAGGCAGATAGACTGGTGTAATCGGAGGTGCCATGATGGGGCGGGTTTATCATGGTTTTGGCCAGAAACATGTAACTAAACTTTATTATCTATAGTCACAGGTCATTTATATGTAAAGGTCAGGATCTGATGCACAGACTTTCCTGATTACTAACTTGTTATCACGGTCCCCGTGATTCCCTGTCAATCTCTGTAGGTATACATTTGCATTGGAGGAGGCTGATTGGCCCGCCCAGGATGTGCCTTTATATACTGAGGCTTGGGCACTTGTCAATTGCCCTTTCGTGGTGTTGTGTTGCTGCACCGTGAACTGACCCGGCTCTGGCCGACGACCCTGCACCGTGATCCGACCCGGCTCTGGCTGATGACTCCGCTCCGTGATTCGACCCGGTCCTGGCTCCTGATCCTGCTCCGTGACTGCTCCACTCTCCGGTGGTGTTCCTGCGACTCAGTCATCCGGTTCCGGCTACTGTTCCTGTCCGGTTACTGCTCCTGTCCGGTTGCTGCTCCTGTGTACTCCGGTCGCGCTGGCGACATTCTGACTGTTCTCTGTTTCCTAGCTCATTACGCTGCAGCCAAGGTTGCCTGCCTTGTTCTCGTTGAGCATTTCAAATGTACCAGATTAACCCTTGCGGTAGCCTCCGATTATGTGCCATTTGATTCATTGCCAAGCTCCGGTGATTCTCTGAGCCTTAACACATTTGAGCCTCCGCTTTACGCTATACCAGTCCTTGCAGAGCTCCGCCTGTTCGATGCCCGGTGAGCATCGTGATCACGTTGGTTGACACTGGTAGTCCATTCGCTCTTGCAACAAGGATTCTGGGTGACACCTTGTGGGTGTCTGGGCAGTACCTCATTCGCTCAAAGTGTTTTATTCCAACTGCACTACTCTGTGCATCGGCTCTTCATAGCTTGGGCAATTCCGTTCTACTGTGGCCTCCCAAGGGCTGGCATACTTCAGTGGCAGACGCAGGGTTACTCGATACTCATTCAGGGCGATTCCTATTCTGGTTACATCAAATTGGCAGTTGCAATCCTCATAAGCCCACTGTGGTGGTACGGGCTCAGCTTAGAGCAACAGGGGCTCATCCTGTTTATGCTTCAAGAGTGTTACAGCGCTTTTCCTGAGTTCGGATGCTATCAAAGATGAAATTGCTGCCAGGGAGGTACCTACCGATCTGGATGAGTACATCAAATATGTGATACTCATTGATACTCGTATGCGCGAGAGGCGCTTGACTAAGAGGGCAACTTCCAAAATCCATGGGCATGAGAGATTGTTTAACCCACCCTCTCCTCCCATTCCTCCGGTCCGTGTACCTGATACTGGGGAACCTATGCAGATTGGTTTTACTAGGCTGACTAAGGAGGAGAGGGCGTATCGTAAAAGACAAGGATTATGCCTGTATTGTGGCAAAAGTGGGCATTTGTTGCGCACCTGTCCGGTGAGGCCGGGATACGCACGCACCTAGGGTACCTTGGGGGACAGGCCCTAGGTGGTGTACAGTCGTCCTCAGATCCTTGCTCCTTGAAACACACTATAACTGTGAGTTTTCTTCTAGGCGACCAGGTTGTGGAAGCACTAGCCCTGGTAGATTCTGGTGCTGCTGGCTATTTCATGGACCAGGCATTTGCTGAAAGACATAATATTTCTCTGTCTGAAAGAGACACTCCGCTAGCCATTGAGGCTATTGATGGCAGACCTCTTGAACCAGCACTCATCACAATGGAGACTATTCTCCTCACTATGACTGTGGGGGCCCTCCATAAGGAGGAAGTTCGTTTTCAGATTATCAGTTCACTCCATCATGCGGTCATTCTGGGGTTCCCTTGGTTGTCAGTGCACAATCCCCAGTTTGACTGGCAGACATGTGAAATCAAAGCATGGTCAGAATACTGCACAAATCATTGTCTATCTCGGCCCCTTAAGATTCTGTGTACATCCCCTTCTCTGCCAGCTGAATACAGCAAGTTCAGCAACGTTTTCAGTAAAGGGGAGGCTAGCGCTCTGCCGCAGTATCGGCTATGTGATTGCGTTACTGATTTGCCCCAGGGAGTGGTTCCACCGAGGGGTAGGACGTACCCATTGTCATGTGATGAGACTAAGGCAATGGAGGAATACATTGAGGATGCTCTCAAAAGAGGGATTATTCGCAAATCATCCTCTCCGGCAGGTGCAGGGTTCTTTTTTGTGAAAAAGAAAAATGGCGAGTTGCGACCTTGTATTGATTACCGTGGGCTCAATAAGATCATGTCCAAAAATGCATACCCCATTCCACTAATCGCAGAGTTATTTGATAGGCTGAAAGGCTCCTCTATTTTTACTAAACTCGATTTACGAGCTGCCTACAATTTAATAAGGATCAAGGCCGGTGATGAGTGGAAGACAGCCTTCAATACAAGGTCAGGTCACTACGAATACCTAGTCATGCCATTCGGATTATGTAATGCACCTGCCGTATTCCAAGAGTTCATCAACGATATCCTCCGTGATATGTTACAATCCTGTGTAGTGGTATATCTGGACGATATTTTGATCCACTCAGCTAATTTATCCCAGCATATACAGGATGTTTCTGAGGTATTGCTTAGATTACGCAAGAACAAATTGTTCTGTAAACTCGAAAAATTTGAATTTCACTGTTCTCAAGTACCCTTTTTGGGTTTCGTGATTTCTAGAGATGGCATAGCTATGGACCAAGAGAAGTTGGCTGCAGTCCTTAACTGGCCACAACCCAAGGGGCTAAAAGCTATTCAAAGATTCCTGGGCTTTGCCAAATATTACAGAAAATTCATTCAGAACTTTTCTATGATTACTAAACCTCTCTCTGACTTAACGCATAAGGGCGCAAATCCCTCTTAATGGTCTGAGGCAGCTGAACAGGCCTTTGTTACTCTCAAGCAGACATTCGCATCTGCCCTTATTCTGTGCCATCCTAATCCTACTCTGCCTTTTACCCTGGAAGTTGATGCCTCCGAGGATTGGGGTAGGGGAAGTTCTCTCCCAACGACCCAGGGAGGGAGGTAACCTGAGACCATGCGGATTTTTTTCCAAAAAACTGTCTAGTGCCCAAAGCCATTATGAAATTGGTGATAGGGAATTGTTGGCTATCATCTTGGCTTTGAAAGAATGGCGACATCTCCTGGAAGGTACTAGGACCCCTGTCTTAATTCTCACTGACCATAAAAATCTAATTTAATTGTCTGAGGCGAAAAGGCTGTCTTCTCGCCAGGCTCGTTGGGCTCTCTTCTTGTCAAGATTTAATTTCATAGTCTCCTACTTGCCAGGGTCCAAAAATATTAGAGCAGATGCGCTTTCCAGACAATTCTGCACAGACATTGAGAGGGATGAAGCGCCATTGCCTATAATTCAGCCAGATAAGATCCTGGCCACTATTCGTACCAACATCACTTCACCACTGGGGGAGCAAATCTTGGCTTCACAAGCACGGGCACCTCCTGAAACCCCAGTTGGCAGATGTTTTGTGGACGAACCATTTCGCACCCAGTTACTCGAGACCTATCACTCATCTAAGGCGGCCGGGCACATTGGCAGGGATCAGTTGGTTTGGTCATTGGCACGAACATTATGGTGGCCCTTCCTGAGAGCAGATTGCTTCGCATTTACCGCTGCCTGTGCGATCTGTGCCCGTGCTAAAACTCCCAGACATCTCCCCGTGGGGTTACTCCAGCCAGTACCCAATGGCGACCGTCCCTGGTCCCATATATCTATCGATTTCTTGGGAGAGCTGCCTTTGTCTAAGGGCTACACTTTCATTCTGATGGTGGTAGATAGGTTCTCCAAAATGGCTCATTTCGTGCCCCTCTCTGGTCTCCCATCGGCCCAGGAATTGGCAGTAATTTTCGCCAGGGAGGTATTCCGCTTGCACGGGGTTCCTAGTGTGATAGTGTCTGATCGGGGAAGCCAGTTTGTGTCTAGATTCTGGAGGGCATTCTGTGGCCAGATGGGCATTCAATTGTCATTTACCTCTGCCTACCATCCCCAGACCAATGGGGCCGCTGAGCGTGCCAATCAGGGACTTGAGCAGTATTTGCGCTGCTTCGTGACTGATCATCATGATAACTGGTCCGACCTGTTGCCATGGGCGGAGTTCGCCAGGAACTGTGCGGTTAATTCATCGTCTGGGAGTTCTCCGTTCCTAGTTAATTATGGGTTCCAACCCTGCCTACTCCCGGACTCATTTCAGTCCCAACAGATTCCGGCTCTGGATGAGCACATGGAGCAGCTCCGTTCCACTTGGGCACAGGTACAACGGTCCCTCAGTCAGTCCTTCCTGAGACATCAGCGGCATGCTAATCGCAGACGCCTTCCAGCGGTCTCCTACCAGGTTGGGGACAGGGTATGGCTCTCCTCCAGGAATCTTAACCTGCAAGTACCTTCAAACAAACTGGCTCCCCGGTTCATTGGTCCCTTTAAGATCATTCGCAAGGTCAACCCCGTGGCATACGCATTGGAGCTCCCCAGGGCTATGCGTATTCATAATGTGTTTCATGTGTCCCTTCTTAAGCCCTTGGTGTGCAACCGTTATACTACCACGCTGGTGGTTCCTGGACCGGTGAATGTACAAGGTCAAGAGGAATACGAAATTCAGAGCATAATTGACTCCAGGAGATTTAGAGGCAAGTTACAATATTTGGTCCACTGGAAAGGTTATGGGCCTGAGGAGCGGTCTTGGGTAGATCATACGGATCTTCATGCTCCACGACTGATGCGCAACTTTCACTCTAAATATCCCCATAAACCTAGACCCTCTGGCAGGGGAGGGGGTCTTTGAGAGGGGGGTACTATCACGGTCCCCGTGATTCCCTGTCAATCTCTGTTGGTATACATTTGCATTGGAGGAGTCTGATTGGCCCGCCCAGGATGTGCCTTTATATACTGAGGCTTGGGCACTTGTCAATTGCCCTTTCGTGGTGTTGTGTTGCTGCGCCTAGTTATTGCTCTCCAGTGTCTCCTGTGTACCGACCCGGCTAGTCTGACTCTCCTTCTGTTCCTGCACCGTAATCTGACCCGGCTCTGGCTGACGACCCTGCACTGTGAACTGACCCGGCTCTGGCTGACGACCCTGCACCGTGAACTGACCCGGCTCTGGCTGACGACCCTGCAGCGTGAACTGACCCGGCTCTGGCCGACGACCCTGCACCGTGATCCGACCCGGCTCTGGCTGACGACCCTGCACCGTGATCCGACCCGGCTCTGGCTGACGACTCTGCTCCGTGATCTGACCCGGCTCTGGCTGACGACTCCGCTCCATGATTCGACCCGGTCCTGGCTCCTGATCCTGCTCCGTGACTGCTCCACTCTCCGGTGGTGTTCCTGCGACTCAGTCATCCGGTTCCAGCTACTGTTCCTGTCCGGTTACTGCTCCTGTCCGGTTGCTGCTCCTGTGTACTCCGGTCGCGCTGGCGACATTCTGACTGTTCTCTGTTTCCTAGCTTATTACGCTGCAGCCGAGGTTTCCTGCCTTGTTCTCGTTGAGCATTTCAAATGTACCAGATTAACCCTTGCACTGCCGGTAGCCTCCGATTACGTGCCATTTGATTCATTGCCAAGCTCCGGTGATTCTCTGAGCCTTAACACATTTGAGCCTCCGCTTTACGCTATACCAGTCCTTGCAGAGCTCCGCCTGTTCGATGCCCGGTGAGCATCGTGATCACGTTGGTTGACACTGGTAGTCCATTCGCTCTTGCAACAAGGATTCTGGGTCACACCTTGTGGGTGTCTGGGCAGTACCTCATTCGCTCAAAGTGTTTTATTCCAACTGCACTACTCTGTGCATCGGCTCTTCATAGCTTGGGCAATTCCGTTCTACTGTGGCCTCCCAAGGGCTGGCATACTTCAGTGGCAGACGCAGGGTTACTCGATACTCATTCAGGGCGATTCCTATTCTGGTTACATCAGATTGGCAGTTGCAATCCTCATAAGCCCACTGTGGTGGTACGGGCTCAGCTTAGAGCAACAGGGGCTCATCCTGTTTATGCTTCAAGAGTGTTACAGCGCTTTTCCTGAGTTCCTGATCTACATTTAAAGACTGTTACCATAGACTGCTATATATCCCCTGGGCGTTGGCCAATCTAGCCTGAGCCTTACCAGTTGCTCCACTTAACCCTCTATGCACTACTGGTTGTAGTTTACTCCATCCTCTGTTCATATTGCCTGTTCTCTACTTTACTAGCCCCTAGGGGCAGTGTTGTTCATTTTTATTTCAATAAATTGTATTTTACGTTACATCCTGGTCTGTGTGTCAGAAAACCGTAACACTTGTGCATTATACTGATAAGTATAATGGGGCTATGGTGTGTACATAATTAGTGAACCTTATCAGTTGTGGGATAAATATTAGTGAAGAGATGGGTCATTAGATCAGTTATAGAGAGAGAGAGAGCGGGAAGGATAGGGAGAGAGAGAGGAAGGGAGGAAAGTCACAAGGTAAATAACATAGGATACTTAAATGCTGTAAATTACCTTGATAATTCCAGTGACCCGAAGCTGGACCTACAAAAAAGAAAATGGAAAAATTAGGCCCCATAACACAAGTGCTCTGGAGATTTTGGCTTTCCCACCACTTAAACAAAGGAGTTGACATGGGGGGGGGGGTATAAGTGGGAGGAGGTAAGGAAAGCGGATACAGAGTCCATGTAAGGAGAACAGGTAAGAAACGTAGATATGGAACAGGTAAGGAGAACAGGTATGAAACGTAGGTATGGAACAGGTAAGGAGAACAGGTATGAAACGTAGATATGGAACAGGTAAGGAGAACGGGTATGAAGTGTAGATATGGAACAGGTAAGGAGAACAGGTATGAAGTGTTGATATGGAACAGGTAAGGAGAACAGGTATGAAGTGTAGATATGGAACAGGTAAGGAGAACAGGTATGAAGTGTAGATATGGAACAGGTAAGGAGAACAGGAATGAAACGTAGATATGGAACAGGTAAGGAGAACAGGTATGAAGTGTAGATATGGAACAGGTAAGGAGAACGGGAATGAAGTGTAGATATGGAACAGGTAAGGAGAACAGGAATGAAACGTAGATATGGAACAGGTAAGGAGAACGGGTATGAAGCGTAGATATGGAACAGGTAAGGAGAACAGGAATGAAACGTAGATATGGAACAGGCAAGGAGAACGGGTATGAAACGTACATATGGAACAGGTAAGGAGAACAGGTATGAAGTGTAGATATGGAACAGGTAAGGAGAACGGGTATGAAGTGTAGATATGGAACAGGTAAGGAGAACAGGTATGAAGTGTAGATATGGAACAGGTAAGGAGAACGGGTATGAAGTGTAGATATGGAACAGGTAAGGAGAACGGGTATGAAACGTAGATATGGAACAGGTAAGGAGAACAGGTATGAAACATATATATGGAACAGGTAAGGAGAACAGGTATGAAACGTAGATATGGAACAGGTAAGGAGAACAGGTATGAAGTGTAGATATGGAACAGGTAAAGAGAACAGGTATGAAGTGTAGATATGGAACAGGTAAGGAGGACAGGTATGAAACATATATATGGAACAGGTAAGGAGAACAGGTATGAAACGTAGATATGGAACAGGTAAGGAGAACAGGTATGAAGTGTAGATATGGAACAGGTAAAGAGAACAGGTATGAAGTGTAGATATGGAACAGGTAAGGAGAACGGGTATGAAGTGTAGATATGGAAAAGGTAAGGAGAACGGGTATGAAGTGTAGATATGGAATAGGTAAGGAGAACAGGTATGACGTGTAGATATGGAACAGGTAAGGAGAACAGGAATGAAACGTAGACATGGAACAGGTAAGGAGAATGGGTATGAAGTGTATATATGGAACAGGTAAGGAGAACGGGTATGACGTGTAGATATGGAACAGGTAAGGAGACCAGGTATGACGTGTAGATATGGAACAAGTAAGGAGAACGGGTATGAAACGTAGATATGGAACAGGTAAGGAGAACAGGTATGAAGGAGAACAGGTATGGAAAAGGTAAGGAGAGCAGGTATGAAGATTAGCAATTGAACACATAAGGGGCACGGTTATGGAACAGGTAAGAAAAGCAGCTACAGAGTGCAGGTAAGGAGAGCAGATATTAAGGCAGGAATGGGACCGGTAAGGAGAGCAGGTATGGAACAGGTAAGGACTTCAGATATGAGGCATACACATGGGGAGGTATGAAACATAGGCATGGAGCAGGTAAGAAGAGTAGATATGGATCAGGTAAGTAAAGTGGCTACAGAGTGCAGGTAAGAAACGCAGGTATGAAGCATAGAAATGGAACAGGTAAGGAAAGCCGCTACAGAGTGCAGGTAAGGAGATCAGGTATGAAGACAGGAATGGAACAGGTAAGGAGAACAGTTATGGAACAATTGTGGAACAGGAAAGGACTTCAGATATGAGTCATAGGAATGGATCAGGTAAGGACAGGAGGTATGAAGCATAGGTATGGAACAGTTAAGGAGAGCAGGCGTGGAGCAGGTAAGGAGAGTAGGTATGGAATAGGTATGGCGAGTGGGTATGAATTATAGATATGGAGCAGATAAGGAGAACAGGTATGAAGGCAGGAATGGAACAGGTAAAGAGAGTATGTGTAGGAAAGCAAGTATGGAACAGGAAAAGTGAGCAGGTATATGAAGGCAGGTATGGAACAGGTAAGTAGAGCAGGTGTGAAGCATAGGTATGGAACAGTTAAGGAGTGCAGGTATGGAACAGGTAAGGAGTGCAGATAAGGAGTGCAGGTATGGAACAGGTAAGGAGAGCAGGTATGAAATGTATATATGGAACAGGTAAGGAGAACAAGTATGAGGCATAGATATGGAACAGGTATGAAGTGTGGCTATGGAACAGAGAAGAAGAATGGGTATGGAACAGAGAAGAAGAATGGGTATGGAACAGGTAAGAAAAGCGCTACAGAGTGCAGGTATGAAGAGTAGATATGGAAAAGCTAAGGAGAGCAGTATGATACAGGTAAGGAAAGTGGCTGCAAAATGCAGGTAAGGAGAGCAGGTATGTAACGGGTATGGAGAGAAGGTTTGGAACAGGTAAGGACTTCAGATATGAGGCATAGATATGGGGAGGTATGAAGCATAGGTATGGAACAGTCAAGGAGAGCAGGTATGGAGCAGGTAAGGAGAAGTGGAGAGAAGGTACGTGGCTCACTTGCTCACAAGTGCCTAGAGGGATCAGCTGCACCTCACCGACGAGGCCTAAGAAGGCCGAAACATACGTCTGGGTTAGCTGCTTCCCTTGTTCAGAGAGGAATTGTCTGGCATTTCATGGCTGGACTGTATGATATGCTTCAGTATAATTTTTTTTTCTGCATATGGCATTTGTGAGCTAAAAGAGATTGCACCCTTCCCAGACCTCTCCCCTTCCCTCCTGTCCCAGGTATCTGACTGTCTGTCTGCTGTGTCTTCCTGGATGTCCTCCCATCAACCCAAACTTAACCTTGTCAAAACCGAACTAATTATATTCCCTCCCTCTCCTACCAGCCCTACCCCAGACATTACCATCACTGTCAACAACAGCACCGTCACACCAACCCCTACAGCACACTACCAGGGTGTCACATTTGACTTCACTCTATCCTTTATCCCCCACATCCACTCAATCTCCAAATCATGCTGCCTCCACCTCCGCAACATCTCTAGAGTCCGACTCTTCCTAAGCCAAGACACTACTAAAATACTAATCCAAACACCCCTCATGTCCCATCTTGACTGCTGTAACTCATTACTAATTGGCCTTCCTCTCACCTGACTAACCCACTACAGTCCATAATGAACTCTGCAGAAAGGCTAATCTACCTCACTCATCGCTTCTCTAACACCAGTCCCCTCTGTCAGTCCTACACTGGCTCCCACTACCACAAAGAATTAAATTAAAAACTCTGGTGCTTACTTATAGAGTCCTCACTAACACTGCACCCCCTTATATCTCATCTCTCATTTCCACCCGCACAATCACACCCACCATCTTCACTCTGCACACAACCTTCTGCACTTCACAGCTCTTATCACATCCTCCCACTCCTACAGGACTCCTCCCACTCCCGCCTACAGGACTCCTCCCACTCCCGCCTACAGGACTTCTCCCACTCCTGCCTAAAGGACTTCTCCCACTCCTGCCTAAAGGACTTCTCCCACTCCTGCCTAAAGGACTTCTCCCACTCCCGCCTAAAGGACTTCTCCCATGCTGCATCTGAACTCTGAAATTCCCTCCCCCGCTCCATCAGACTCTCCTCCAGCCTTCAGATCTTCAGATGCTCCTTGCAAACTCACCTCTTCAGGGAATCTTATCAACTATATACCCATAACCATTATCACCCCTTCCCCACTGACCGGTAGTTCATGTGGCAGGAGACACACCCACTAGCACTTACACCTTCTGGGTCCAATCTACCTTCCTCTAGACTGTAAGCTCTCACAAGCAGGGCCCTCTGATCCTTTTGTTCTTCACATATGATTTACTACTTAACCCCTTAGTGACAGCCGAGTGCGTACGCGGCTGTCACCTTTATGCCCAGCTAACATTTTTTTTCTAAATGATTCCGGAGTCCCCGAACGCAGTGCAGCTGCACGGAGACACGGACTTCCGGGACTTACCAGGTGCGTCCTCTGTCACTAAGTGACAGTTTTTGTGGGACGTACCTGGTAAGTCTACTGTCGGGATGGGGATAATATCCCTGTATGTCTATTCCCTATTGTACAGCGCTGCGGATTAAGTTGGAGCTATATAAATAAAGAATAAGAATAATCATAATGTGGGTATGAAGGCAGGTGTGGCACTAGTATGAAGGCTGGTTTGGCACGAGTATGAAGGCTGGCGTGGCACGAGTATGAAGGCTGGCGTGGCACGAGTATGAAGGCTGGCGTGGCACGAGTATGAAGGCTGGCGTGGAACGAGTATGAAGGCTGGCGTGGAACGAGTATGAAGGCTGGCGTGGAACGAGTATGAAGGCTGGCGTGGAACTAGTATGAAGGCTGGCGTGGAACTAGTATGAAGGCTGGCGTGGAACTAGTATGAAGGCTGGTTTGGCACTAGTATGAAGGCTGGCGTGGCACTAGTATGAAGGCTGGCGTGGCACTAGTATGAAGGCTGGTGTGGCACTAGTATGAAGGCTAGTGTGGAACTAGTATGAAGGCTGGCGTGGCACTAGTATGAAGGCTGGTGTGGCACTAGTATGAAGGCTGGTGTGGCACTAGTATGAAGGCTGGCGTGGCACTAGTATGAAGGCTGGCGTGACACTAGTATGAAGGCTGGTGTGGAACAAGTAAGGAATCCTATGTGAAGGGACACCCAAGTAGGCAAGCCAATTACCATAAGGCCATATTCTATGCTTTTAAAAACACCCCTTTAAGCAGGGCTTAAAATCTGAAGTCCTTTGCTACTAGCCAGACCTGAAAAGTTACTCACCACTGCAATACATAACATACCCACCAGGGCTGAACTTCTACTCACCAGGGCTACATTTTCACTCACCATTGGCTTGTGGCAAGTGGAAATTTTGAGCCCTGCCTTTAAGTGATTGTGAATAGTTAACCCTTTGAGTGCCAGAAAGGTATGGAAAGCATTACTTTGCAATGCATTCCGTACCCCACTGGCGCTCAAAGGGCTAAACTTTAAATGCATTTTTATTATATTTAATAATTTACAGTAGTGACAAGAGATAAAGTTACATTTGGTGAAAGAGCCGTCCCCACCTTGAAAACCTCTCCTGTGTGAAAGCAAGTGAGTCTTATCAGAGAGATACTAGATATCTGAGTGGGGAGGTTGAGTGTTTTTCTAAATAGGTATATTAATTAGGTATATTAATTAGGTATATTAATTAGTTATATTAATTAGGTGTTATAAATCAATGCATTTCCACAAAAGAATTCCACCAGGAGCCATTCCTGTAAGTTGTAATGACAGTGAGATGTTCACCTGAAGTGAGGTCCCTGGGCAGGTAACCAAGTTTACGTACTTTGGCCAAACTATGCAATGAATCCCTCATTTATGTGAAATAAACTGACACATTGGTATAGTATGTGCTCTGCACAGGTTTAACATTTGGGGTAATCTGTATGGATTAGAGCAGAATTGCTTTTGACTTTTTCTTTAGGTCTTTTCCTATTTTTGGGGATAATTAAAGGGATAGTAATACCTAAAATGTAAAAAAAAATATGTTGTAGGGTTTATCCCCCTGAATAAAACAACAGTACTCCCACTGCTGAAAGGTGTTTCATTCAAAAGTTATTAATTTTCAAAGTTGAATTTTTTAGGTGCAATATCACAGTGGCCTGAAATTGTACAGTGGAGCTGTTGCTACACCATCCTATGGAGATTTATGGTCCTGAGACCAGAGCTGTCCATAGGATCATGTAGCAACAGCGCCACTGTACAATTTCAGGCCACTGTGATATTACACCTAAAAAATTCAACTTTGAAAATTAATAACTTTTGAATGAAACACCTCTCAACAGTGGGAGTACTCTTGTTTTACTCAGGGGGATAAACCCTACAACATATTTTTTTTTTACATTTTAGGTATTACTATCCCTTTAAGCTTGGGTGCTGGATACCGAGAGGTCTACATAGACAATATGAGAATATGATGTAACGTTGCATATTTGAGAAATACATGTAACTATTTGCCCCCCCCCCCGGCCTTATTTTAATTTCTTTGTTTTTAATGGATTGACGGGTCGGGTCACGAGGGGTGAATACATGATATTCGGTGGCCTCTGTCTAGTTATGATGATTCATAGACCTCTTCCACTCTTGTTTTACTCCATATCACATATTTATTTGTTTTAACCTTCATTTGACATTTGATTGAATCCATTATGAGGGACCATGTAACATATCTGATTATTCGAGAATTTGCCTTATATTAGAGGTCTGTTAGTTTTGATTTATATCATTACCTTTAAGAAAGAGGTCACATTGTTCCTAGGATCCAGACAGAAGGGTTTATCTGATTAGATTTGGATACAATGTGTCATCATGACCGTTAGGTTTAATGCTAAACGTTGTATACATTCTGGGTGTGTCTACGATTAAGCACATTTAGTGTGAAACGCGTCACACAGTGTGTTTCCCCACTCCCGGTGTCAGTTTTCATGTTGGATTTTGAATAGATTTTCCATTTTATTAAGATGTGGCGAGTTCCTTCAGCATGATCTTTGTTTCTTGTATTTAGAGGGAGTCCACCCTTTTGATCTGCACCAGGAATCCTTGCTGACACTCGAGGTGCCTCCATTGTTCTTTCCAGCCCTAGTCATGGGCTTTCAATATAACCAAGTGCTGTCTGGCCCAAGCAATGGGCCTTCAATGTATCCACATGTATGCAACCTCTCACTACTTTACAGCAACCATTTGGACATGGAGTGAAACATCTGTCCGTAGACTTAGGCTTATGTCTATACCTAGGAACTATTAAAATAAGCTGACCTTGAGATTTATTACCTATTAACACTTCTAATTCTGCAGAAGATAGATTATAGGAAAAATGTGAGTGTTTGTTCTACGTCAGAGGTGCTTCAATCAGTCCTCAAGGAGACCTTAACATGAAAAAACATAGTTAATGAGTACACATCAGACAGATCTATTAGTACACATCAGACAAGAGGACAGATCTATTAGTATACATCAGACAAGAGGACAGATCTATTAGTATACATCAGACACAGGACAGATCTATTAGTATACATCAGACACAGGACAGATCTATTAGTATACATCAGACAGATCTATTAGTATACATCAGACAGATCTATTAGTACACATCAGACACACAGGACAGATCTATTAGTATACATCAGACACAGGACAGATCTATTAGTATACATCAGACACAGGACAGATCTATTAGTATACATCAGACAGATCTATTAGTACACATCAGACACACAGGACAGATCTATTAGTACACATCAGACACACAGGACAGATCTATTAGTACACATCAGACAGATCTATTAGTACACATTAGTGTTGAGCGAGCATGCTCGGCCGATGCTCGGATCGGCTCGAGCATCGCTCTGCTCGGCACATGGCGGTACTCGTACGAGTACCGCATGTGCTCGCCCGCCATGTTCGGGTCTCCTCCCCGCACGTTTTGCGGCTGCTGCGCAGCCAATAAACGTGCAGGGAGGCTCTGACATCAGTGTAATGCCAGCAGCCATGTTGGCTGCTGGCATTACACTGATTGGCTGGCCAGAACCCGTGGTTGGGTGCTGTATAGCACCTGACCAGCGAGTTCGGCTCAGTCTTAGCCAGGGAGAGATGAGGATAGGAAGGGAAAGTCAGTGTAGAGAGAAAAAAAGCAAATTTGTGAAAAAAAAAAGAACCAAAAGTCCTTTTTAGGACTACTGTGTGTGGGGGCAGCAGTTTATTTTGTGTGGGGGGAAAAAAACAAAAAAAAAAAAAAATTTCATATATTCTGTTTAGTGTGCAAAGTTGCAGATTAGAGCACATTCTGTTTAGTGTGCAAAGTTGCAGATTAGAGCCACATTCTGTTTAGTGTGCAAAGTTGCAGATTAGAGCACATTCTGTTTAGTGTGCAAAGTTGCAGATTAGAGCACATTCTGTTTAGTGTGCAAAGTTGCAGATTAGAGCACATTCTGTTAAGTCTTCAAACTAAAATATCAAAGTCACATATTCCATTCAGTGTGCTTCGCCGCAGTTTAGCAGCCTATTCTGTGTACTCTGCACAGTTGCAGAATAGGAAGAAATACTGTTAAGTCTTTAAACTAAAATATCAAAGTCACATATTCCATTCAGTGTGCTTCGCCGCAGTTTAGCAGCCTATTCTGTGTACTCTGCACAGTTGCAGAATAGGAAGAAATACTGTTAAGTCTTTAAACTAAAATATCAAAGTCACATATTCCGTGTAAGATGAAGAAGGCGGGTAAAAAGGGACGGGGAAGTGGACGTGATCCTGATAGTTCAGGGCGCGGGTCAGGACGCGGAGAAACTGTGCCTGGTGCCAGAGCACAAGAAAGAAAGACATCCACCATACCTAGCTTCATGTCTCATTTTACAGGGCGTCGCAGTACATCACTCTCGAGGTCCGACCACTGCGAACAGGTGGTCGGTTGGATGTCAGCTGATACTGCTTCCAGTCGGTTAAGCACCACCCTGTCTTCCACCAAGTCCACTCTCAGTAAGCCAAGAGTCTGGTCAACATAATCCTCACTCTGATCATCCTTCCTCCCACCATAGACGGTCTGGTCAAAGAAGTGATCCCACACTGGGATATAGTGAGGAGCTCGTCTCATCACCAATCCTTCATTTGACCCTCTCTCCAAGCACGCTTGCAGAGGAACATGACATCTTATGCCCTGATTCACAACCTCTAGAGTGTACCCAATCACAAGAAGATGACAGATGTGAACCAAAAAAGCAAAGAAAAGAAAAAAAAAAACAGGAAAAAAAACAAAAAAGAACAAAAAAAAAAACAAAGAAAAAAAAAAAAAAAAAAAGAAAAAAAGAAAAAAAAAAAAAAAGAAAAAGAAAAAAAAAAAGAAAAAAAAAAAAGAAGAAAAAAAAAAAAAAAAAGAAAAAAAGAAAAAAAAAAAAGAAAAAAAAACAAAAAAAAAAAAAAGAAAAAAAAAAAACGGCATTTAAGGTCAAAGGAAGTAGTGGATGATGATGATGATGAGACACAGTTGCCATTAAATCAACCACTATTAC
>JBBDGT010000335.1:607907-629217 GCA_037306005.1 Rhinophrynus dorsalis | reverse complement strand
GGTCAGTGGTAGGTCACTATCAGTACAGACCCAGTTCAGTGGTAGGTCACTATCAGTACCAGATCCAGTTCAGTGGTAGGTCACTATCAGTACCAGACCCAGTTCAGTGGTAGGTCACTGTCAGTACCAGGTCAGTGGTAGGTCACTATCAGTACAGACCCAGGTCAGTGGTAGGTCGCTATCAGTACCAGACCCAGTTCAGTGGTAGGTCACTATCAGTACCAGACCCAGGTCAGTGGTAGGTCACTATCAGTACCAGGTCAGTGGTAGGTCACTATCAGTACCAGAACCAGTTCAGTGGTAGGTCACTATCAGTACCAGGTCAGTGGTAGGTCACTATCAGTACAGATCCAGTTCAGTGGTAGGTCACTATCAGTACCAGATCCAGTTCAGTGGTAGGTCACTATCAGTACCAGATCCAGTTCAGTGGTAGGTCACTATCAGTACCAGATCCAGTTCAGTGGTAGGTCACTATCAGTACCAGATCCAGTTCAGTGGTAGGTCACTATCAGTACCAGATCCAGATCAGTGGTAGGTCGCTATCAGTACCAGACCCAGTTCAGTGGTAGGTCACTATCAGTACCAGGTCAGTGGTAGATCACTATCAGTACCAGACCCAGTTCAGTGGTAGGTCACTATCAGTACAGACCCAGTTCAGTGGTAGGTCACTATCAGTACCAGATCCAGTTCAGTGGTAGGTCACTATCAGTACCAGACCCAGGTCAGTGGTAGGTCACTATCAGTACCAGGTAAGTGGTAGGTCACTATCAGTAACACAGTAAGTTCTTGTGTATCTGTATCCAGCGAGACAATGGGGGATTGTCCTGAGAGGTGTCGGGGACTTTGTCCTTTATTGTAGACTGGGAGCAGCACAGAGATAATATCAGAGCCACTGGCTCCTGCCATCGGGTCCAAAGTTCATCACAAGGGAAACTTAGTAACGTTAACCCTGTAATTACTATACAGTAAAATCATTTCTTGGAGACAGTTTCAAAATGCAAGGGTGCATGATTAGAGAGTCATAATTACAGAGTTACATAGTGTTATGTTACAATATATCTGTTTATTTTATTTAATGCTACAATCTGCCAGATGTCCCTCAGGTTCAAACAGTATATAATAGTAGATATGATACTGCCCCCTACTGCTGACATGATCAGAACAGAGCCAGCATCTCTCCTCAGGGAAATGTGTAACGCTGTCAGTAAAGGAAGCATGTAACGCTGTCAGTAAGGGATGGGTGTAACGAGGTCAGTAAGGGATGGGTGTAACGAGGTCAGTAAGGGATGTGTGTAACGAGGTCAGTAAGGGATGGGTGTAACGAGGTCAGTAAGGGATGTGTGTAACGAGGTCAGTAAGGGATGTGTGTAACGAGGTCAGTAAGGGATGTGTGTAACGAGGTCAGTAAGGGATGGGTGTAACGAGGTCAGTAAGGGATGGGTGTAACGAGGTCAGTAAGGGATGGGTGTAACGAGGTCAGTAAGGGATGTGTGCAACGAGGTCAGTAAGGGATGGGTGCAACGAGGTCAGTAAGGGATGGGTGCAACGAGGTCAGTAAGGGATGGGTGCAACGAGGTCAGTAAGGGATGGGTGCAACGAGGTCAGTAAGGGATGGGTGTAACGGTCACCGTAAGGGATGGGTGTAACGCTCACTGTAAGGGATGGGTATAACGCTCACTGTAAGGGATGGGTATAACGCTCACTGTAAGGGATGGGTATAACGCTCACTGTAAGGGATGGGTATAACGCTCACTGTAAGGGATGGGTGTAACGGTCACCGTAAGGGATGGGTATAATGCTCACCGTAAGGGATGGGTATAATGCTCACCGTAAGGGATGGGTATAACGCTCACCGTAAGGGATGGGTATAACGCTCACCGTAAGGGATGGGTATAACGCTCACTGTTAGGGATGGGTATAACGCTCACTGTTAGGGATGGGTATAACGCTCACTGTTAGGGATGGGTATAACGCTCACTGTTAGGGATGGGTGTAGCGCTCACTGTAAGGGATGGGTATAACGCTCACTGTAAGGGATGGGTATAACGCTCACTGTAAGGGATGGGTGTAACGCTCACTGTAAGGGATGGGTGTAACGCTCACTGTAAGGGATGGGTATAACGCTCACTGTAAGGGATGGGTATAACGCTCACTGTAAGGGATGGGTGTAACGCTCACTGTAAGGGATGTGTGTAACGGTCACTGTAAGGGATGTGTGTAACGCTCACTGTAAGGATGGGTATAACGCTCACTGTAAGGATGGGTATAACGCTCACTGTAAGGGATGTGTATAACGGTCACTGTAAGGGATGGGTATAACGGGTCACTGTAAGGGATGGGTATAACGGTCACTGTAAGGGATGGGTATAACGGTCACTGAAAGGGATGGGTATAACGGTCACTGTAAGGGATGGGTGTAACGCTCACTGTAAGGGACGGGTGTAACGGTCACTGTAAGGGACGGGTATAACGCTCACTGTAAGGGACGGGTATAACGCTCACTGTAAGGGATGGGTATAACGCTCACTGTAAGGGATGGGTATAACGCTCACTGTAAGGGATGGGTATAACGCTCACTGTAAGGGATGGGTATAACGCTCACTGTAAGGGATGGGTGTAACGCTCACTGTAAGGGATGGGTGTAACGGTCACTGTAAGGGATGGGTATAACTCTCACTGTAAGGGATGGGTGTAACGCTCACTGTAAGGGATGGGTGTAACGCTCACTGTAAGGGATGGGTGTAACGCTCACTGTAAGGGATGGGTGTAACGCTCACTGTAAGGGATGGGTGTAACGCTCACTGTAAGGGATGGGTGTAACGCTCACTGTAAGGGATGGGTGTAACGGTCACTGTAAGGGATGGGTGTAACGGTCACTGTAAGGGATGGGTGTAACGGTCACTGTAAGGGATGGGTGTAACGGTCACTGTAAGGGATGGGTGTAACGGTCACTGTAAGGGATGGGTATAACGGTCACTGTAAGGGATGGGTGTAACGCTCACTGTAAGGGATGGGTGTAACGCGCACTGTAAGGGATGTGTGTGACGGTCACTGTAAGGGATGGGTATAACGGTCACTGTAAGGGATGGGTGTAACGCTCACTGTAAGGGATGGGTGTAACGCTCACTGTAAGGATGGGTGTAACGCTCACTGTAAGGGATGGGTGTAACGCTCACTGTAAGGGATGGGTGTAACGGTCACTGTAAGGGATGGGTATAACGCTCACTGTAAGGGACGGGTATAACGGTCACTGTAAGGGACGGGTATAACGGTCACTGTAAGGGATGTGTATAACGGTCACTGTAAGGGATGGGTATAACGCTCACTGTAAGGGATGAGTGTAACGCTCACTGTAAGGGATGGGTGTAACGCTCACTGTAAGGGATGTGTATAACGGTCACTGTAAGGATGGGTATAACGCTCACTGTAAGGATGGGTATAACGCTCACTGTAAGGGATGGGTATAACGGTCACTGTAAGGGATGGGTATAACGGTCACTGTAAGGGACGGGTATAACGGTCACTGTAAGGGACGGGTGTAACGGTCACTGTAAGGGACGGGTGTAACGGTCACTGTAAGGGACGGGTATAACGCTCACTGTAAGGGATGGGTATAACGCTCACTGTAAGGGATGGGTGTAACGGTCACTGTAAGGGATGGGTGTAACGGTCACTGTAAGGGATGGGTGTAACGGTCACTGTAAGGGATGGGTATAACGGTCACTGTAAGGGATGGGTATAACGGTCACTGTAAGGGATGGGTATAACGGTCACTGTAAGGGATGGGTATAACACTCACTGTAAGGGATGGGTGTAACGCTCACTGTAAGGGATGTGTATAACGCTCACTGTAAGGGATGGGTGTAACGGTCACTGTAAGGGATGTGTGTAACGCTCACTGTAAGGGATGGGTATAACGGTCACTGTAAGGGATGGGTATAACTCTCACTTTAAGGGATGGGTGTAACTCTCACTGTAAGGGATGGGTGTAACGCTCAATGTAAGGGATGGGTGTAACGCTCACTGTAAGGGATGGGTGTAACGCTCACTGTAAGGGATGGGTGTAACGCTCACTGTAAGGGATGGGTGTAACGCTCACTGTAAGGGATGGGTATAACGCTCACTGTAAGGGATGGGTATAACGGTCACTGTAAGGGATGGGTATAACGGTCACTGTAAGGGACGGGTGTAACGGTCACTGTAAGGGACGGGTGTAACGGTCACTGTAAGGGACGGGTGTAACGGTCACTGTAAGGGACGGGTATAACGCTCACTGTAAGGGATGGGTATAACGCTCACTGTAAGGGATGGGTGTAACGGTCACTGTAAGGGATGGGTGTAACGGTCACTGTAAGGGATGGGTGTAACGGTCACTGTAAGGGATGGGTATAACGCTCACTGTAAGGGATGGGTATAACGGTCACTGTAAGGGATGGGTATAACGGTCACTGTAAGGGATGGGTATAACACTCACTGTAAGGGATGGGTGTAACGCTCACTGTAAGGGATGTGTATAACGCTCACTGTAAGGGATGGGTGTAACGGTCACTGTAAGGGATGTGTGTAACGCTCACTGTAAGGGATGGGTATAACGGTCACTGTAAGGGATGGGTATAACTCTCACTTTAAGGGATGGGTGTAACTCTCACTGTAAGGGATGGGTGTAACGCTCAATGTAAGGGATGGGTGTAACGCTCACTGTAATGGATGGGTGTAAAGCTCACTGTAAGGGATGGGTGTAACGCTCACTGTAAGGGATGGGTGTAACGCTCACTGTAAGGGATGGGTGTAACGCTCACTGTAAGGGATGGGTGTAACGCTCACTGTTAGGGATGGGTGTAACGGTCACTGTAAGGGATGGGTGTAACGCTCACTGTAAGGGATGGGTGTAACGCTCACTGTAAGGGATGGGTATAACGCTCACTGTAAGGGATGGGTATAACAGTCACTGTAAGGGATGGGTATAACGGTCACTGTAAGGGATGGGTATAACGTTCACTGTAAGGGATGGGTATAACGCTCACTGTAAGGGATGGGTATAACGGTCACTGTAAGGGATGGGTATAACAGTCACTGTAAGGGATGGGTATAACGCTCACTGTAAGGGATGGGTAGAACGCTCACTGTAAGGGATGGGTAGAACGCTCACTGTAAGGGATGGGTAGAACGCTCACTGTAAGGGATGGGTATAACGCTCACTGTAAGGGATGGGTATAACGCTCACTGTAAGGGATGGGTATAACGCTCACTGTAAGGGATGGGTGTAACGCTCACTGTAAGGGATGGGTGTAACGGTCACTGTAAGGGATGGGTATAACTCTCACTGTAAGGGATGGGTGTAACGCTCACTGTAAGGGATGGGTGTAACGCTCACTGTAAGGGATGGGTGTAACGCTCACTGTAAGGGATGGGTGTAACGCTCACTGTAAGGGATGGGTGTAACGCTCACTGTAAGGGATGGGTATAACGCTCACTGTAAGGGATGGGTGTAACGCTCACTGTAAGGGATGGGTGTAACGGTCACTGTAAGGGATGGGTGTAACGGTCACTGTAAGGGATGGGTGTAACGGTCACTGTAAGGGATGGGTGTAACGGTCACTGTAAGGGATGGGTATAACGGTCACTGTAAGGGATGGGTGTAACGCTCACTGTAAGGGATGGGTGTAACGCGCACTGTAAGGGATGTGTGTGACGGTCACTGTAAGGGATGGGTATAACGGTCACTGTAAGGGATGGGTGTAACGCTCACTGTAAGGGATGGGTGTAACGCTCACTGTAAGGATGGGTGTAACGCTCACTGTAAGGGATGGGTGTAACGCTCACTGTAAGGGATGGGTGTAACGGTCACTGTAAGGGATGGGTATAACGCTCACTGTAAGGGACGGGTATAACGGTCACTGTAAGGGATGTGTATAACGGTCACTGTAAGGGATGGGTATAACGCTCACTGTAAGGGATGAGTGTAACGCTCACTGTAAGGGATGGGTGTAACGCTCACTGTAAGGGATGTGTATAACGGTCACTGTAAGGATGGGTATAACGCTCACTGTAAGGATGGGTATAACGCTCACTGTAAGGGATGGGTATAACGGTCACTGTAAGGGATGGGTATAACGGTCACTGTAAGGGACGGGTATAACGGTCACTGTAAGGGACGGGTATAACGGTCACTGTAAGGGATGGGTGTAACGGTCACTGTAAGGGATGGGTATAACGCTCACTGTAAGGGATGGGTATAACGCTCACTGTAAGGGATGGGTGTAACGGTCACTGTAAGGGATGGGTGTAACGGTCACTGTAAGGGATGGGTGTAACGGTCACTGTAAGGGATGGGTATAACGCTCACTGTAAGGGATGGGTATAACGGTCACTGTAAGGGATGGGTATAACGGTCACTGTAAGGGATGGGTATAACACTCACTGTAAGGGATGGGTGTAACGCTCACTGTAAGGGATGTGTATAACGCTCACTGTAAGGGATGGGTGTAACGGTCACTGTAAGGGATGTGTGTAACGCTCACTGTAAGGGATGGGTATAACGGTCACTGTAAGGGATGGGTATAACTCTCACTTTAAGGGATGGGTGTAACTCTCACTGTAAGGGATGGGTGTAACGCTCAATGTAAGGGATGGGTGTAACGCTCACTGTAAGGGATGGGTGTAACGCTCACTGTAAGGGATGGGTGTAACGCTCACTGTAAGGGATGGGTGTAACGCTCACTGTAAGGGATGGGTGTAACGCTCACTGTAAGGGATGGGTGTAACGCTCACTGTTAGGGATGGGTGTAACGCTCACTGTAAGGGATGGGTGTAACGGTCACTGTAAGGGATGGGTGTAACGCTCACTGTAAGGGATGGGTATAACGCTCACTGTAAGGGATGGGTATAACGGTCACTGTAAGGGATGGGTATAACGGTCACTGTAAGGGATGGGTATAACGTTCACTGTAAGGGATGGGTATAACGCTCACTGTAAGGGATGGGTATAACGCTCACTGTAAGGGATGGGTATAACGCTCACTGTAAGGGATGGGTATAACGCTCACTGTTAGGGATGGGTATAACGCTCACTGTTAGGGATGGGTATAACGGTCACTGTAAGGGATGGGTGTAGCACTCACTGTAAGGGATGGGTGTAACGCTATCATGGTGTCCGTGCTATTGCTGGCGACATTCTGACAGTGCTACTTCCTGATGCCTTTTATTGGTCGGTGTGGCTTTGCGCCTCCCAGTACTAGTACTTAAATACTGAGCCCTGTCACTTCTCCGGTGCCCTTTTGTGGTTTTCCCGTTGCTAACTGCTTGCTCCAGTATTTTGTGTGATTCCTGTGTATGTCCCGGACTTCGTGACTACTCTGCTTGTATACGTTCCCGCTCTGTGTACCGACCCGGCCTGGCTGACATTTCTGCTCTGTGTACTGACCCGGCCTGGCTGACGTTCCTGCTCTGTGTACCAACCCGGCCTGGCTGACGTTCCTGCTCTGTGTACCAACCCGGCTTGGCTGACGTTCCTGCTCTGTGTACCAACCCGGCCTGGCTGACGTTCCTGCTTTGTGTACCGACCCGGCCTGGCTGACGTTCCTGCTTTGTGTACCGACCCGGCCTGGCTGACATTTCTGCTCTGTGTACTGACCCGGCCTGGCTGACATTCCTGCTCTGTGTACCAACCTGGCCTGGCTGACGTTCCTGCTCTGTGTACCAACCCGGCCTGGCTGACGTTCCTGCTTTGTGTACCAACCCGGCCTGGCTGACGTTCCTGCTCTGTGTACCAACCCGGCCTGGCTGACGTTCCTGCTTCGTGTACCAACCCGGCCTGGCTGACATTCCTGCTCTGTGTACCAACCCGGCCTGGCTGACGTTCCTGCTTTGTGTACCGACCCGGCCCAGCTAACGTTCCAGCTCTGTGTACTGAGTCGGTTTTGGCAGACATTCCTGCTCCGTGTATCGCTCAGTTCCGGCCCACTGCTCCATCCGGTATCCGGCTAAGGGCTGTCAACCGGTGTCCTTTCTGTCTACGGACAGATCTTCTGTTGCCTCGTTGCTGCTCAGACAGCCTTGTTACTGTGACCCGGTCACCTATTGTGTCTCATGATTCGACACCCCGGTGTGGTAGATCCATCTGGTTGTACTACGGTATGCTTGACCTATTACTGCTACAAGCAAACAACAACAAACCAGCGCTTCTCTATGTATAGAATAAATATGTGCCCTGTGTCTAGTATGTATAACAATATTTCTAAATAAATAAAATAAGTGAGATATTAGTTTTCACAAATTGGCCAAGTTGTGGGTAAGCTTGCCACCTTGCCAAGGTTTCTCACTGTACGGCAAGTCCTACTCTATACATCTGTAATGCCCTATCTAAAAATTAAAATAAAACTTGAAATTCCCTGATGAGATGTTATTATAAACGTGTTGGAGAGCAAAGGACCCTTTACATGTGCTCTTTTTATTGCTTCTGGGTCCCAGTGTGGTGCAATTAAAAACAGGAGACCTACATTCTAATAAAAAGATGTACATAGTGGACTTACCTAATACAACAAGACCCCAATGGATCTGCATTGTGAGAATATGAGGGAGCTGTGGATCCAACAGCTCACTCTGTAATCATGTGACCTTTATATCAGCCCCCACAGGTCATGTGAGGAATAGCTGATACCAAACTAGGAGCATTTAAGCTAGAGAAGGCATAAGGCCTGCTCTTAAAGGCAAAGTGTGAAAAACAGAAATAAAGTTACAGTGATACTAATTGTGCAAAGATAATTGTGCTATATATATAAATAATTAAGTTGGATAGGTGAGGAGGCTGCTTGAATGAGTAATGGAGACATACAAACCAAAAGACAAAAGAAAACTCACAGCACCAACTCACCATAACCAATACATACAATAAATAAATTTTAATATTTAAATGTGAATATAAAGTGTATACATAGATAGCAGCCAGAAATAAGGGCTCTCCAGACCCCCTACCTTCAGGCCAAAACCCAAAGTATAAACCGACAGAAAACAACAAACCAGCTCTTCTCTATGTATAGAATAAATATGTGCCCTGTGTCCAGCATATATAATAATATTTCTAAATAAATAAATAAAATAAGTGAGATATTAGTTTTCACAAATTGTATGTATTGGTTATGGTGAGTTGGCGCTGTGAGTTTTCTTTTGTCTTTTGGTTTGTATGTCTCCATTACTCATTCAAGCAGCCTCCTCACCTATCCAACTTAATTATTTATATATAGCACAATTATCTTTGCACAATTAGTATCACTGTAACTTTATTTCTGTTTTTCACACATTGCCTTTAAGAGCAGGCCTTAGGCCTTCTCTAGCTTAAATGCTCCTAGTTTGGTATCAGCTATTCCTCACATGACCTGTGGGGGCTGATATAAAGGTCACATGATTATAGAGTGAACAGTTGGATCCACAGCTCACTCATATTCTCACAATGTAGATCCATTGGGGTCTTGTATCAGGTAAGTCCACTATGTACATCTTTTCATTATAATGTAGGTCTCCTGTTTTTAATTGCACCACACTGGGACCCAGAAGCAATAAAAAGAGCACATGTAAAGGGTCCTTTGCTCCTCCAACACGTTTATAATAACATCTCATCAGGGAATTTCAAGTTTTATTGTAATTTTTAGATAGGGCATTACAGATGTATAGAGTAGGACTTGCCGTACAGTGAGAAACCTTGGCGAGGTGGCAAGCTTACCCGCAACTTGGCCAATTTGTGAAAACTAATATCTCACTTATTTTATTTATTTAGAAATATTATTATATATGCTGAACACAGGGCACATATTTATTCTATACATAGAGAAGCGCTGGTTTGTTGTTTTCTGTCTGTTTATACTTTGGGTTTTGGCCTGAAGTTCGGGGGTTTGGAGAGCCCTCTCATTCCTGGCTGCTATCTATGTATACACTTTATATTCACATTTAAATATTAAAATGTATTTATTGTATGTATTGTTTCTGGTGAGTTGGCGCTGGGAGTTTTCTTTTGTCCTTTGGTTTATTACTGCTACAAGCTGCGGTTGGTCTATTGCTGGGCGCCTCAGGCTGCTCTCACTATCTGGCAGTCGACTCCAGGTCTGAGCGTTCATTAACCCCTTGGGGGTTGGTGCCATTATGCATCGGGTCACAGTCATTGCAGTCTCAGTTGGGTGTTACTCTGTGCCTACATTACTGTGCCAGCAGTCTACCACTTGTCCAGGACCTCCATTCACTCCTGTGGCCTTTGTCGCTATTGTGTCACTCTCTGAGTAGTGAGTGTCCTGTGGGTCTCGCGCTGTTAGGGCCTGTCTGTCCTCCTGGCCTAATAGTAACCTTTTCACTGCTGTCACGTTTGAGTATCACACGTATTACCTGACCTATGTCAGTATATTGTTATCACTGTATTGTACAATTGCTGGACCCGTGTGGGTATTTACTACTGTAACCTGTCCTGTGTCAGTACTATATTGTGTATATATATTACTGGACCCGTGAGGGTTATTGTCCTGTGTCAGTACTATATTGTATATATTACTGGACCCGTGAGGGTTATTGTCCTGTGTCAGTACTATATTGTGTATATATATTACTGGACCCGTGAGGGTTATTGTCCTGTGTCAGTACTATATTGTGTGTATATATATTACTGGACCCGTGAGGGTTATTGTCCTGTGTCAGTACTATATTGTGTGTATATATATTACTGGACCAGTGAAGGTTATTGTCCTGTGTCAGTACTATATTGTGTATATATATTACTGGACCCGTGTGGGTATTTACTACTGTAACCTGTCCTGTGTCAGTACTATATTGTATATATTACTGGACCCGTGAGGGTTATTGTCCTGTGTCAGTACTATATTGTGTATATATATTACTGGACCCGTGAGGGTTATTGTCCTGTGTCAGTACTATATTGTGTGTATATATATTACTGGACCAGTGAAGGTTATTGTCCTGTGTCAGTACTATATTGTGTATATATATTACTGGACCCGTGAGGGTTATTGTCCTGTGTCAGTACTATATTGTGTATATATATTACTGGACCCGTGAGGGTTATTGTCCTGTGTCAGTACTATATTGTGTATATATATTACTGGACCCGTGAGGGTTATTGTCCTGTGTCAGTACTATATTGTGTATATATATTACTGGACCCGTGAGGGTTATTGTCCTGTGTCAGTACTATATTGTGTATATATATATTACTGGACCCGTGAGGGTTATTGTCCTGTGTCAGTACTATATTGTGTATATATATTACTGGACCCGTGAAGGTTATTGTCCTGTGTCAGTACTATATTGTGTATATATATTACTGGACCCGTGAGGGTTATTGTCCTGTGTCAGTACTATATTGTGTATATATATTACTGGACCCGTGAGGGTTATTGTCCTGTGTCAGTACTATATTGTGTATATATATTACTGGACCCGTGAGGGTTATTGTCCTGTGTCAGTACTATATTGTGTATATATATTACTGGACCCGTGAGGGTTATTGTCCTGTGTCAGTACTATATTGTGTATATATATATTACTGGACCCGTGAGGGTTATTGTCCTGTGTCAGTACTATATTGTGTATATATATTACTGGACCCGTGAGGGTTATTGTCCTGTGTCAGTACTATATTGTGTATATATATTACTGGACCCGTGAGGGTTATTGTCCTGTGTCAGTACTATATTGTGTGTATATATATTACTGGACCCGTGAGGGTTATTGTCCTGTGTCAGTACTATATTGTGTGTATATATATATTACTGGACCTGTGAGGGTTATTGTCCTGTGTCAGTACTATATTGTGTGTATATATATATTACTGGACCCGTGAGGGTTATTGTCCTGTGTCAGTACTATATTGTGTATATATATATTACTGGACCCGTGAGGGTTATTGTCCTGTGTCAGTACTATATTGTGTATATATATTACTGGACCCGTGAGGGTTATTGTCCTGTGTCAGTACTATATTGTGTATATATATTACTGGACCCGTGAGGGTTATTGTCCTGTGTCAGTACTATATTGTGTATATATATTACTGGACCCGTGAGGGTTATTGTCCTGTGTCAGTACTATATTGTGTATATATATTACTGGACCAGTGAGGGTTATTGTCCTGTGTCAGTACTATATTGTGTATATATATTACTGGACCCGTGAGGGTTATTGTCCTGTGTCAGTACTATATTGTGTATATATATTACTGGACCCGTGAGGGTTATTGTCCTGTGTCAGTACTATATTGTGTATGTATATTACTGGACCCGTGAGGGTATTTACTACTGTAACCTGACCTGTGTCAGTACTATATTGTGTATATATATATTACTGGACCCGTGAGGGTATTTACTACTGTAACCTGTCCTGTGTCAGTACTATATTGTGTATATATATTACTGGACCCGTGAGGGTTATTGCCATTTTAAGTTTTGTTCAATAAAACTGTGTTTTACCTAACTTACTGTGTCTGAGTGTCAAATAAACCGTTACGGTATGAAAGGGCCATGACCTCAGACGGTACAGGTGAAGGTAATGCACACAGCATCCATTGGAGGATGGACTTACATGAACAGCGTTTGGACCAGTTGGAACTGGCCGTACAAACTATACTAGAGCACACTGCTCATCTAGATAAACCGGTTCAAGCCTCGTTGGTTCCCCCCGTTTCGACACCGGAAGCTCAATCCCAGACGCAAGTGGCCTCGAGTAAAGGGTTAACCACCACAGCTCCATTACCTCTAAGATATGATGGCAAACCCTCCCTGTGCAGAGGGTTTATCAATCAACTGGAAATTTTCCTGGAATTAACTCCTCAAGCCTTTCCTAATGACCGAAGTAAGGTAGGCTGTATGATCTCGTTATTAACGGGCAGAGCCCTGGCATGGGCCAACCCTTTATGGGAATCCTCCAAACCCTGCACTAACAACTTCAGTGAATTTGTGCTTGCCTTCTGCAGAGTGTTTGAAGTCCCAGGTAGAGCCGCCTCTGCTGCCAAAAGATTAATGGAGATACAACAAGGCTCCCGTACAGTGGCGGATTATGCTATTGAATTTTGTACGTTGGCAGCAGAGGTAGGTTGGAACAAAGAGGCACTGGTGGCAGCATTTGCTCAGGGACTCGCTGACCGTATTAAAGATGAGACAGCAGCCAGAGATGTGCCTAACGATCTGGATGAGTTTATTGATTTCGCTATACTAATTGATTCCCGCATCCGTGAATGAATTGCGGCTAAAGACCGCAGGCAACGGGCCAGACATTTTGGACAGGCAAATCAAAATTTCTCACCCATGCCTCCCTTGCCTCCCATGCCTCATGACCGTACCCAGGAGAATGGTGAACCAGTGCAGCTAGGGTTAACCAAATTTTCTAAGAAAGAACGGGCACATCATCAAAGACAGGGTCTCTGTCTGTATTGTGGCCTACCAGGACATCTGTTGCGTACCTGTCCGGTACGGCCGGGAAACGGGCGCACCTAGGTTACCTTGGGGGACAGGCCCTAGGTAGCGTTCAGCAGTCCCTAGACCCAGTTAATCAGAAACCCACTATCAGGCTGTGATCTCCTGGACAGAACACTCGGTGGAGGTTCTGGCCCTGGTTGACTCCGGTGCAGCCGGATATTTTATGGACAATTCTTTTGCTGCGCTACACAAGATTCCACTAGTCGAGAGGGAATCCCCCTTAGCTAATAAGGCCATTGATGGCAGACCATTGGTACCAGCTCAGATCACCATGGAAACGATACCACTATCTTTGAATATTGGGGCGCTCCACAAAGAGAAACAGCAGTTTCTGATCATCCAGTCTCCTCACCATGCGGTCATCCTGGGGTTTCCATGGTTACATTTACACAACCCCAAGTTTACATTTACAAAACCCCAAGTTTGACTGGCAGACTTGTGAGATAACGTCCTGGTCTGAATATTGTATGGGACATTGTGTCTCTCATCCGACTAATATCATGTGTACCTCTCCCTCCGTGCCAGCTGAATATCGCCAATTCAGTGACGTTTTCAGTAAGGGAGAGGCTAGCGTTTTGCTTTGGCATCGGACATATGACTGCTTTATTGATTTGCCCTGGTGCTGTTCCCCCCCCCCCCGGTGGCATACATACCCGTTGTCGGGAGAGGAAAATCGGGCCATGGTGGAATATATCTCAGATGCCTTCACACGGGGTACTATCAAAGTCTACCTCGCCCGCGGGGGCTGGTTTCTTCTTTGTAAAATAGAAAAATGGCGAGTTATGACCCTGCATGGATTATCGTGGTCTGTTTAAGCTCATGTCCAAAAATGTCTACCCGATACCACTCATCACTGAATTGTTTGACAGGTTGAAAGGCTCCTTTATTTTCACTAAGCTAGACTTACGGGCTGCATATAACCTGATGTCACCCAATTGCAGGAATCCTGCAAGAGAGGGAGTGCTGGGGAGCGTCGCTAGGGTGCGTGTCTGGTCGTGCATGGGCTGCCTATTGTCAGGCTTTGCTGCGGCTATGGCCGGTTACAGATGCCAGCCGCAAGGCTGGATGTCTCACCCCAGAGGAGCCGGAAGTAAGCCCAGGATAGCCTGGCAATAAACAGCACAATCTCTCCTGCAGGGGAGAGTGCAGGCTGGAGAACGCAGAGTGGGGTTCGTCGCTGGGGAGCGTAGGCCACGAGAGTGGCTGAAACTCTCCAGAGAAGGGAAGGGCTAGCAAGACTAGGTGGGTGGTCTGAGACAGGTAGGGACAAGCGCAGCCAGGCCAGAAGTGGCTTTTAACAGTAGAATAGTCGGAGGCAAGCAGGGTCATACACTGTCAGGCTAGGAGAACAGACAATCAGCAGGCAAGAGTGGTCCAGGACTAGCAGGATCATACACAGTTGGGCAAGAAGTGGTCACAATCAGCAGGCAAAGAGTGGTCCAGGACTAGCAGGGTCATACACAGCAGGGCAAGAAGGAATCAAGACTAGGCAAGGCTAATTGATGAACAGGCAGACTCTAGGAGGATTGGCAAGTTCACAGGTTGCTAGTATGGGTCTAGCTGGCTTCAGGAACACTATAGCAGTGCACTGAAGCCAGGGACCGGCATACTGATATAGGCGTCGCGTGCTACGTCATCCGCACGCAACGCGGGATGCAAAGAAGAAAAACACAAGGGATCTGAGAGACGTCCGTGCGTGTGCAACAGGCGGCCGCCGCCGCAGGAGTGCACGACCGGGAGAAACCGGCAAGCGCTGACTGAACCCGTGCAGAGACTCAGCGGAAAGGTGACACCTGATCAGAATAAGAGCTGGGGACAAGTGGGAAAACGGCGTTCAATACTAGATCTGGACACTACGAATATCTAGTCATGCCGTTTGGGTTATGTAACGCTCCTGCAGTGTTCCAAGAACTGATTAACAATATCCTCCGTGATATACTACAGTCTTGTGTAGTGGTCTATCTTGATGATATACTCATACATTCGTCTAGTTTGTCACAACACATCAAGGATGTGTCTGAAGTTCTGCTCAGATGACGTAAAAACAAATTAATCTGCAAAATCGAGAAATGTGAGTTCCACAAATCCATGGTGCCTTTTCTGGGCTTTGTGATATCTAAAGATGGCATCGTTATGGACAAGGATAAGCTTGCAGCAGTATTGCAATGGCCACGACCCAAGGGACTCAAGGCTATCCAGCGCTTTCTCGGGTTTGCCAATTATTATAGAAAGTTTAATCGAGACTTCTCCACAAATTGTTAAACCTCTGTCTGACCTTACGCATAAGGGCGCCAATCCCTCCCAATGGCCTGAGGCAGCTGAACGGGCCTTTGTGACACTGAAATCCGCTTTTGCATCCACTCCTGTGTTATCCCACCCTAACCCCTCCCTTCCACCTTGGAGGTTGATGCCTCTGAGACCAGGGTAGGGGCAGTATTGTCACAGCGTCCGGTCCCTGGGAGTATACTGAGGCCATGTGGGTTCTGCTCCAAAAAGTTGACAAGTGCCCAGAGTAATTATGAGATTGGGGACAGAGAACTCTTGGGAATTATTCTCGCTCTCAAGGAATGGCGCCACTTGCTGGAAGGTACTAGGACTCCCGTATTGATCTTGACTGACCATAAAAACCTGACGCACCTTTCGGAGGCTAAGAGGATGCCCTCTCAACAGGCCAGATGGGCCTTGTTTTTGTCTCGTTTCAATTTTATTGTATCCTACTTACCTGGTTCCAAGAATTTTAGGGCAGATGCCCTGTCCAAGCAATTTGGTCCAGAAACAGATAAAGATGAGGTCCCTGTACCCATCATTCCGCCTGATCGCATTTTAGCTACCTTGAGTACCAGCATCACTTCGTCCCTGGGGGAGGAGATTCTCTCTACCCAGGCTGTTGCACCCCCTGACATCCCAGTGGGCAAGTGTCTTGCAGCTGAGCCATTTTGTACCCACGTTCTTGAAGTATATCATGCATTACGAGCAGCTGGGCACATAGGGAGAGACCAATTGATCTGGTCTCTTTCACAATTGATCTGGTGGCCTTCTCTATGTGTTGACTGCACCTCATTCACAGCAGCTTGTACTACATGTGCCCGTGTCATGTCCCCTAGACACCTCCCAGTTGGGTTACTTCAACCTGTGCCTAATGGTGATCGTCCCTGATCCCACATGTTTAATGATTTCCTGGGAGAACTGCTTGTGTCTAGGGGTTACTCCTTCATCCTGATGGTAGTAGATAGATTTTCTAAGATGACACACTTTGTGCCCCTTCCTGGCCTTCCCTCGGCCCAGGAATTGGCTATTGTCTTTGCCAAAGAAGTGTTTCGGTTGCACGGGGTACCCAGGGTACTGGTGTCAGACCGTGGGAGCCAATTTGTGTCCAGATTTTGGAGAGCTTTCTGTGACCAGATGGGCATATAGTTGTCCTTTTCATCTGCCTACCATCCCCAGACCAATGGAGCCGCGGAGTGTGCCAATCAGGGATTGGAAGAATTTCTACGCTGTTTCGTGTCCGATCATCATGATAATTGGGCCGACCTGTTGACATGGGCAGAGTTCGCCAGGAATTGTGCGGTTAATTCATCGTACGGGAGCTCCCCGTTCCTCATCAAATACGGGTTCCAACCATGCTTGCTCCCGGACTCATATCAGATGCAGCAGATTCCAGCTCTGGACGAGCATATTGAGCAACTCCACTCCACCTGGGCACAGGTACAAAGGACCCTCAGTAACTCGTTCCAGCATTATCAGCGCCATGCTAATCACAGACGTTTGCCAGCGGTCTCCTTCCAGGTTGGGGATAGGGTATGTTTATCCTCCAGAAACCTCAATTTGCAAGTTCCTTGTAATAAGTTGGCTCACCGGTTCATTGGTCCATTTAAAGTTATCCGCAAAATTAACCCAGTCTCTTACGCCCTGGACCTACCAGCATCCATGCGAATTCACAATGTGTTCCATGTATCCCTCCTTAAGCCATTGATATGCAACAGTTACACTACCACTCCTGTGGTCCCCGGTTCAGTCCAAGTGCAAGGTCAGGAGGAGTACGAAGTGCAAAATATCATTGACTCCCGAAGGTTCAGAGGGAGATTACAATACTTGGTCCATTGGAAGGGCTATGGCCCTGAAGAGCGTTCCTGGGTCAATCAGAATGACCTCCATGCTCCTAGATTGCTGCGTATATTTCACAACAAATTCCCTCAGAAACCTGGTCCCTCTTCTGGAGGAGGGGGTCGTTGAGAGGGGGGTACTATCATGGTGTCCAGGCTATGCTGGCTACATTCTGTCAGTCTCACTCACAGCTAACTCTTATTGGTTGCAGTGGCCTTGGCCCGCCCAGTATTTGTCCTTAAATACTGGGCCCTGTCACTTCGCTGTTGCCCTTTCATGGTGTTTCTGTATCAGCGCGTGTTCCAGTTTCTTGTGTGATCTCAGTGTATGACCCGAACTGCCTGACTACTCTGCTGCATCTGTTCCTGCTCTGTGTACTGACTTGGATTGGCTGACGTTCCTGCTCTGTGTACGGACCCGGCCCGGCTGACGTTCCTGCTCTGTGTACGGACTCGGATTGGCTGACGCTCCTGCTCTGTGTACCGACCCGGCCTGGCTGACGTTACTGCTCTGTACCGATTCGGATTGGCTGTCGTTCCTGCTCTGTGTACCGACCTGTTGGGCCTCCATTCCCTATTTGTCCAGGATTGTCTGTGGTTCTCACCGTTGCTCTCATTGGGCTTGGCATCCGGGCAGTGTTACTACTACCGCATAATCATTCCTGCAGCCTGGACTCGGTTACGGTCTGTGTCGCGTGGGAGACACTCCGGTGTGAGCCTTCCATTCTGAGCCCACGGTACGCTAGACCCTATTTCCTGCCATCAGCTGAGGCTGGTCTTCCTTGGGCGCCTCAGGCTACTTCCACCTCGGGCAGTCGACATTGGTCTGAGCGCTCGTTTACACCTTCTGGGAAAGGGCCATTCTACACCATTTGTTTGCATTGCAATCTCCGTTGGGCATCCTCTGGGCATACCGTCTGTCCTCCGTTACTGCTATGGCAGTCTATAAGCTTACTAAGGGCCTTCACTTACTCCTGTGGCATTACTCGCTGTTTATACTCTCCCTCCCAAGTGAGAGTCTTAAGGGCCTCGCTCTAATAGGGCCTGTCAGTCTTCCTGGCCTATTAGTAACCCTTTCACTGCTGCCTCGTTTGAGTATCACACGTATTACCTGACCTGTGTCAGTATATTGTTACTGTATTGTACAACTGCTGGACCCGTGTGGGTATTTACTACTGTAACCTGTCCTGTGTCAGTACTATATTGTATATATCATTGGACCCGTGTGGGTATTTACTACTGTAACCTGTCCTGTGTCAGTACTATATTGTGTATATATTACTGGACCCGTGTGGGTATTCACTACTGTAACCTGTCCTGTGTCAGTACTATATTGTGTATATATATATTACTGGACCCGTGAGGGTTATTGCCATTTTAAGTTAGTTCAATAAAACTGTGTTTTACCTAACTTACTGTGTCTGAGTGTCAAACCGTTACACCTGGGCTGGGGCAATATTCAATGGGTCTCTGGAAGAGCTGGTGGTTTCCTCCCCCAGCGTAGGGACATCCAAGCTTGTAGTTGACCTGGTGGGGAACACATTCCCACTCACCAGGCAGGCGTCAGTAGGGGACAGGGTCACAACAGTGTCCTTGGTGAGGACCGTGGTCCCACTCACCAGGCCAGGGGTCACAGGGAAAGGGGAAACAACCGTTGGTCTGGGAGTGAGGACTGTTGTCCCACTCACCCCAGCCAGGGATTTACAGGGCCTAGTGGGTTCGCTTCCATCCACAAGGCCAGGGGTCACTTAGAGGCTGGTGGACTCACTCCCACCCACTAGTCCACAGTCCCTAGGGCTAGTACCAAAGACCTCAGCACTGCAAGGGGGCAATCCACTGAGCTCCTTTTCTTCCTGGGCCCCCACATCAGGGCTATTTCTTTTCTTGAGGAGACAGGTACTCTCAATCCTCCTGGTAATTTTATCCATATACCTGGAAAACACCTTCTTCCCCTTCTCCAGGGCAACAACAATGGGGAACGGACTGGGGCTGCTGGTGGGAACCTGCATCACTGCCACTGCAGCAGGGGTTTCCCAGGCCAGGTGTCACAGGGGGGCTGGTGGGGAAAGCATTCCCACCCACCAGTTCACAGTCCATATCCACAAGAGGGCCAGCAGCACTGCTCTCTTCCAGTCCGCTGGGGTCCTCCTCTTGTAAGCCACCAACTGCAGGGCCCTTCTCTGCCTTGAGGGAGATCGCAGTCCCATCCCTCCAGATGGCATCATTCACTGAGATCCTCCTCAGATGCGTCACCCCCCTAGTCTTCTTCTTCCTCTAGGGCCTCCCGGATTTCTTGTAATAATCTGACATATATGTATTCCACATCACATTCCCAACTGACTGCGTCGCTCAAGTCCTCTTGTAAGCTCACGGGGACGTACCCCCTAGCATATCTTCTCGTTTGGCAAAAAGCTCCCAGAAGCGGTCATTTTCTGGAATGCCCTTGGATCTTACATTGCAATCGGGCCGGGGAGAAGGTTACTGGGAGCACGGGGCCATACTCCTGTTTCATGTAATTTACCAGCTCAGGAATAAAGTAATCTACGATATTGCCCAGCTGGAACCTCCACTGGAACCGGATTAAATCGAATCGGTTTTTGTATGACCCAAAAGCATCCACCATATCTCACTCGATGCAACCGACGAAAGAAGGATAAATCCCACTGTTTTCCACCAGTGTAACGGAAGCTAGGAAGGGACTGCTTCGCCCTATGCCGTCGTTCCCGGGTCTCTCCTTCTCAATGCCGGAATGGTGCCGTCAGATGCACCGGTCGAGCAGATAACCGGTCTGGTGGTTAACTCAAAGTGGCGTCGGACCCCAGAGTAGCCGACTCTACGTGGAAGGGTGCGGATCGAGGAGGGGTTGACAGGCTCTCGAACAGTGGAGCTTCGCCGAACCAGAACACCGGGCAGTAAAGAGTGAGTCCTCTACTCCCAGGCTATGACAAACAGATAAAGTGTAGCAGGAACGAAGGTAGAGGTCGCCAAGCAGTTCGAGCACTCCGTAGCTTGAATCGAGGGTTCACAGGAACTGGAAGAAGCAGGGAAGAGTTCACGCTGCCGCCTGACAGCATCCGAAGTTGGGTAGCAGGATGCTGGCAGCAGATGGACGAATGATGCAGGAACCTGGGCTCAGATGGGCGTCAGAGTGGCCGCTTTAATACCATAGGAACACACAAGACTCCAGGACTCTTGTTCACTACAAAACATAACTCTTTTTATTGACAAAACCCACAGATATTTATACACAATTCTTACATTGAAACTTATGGGGAAAACAGATACAATGGGCAACATGATTTAATCACAACACATCAGACAAAGGCCAGCAACAGATGGTCTTAACAGATACAATAAGCCAGACCTGATTATATTTCAAATACAAAAGGGTTGGTTAATTCAGACACAAGATACAAAGACTTGAGGGGCGGGAATACACATTCTATGAACAATGGCCAGGGGTTGAAGCACGTACACACTGGTTTGAATATTCGGCTTCAACCCTAGCCAATCGAATCGTACAAAGAGTCGCCTGGTCGACCAATCTCCGAGCTGCCTACTTTTCTCCATGTTAAGTCTATGGAAGACCCTTAAACCTCCTGCTCAGGGTTTCGACCTATCCGGCGTCAACTCACTGCTCCCGGTTCTCCGTGCTCGATACGGTGTCAATCTCGAACCAGAAACCTCCGACCCATAGTCGGTGAATGTGTAAACCCTCAAACACACTTCTTACATTAA
>JBBDGT010000335.1:548411-607707 GCA_037306005.1 Rhinophrynus dorsalis | reverse complement strand
TGAGCATCACTGCCACCAGGTTCACTTTAAAAATGTTGCCTATAAAATAGCGTGCCACTACACAGCGGGCTCTCTCACCCCTTCTCTGCAATGCTCCGCTACGCCCTGTCATTCTGCCAGCAGATAAGGGGAGAGAGCGCGGAGCAGCGCTCAGCAACAAGCCATGTGGTTGGGATCAAGTAGAATCAAAAGTCTTTGGAGTTCAAATAAATGAAGGCAAACTGCAGGAATATTTCTGTATGTAGAGAGAAGGGTAGAGAGAGCCGGCCTAGTGCTACCCAAAATAGGACAGTGATGTTTAAAGGGATAGTAATGTTTCATAATAAAAGCAGCTCTAATTAATCATAATAGTATTTGGACTTTGGAGAGTGTTATATCAATTCTGTCAGAGTTGTAGTTCAATAGTAATTCAATGATAGTGTCCCCCTCCCACCCCTTTTACTGATGTAACACTACTCAGCCAGATCAGAAGGGAGGTGCCCAGCTAGACTGCAGAGAGGGACAATCTTCAATTAAGATAAGGGAAAACCTGAAAAACTTGTCAAGGGGGGCAGGGCTTTAATTGTTATCATAGGAAGAAGATTGTCCCCTGCTGTTATCTGTCTGGTCTATGGACTGGATTCCACATCTGAGAAGAGATGGCTTACACTAGGTAAAAGGGGCAGGGCTTTCATTGTTCTCATAGGAAGAAGATTGTCCCCTTCTGTTATCTGTCTGGTCTATGGACTGGATTCCACATCTGAGAAGAGTGGGCTTACACTAGGTAAAAGGGGGGCAGGGCTTTAATTGTTATCATAGGAAGAAGATTGTCCCCTTCTGTTATCTGTCTGGTCTATGGACTGGATTCCACATCTGAGAAGAGATGGCTTACACTAGGTAAAAGGGGCAGGGCTTTCATTGTTCTCATAGGAAGAAGATTGTCCCCTGCTGTTATCTGTCTGGTCTATGGACTGCATTCCACATCTGAGAAGAGATGGCTTACACTAGGTAAAAGGGGGGCAGGGCTTTAATTGTTCTCATAGGAAGAAGATTGTCCCTTTCTGTTATCTGTCTGGTCTATGGACTGGATTCCACATCTGAGAAGAGATTGTTTACACTAGGTAAAAGGGGCAAGGCTTTCATTGTTCTCATAGGAAAAAGATTGTCCCCTTCTGTTATCTGTCTGGTCTATGGACTGGATTCCACATCTGAGAAGAGATGGCTTACACTAGGTAAAAGGGGGGCAGGGCTTTCATTGTTCTCATAGGAAGAAGATTGTCCCCTGCTGTTATCTGTCTGGTCTATGGACTGCATTCCACATCTGAGAAGAGATGGCTTACACTAGGTAAAAGGGGCGGGAGGGGAAACTTCGCTTGTGAATATCTCTGAGACATAAGACTTATATCGTTCTTCATGTTTAATGCTTACAAAATAAAATAAAGTATTAGTGGAATGTTATGCTGCTAGTCCACGAAAAGCTGCAGAGGCAGGTACTGGAGAGTCGAAGAAAAGCTGGAGTCGGCTAGAAGTCAAACAGAATTGATGTTGACTACACAGGGTCGTAGACAGATGGAGAGTCGAAGGATAGCCGGGTCCGGGACACAGGTAGTCAAACAGATAGTACGTAGCTAGGGAGGGTCGAGAAGGGGAGAGTCATACACGAGCTGGAATTGGTGCACAAACTGGAGATATGAAGAGAGTAGTCAGGCTAGTCGGAGTCGGTACACAAAGGGTCGAACAGAAGACTGGAGCAAACAGTCGGATCGCAGGAACAAGAAAAGAAGTCGCAGACAAAGCCAAGGTCAAGAAGCCAGATATTCGGATACACGGCGTTCAGGCAAGGGTCACAAGAGGAATCAGGTATACAGGTAAGCTTGATACACAGGTACTAGGATGCTGAACACAGACCATCCAAGGGCGGTGAGAGTAGGAAAGTCTATGAGCTCTGCAATCAGGAGTGAGACCGCCTTGAGGGAGGAGGAGCGAACGGGTTTGTGACAACCTGGCTGTGAGGGAGATAAGAATCTTTAGAGTTCAGCAAAGCATTTACATCCTGTAAAAAAGGCTGCTAACATTATTATGGGTTAAAACATTATTAGTTTTTGTAGGACTTACATAGGGCAAAGAAATGGATTCTTTTCCCCTAAGGCCTGTTTACCATTAAAGTGGTGTTCTGTTATTGAGTGGTGTAACGGAAGCTGAGAAGGGACAGCGTCGCCTTCCGCCGTCGTTCCCGGGTCTCTCCTTCTCGACGCCGGTCCAGTGGTCAACTCAAAGTGGTGTCGAACCCCGGAGTAGCCGACACTACGTCGAAAGATGCGGATAGAGGAGGGGTCTACGGGCTCTCGAACTGTTGAGCTTCATAGAAGAGGAACACCGGGCAGTAGAGAGTGAAACCTCTACTTCCGGGCTACGATGAACAGGAAAAGTGTAGCAGGAACAAAGGTAGCAGTAGCCAAGTCATTCGAGCACTCCGGTGCTCGAATCGAAGGTTCTACTGGAACTGGAAGAAGCAAGGCAGAGTCCACGTTGCCGCCTGACAGGATCCGGAGATGGGTAGCAGGATACTGGCAGCAGACAGACGAACGATGCAGGAACCTGGGCTCAGATGGATGTCAGAGTGGCTACTTATAGTACCATAAGAACACAAGACTCCAGGACTCTGGTTCACTCCAAAGCATAACTCACTTTATTGACAAAGACCACAGATATTTATACACAATTCTCACATTGAACTATATGGGGAAACCAGATACAATAGGGCTTAATCCAATCATGTTACAGGAGACAAAAGGCCAACAGCAGATGGCCTAACAAATACAATGAGTCAGACGTGATTACATTTACAAAACAAAAGGGGTTGATTAATACAGACAGAAGATACAAAGACTTGAGGGGCAGGAATACACATTCTATGAACAATGGCCAGGGGTTGAAGCACGTACACACTGGTTTGAATATTTGGCTTCAACCTGGCCAATCAAATCGTACAGTGAGTCGGTTGGTCGACCAATCCCCGAGCCGCCTACTTTTCCCCATGTTAAGTCTATGGAAGACCTTTAATCCTCCTGCTCAGGGATTCGACCAATCAGGCGTCGACTCACTGCTCCCGGTTCTCCGCGCTCGATATTGTGTCGTTCTCGAACCGGTAACCTCCGACCCATAGTCGGTGAAAGTGTACCCCTCGAACACACTACGTACAATAACTAAAACGTTCGACATACATTAAACCTAGTATAGGATCCAAAGTCTAAAAACGTAAGTCTTTGCTCTTGAATAACAGCTGGCCAGTTCGTACGATAAGGCACAGCACAGAGTCCAAACGGTAATAAATGTCCATAGTCTTTGGATGAATAGTTCAAGGTCCAGACAAGGGCTCAAGTAACGGGTAGGATCCATTACAAGTGGCAGACGCCTCTCCCGGAGCAGTCCCTAAAAAAGGGTTAGATCCCTGCTGCGTATTGGAACTAGGGTTTTGGCCTAGCTACATAGTAACATAGTACATTAGGCTGAAAAAAGACACAAGTCCATCAAGTTCAACCTTTGCTTCATACCCCAGTGACTGAGAACTGTATAAGGTTTTCCTGCTGATGCAGTGACTGGTATGGATCTCTTTTTGATTGTATCTATGATTTCTAACTCAATAAAGATTTAAAGGCTTAGTAATCCCATATTTAAGTTTATTCAGTATTGTAGATGTTAAAAAAAATAAAGAATGTGGAGAAAGTCCCATCTCTCAGACCTTTACGGTTCCCCCCTCCCTCCCCTTTCCCTGATGTCAGCGCTCTAATGACAGTAGGCGATCCCGGTCCTGGGACCAGCCGGCGGCTCTTCAGCAAAGCAGAAATAGTGATCTTTAAAAAGAATTACTTCACTGGAACGGTCTACAAAGCGCGCCTGGTTACAAACACACTTTGTAGACTGTTCTAATTAAGTATTTATTTTTAAATATCGCTATTGCGGCTCTGCTGAAGAGCCTCCTCGAGTTGTCCGAAATGGATCTCCTTCTGTCACCTTTACAGCTGACATGGGGGGGGGACTTCAGCAGCAAATATCTCTCAAACCATAAAGGTCTGAGAGATGGGACTTTCTCCATATACTTTATTTTTTTAACATCTACTATATTGAATAAACTTAAATATGGACATTACTATTCCTTTAACTATAGAAGCGTTATTTGCTTCTGTGCTGTCTAGATGACCTTCAGTTGGAGATGTGGGCTGGAGACTGACCCTACAGTGGACACCTTTCTGCCTAAACACTTGCGAGATAAACCTTGCTGTCCAATCCTATTGTGGTTAACAGATGCAAAATTGTGACACGTTCACACAACACAATGCGGCACATCTTCGTTTTCTCCTCTATATCAACGCAAATCCTTGAAATGAATTACAAATTTTTTTTTGATGGTAATATACTCCCATCCAATGGAACTAAATGTCTAGTAGCCATAGCCCCCTCTGATGGAGATGTTGCAGCATACAGGAGCCTCTATACACATATGGTGGATTTGTCCCTTAGTTCAGGGACAAAAAAGTTCTGTGGATTCTCTTACAGAGGAACCCATTGTATTTAGATCTACCTCCACTCTCCTCAAGTAAATGCCTGCTCTTACTGTCCATGCTTAACGAGGCCAAAATACAAGACACCAACATGCTGATCACACTCACCCCTCCATCTCAGCCAGGAGGGAATACTTTCATGCTGACACGTACGACACTGATGGAGAGGGACATACCCAAGCATTGTAGACCCTCTTTTCATGGATTGGTTTTCTATCAGTCGAGATGTCCCTCCCTGGCCACACGCAAATAGATAACTAGTACTCAAGCCTCCATTGTAGATGCTTCTTTCAAGGTCCTTCTGCTCTTCCTTCCTCCATTCTCTCTCCCTGCTCTTAATGACCCCTTCCCCATATCGCTCATCTTCCCATCTTGCCCCTTCTGTCATACTGTTTCTGTACATCCAACTTCTTCTTCCATTATCTCCCTTTATTGATAATGTATCCCTCTTCTGTATCCGAGTTTCAGGCTGGGAGGTAATTTTAATGTTTTCTTTATGTTTAATAAAATAGAAAATACTATGGGTCCAGGATGGGATAGGCATCAATTTCTATGTAACGGGCTCTGAGATAATTTAGATTCCTGACTGGAGTCCTGTTCTTCTATATGCTGATGCAGTGACTGTTATGGATCTCTTTATGATTGTATCTGTTAACTCTTCTATATTTAAATCTTAGAACAGAAGAAATATTTGCTTCCTTTGTTGGAGTTGTTACCATCACGATAATAGACCTCAAACAGGCATAATTACAATAGGAGATGCCTCCCGATAAATAGTCACAAAGGCTTATATGAGTATAACAGACTGGTGTTTGGGATAGCCTCTTCTCCAGCTGCCTCGCAGAGAACTATGGACACTAGACTTGCGGGCATCCCCCCACACAAAGTGCTTACTTGGAGACATGCTTATTACTGGAGAAACAGAAGAACAATGTAGACATGGTCCTACAGTGACTACAAGACTATGGTCTATGGGCAAACCTAGAACAGTGCAAGTTCTGTCAACTCAGATTGACATTCTGTGGATATGTAATGGATCAGACCCGGTTGCATGCAGCTCGGGATAAGGTGCAAGTCTTAGTCCAGGCTCCGCGACCCACCGATGTCACACAACTTCACTTTTCTATTCTTATCACCTTTCTTGACCTTTTCCCACTTTTACACTCTATAACCCAGCTGTTGGAGCTGTGCTGTTCCACATTATGCCAGACACATTGGAGAAACTGGTAGCCTTTTCCTCACAATCTTTAACAAATGCTGAGAGTGTTTTCATAGTTGAGCATTTCAGTGAATATGAAAATTATCCTTGGGATTGGTCACCTTAAGGGTAACAGTGGAATCCAGGCATGGACTCCTTGCTGTCAGTGGCTGGAGAGATCAGCTACACATCACTGATAAGGCTCAAAATGTATGTCTGGGGTTGGCTGCTTCTCTTCTTAAAGGGATAGTAATGTTTCACAAAAACAGCAGCTCCAATTAATCTTTATAGTATTTGGACTTTGTTGTTTCATTTCTGTCAGAGTTGTAGTACAAGTGTAATTGAATGATAAAGTATCCCCTCCCGCCCCTTTTACCTAGTGTAACACTCCTCACCTCAGATGTAGAATCTGATCTATTGACCGGACAGGTCACAACAAGGGACAATCTTACTGTGATCATAAGGAAATCCCTGCTCCACCGACAGGTTTTTCAGGTTTTTCCTTATGATCACTGAAGATTGTCCATCTCTGCGATCCATCCAGACAGTCTTGCTGCTCTGAGGTGAGCAGTGTTACATCAGTAAAAGGGGCGGTAGGGGGATACTTTATCATTCAATTACTCTTGTACTACAACTCTGACAGTATTGATATAACACTCTCCATGGTACAAATACTATGGAGCTGCTTTTATTGTGAAACATTACTATCCCTTTAAGAGAGGAATTCTCTGGTACTTTGTGCCACGGTTGCCATTATGGCAGGATCACTATGATGTGTTTTATGATATTTTCTCCACTAGTGAGCTAAAAAGAGATTGCACCTTGGGTAGAATGATCGATGATTATAGCATCAAGTACAGACCTTATCACAAGCACTGCAATGTCCCAGCTTCCTCTTCATCAAGTACAGACCTTACCACAAGCATGCACTGCAATGTCCCAGCTTCCTCTTCATCAAGTACAGACCTTATCACAAGCACTGCAATGTCCCAGCTTCCTCTTCATCAAGTACAGACCTTATCACAAGGACTGCAATGTCCCAGCTTCCTCTTCATCAAGTACAGACCTTATCACAAGCATGCACTGCAATGTCCCAGCTTCCTCTTCATCAAGTACAGACTTTATCACAAGCACTGCAATGTCCCAGCTTCCTCTTCAAACAGCTACTCCTTTGGGAACTGGACTGTTTCAAAACACACAGCTGGTTAAAAACCAAATAGTCTGTTTTACAATGGAATCTCCTTCTGCCACCATAGTGACAGCCATGAAAAAAATCCACTATTGTCCACAGTTTGATTTAATTCAAACAGGGTGGCTCCAGATAGTTTCTGAAAAATATTTACCATGGTACAGGCACAAACTTGAATTGACCATGAAAGATTTTTGTACTCTTAGCGGTAACTGAGGCCTCATCACTGTGGTGAATCAGAAAACCACTCTCACAGCGTTACACAAAGGCCACAAGGGGTGGTCCTCATGATACGAGACTGGGCCATGGTCTAGTGGGTAAAAATGCAAGTAGATATTGCCACTTGGGTCACAGCCTGTCCAGGCTGTTCTCAATCAAGACAGCAACCTCCTTTGACAAAAGTTAATCTATGCCCTTGACCAGTGGGGCACTGATGCCAGAAGATGACACCTCAATTTCATGCCACCCACTAACATGCCATGCTCTGCGTTGGAGTTTACAAAAAATGCCCAAAGAGCAATTCCAGGCAAAGACCCACCTATGATGCCTGCAACACCTGATGCATGAGTTGAGTCTTCCAGTCCCAGACAAGTTAGATGTAGACAACCCCTGCACTGGTGGGAGCCTGAGGAACCACTCCACAGCTGGAAGCACTGAGGGGGTTCTCTCTTTTCCGTCATTTGTTATTTTATTGTTCTCCATGCTGTTCATCTGTGTTTTATTTCCAAGGAGGATATGTGATGTTTGAGAGAGAGTTTGACAGTGTTGCATGCTAAGCAACCAACACCAGAAGCTTTGTTAGCCATATATATGATGTGGCTGGATGCAGGTAATTGTTGGTCCTTCAAGAGTGTGTGTATAGAGCCTCAGATCCAAGAGTGCCTGGAGATAGGGCCTAAATCACCGCGCCAAGTTTCCTGTCACCCAACTTACCAACATTTACCCTACCGGCTCCAACATCCAATAAACGAGTGGCTGCGGATCTACATTCAAAGTACGCCTCAAGTCTAGGGTTTTATTAGGTCATCATAGAGTGAGTTGTTAGTGGAGTGGAGGTTATAGTTAGTATGGAGATCTGGAGTGATCATACTGCTCAGGTAGTGTGGAATAGTCAGTGAGTTGTTAGCAGTGGAGTGGAGGTTATAGTTAGTATGGAGATCTGGACTGATCTGATTGCTCAGGTAGTGTGGAATAATCAGTGAGTTGTTAGCAGTGGAGTGGAGGTTATAGTTAGTATGGAGAGCTGGAGTGATCATACTGCTCAGGTAGTGTGGAATAGTCAGTGAGTTGTTAGTAGTGGAGGTTATAGTTAGTATGGAGATCTGGAGTGATCATACTGCTCAGGTAGTGTGGAATAGTCAGTGAGTTGTTAGTAGCGGAGTTTATAGTTAGTATGGAGATCTGGAGTGATCATACTGCTCAGGAAGTGTGGAATAGTCAGTGAGTTGTTAGCAGTGGAGGTTATAATTAGTATGGAGATCTGGAGTGATCATACTGCTCAGGTAGTGTGGAATAGTCAGTGAGTTGTTAGTAGTGGAGGTTATAGTTAGTATGGAGATCTGGAGTGATCATACCGCTCAGGTAGTGTGGAATAGTCATTGAGTTGTTAGTAGTAGAGGTTATAGTTAGTATGGAGATCTGGAGTGATCATACTGCTCAGGTAGTGTGGAATAGTCAGTGAGTTGTTAGTAGTGGAGGTTATAGTTAGTATGGAGATCTGGAGTGATCATACTGCTCAGGTACTGTGGAATAGTCAGTGAGTTGTTAGTAGTGGAGGTTATAATTAGTATGGAGATCTAGAGTGATCATACTGCTCGGGTAGTGTGGAATAGTCCAGTGAGTTGTTAGTAGTGGAGGTTAGTTAGTATGGAGATCTGGAGTGATCATACTGCTCAGGTAGTCTGACAGTTTTGTAGAGAAGTGGTTATGAACCATGAAAGAGAGGTGAAGGGTACGTCTAGATTTGAGTGTTAGCCAATTTAGTTCTTGATACATATCACAATGATGAGTTGTGTAATTAAACTGAAGGATGAAGCGGCATAATGCGTTATACAGAATGTCAGTTTTAGCAATATGGATTTGTGGCGCAGGAGCATATACTACGTCCCCATAGTCTATGATTGGCGTTATCATCAATTTACAATTAGTCTGTGTTACAATGGATAGATTGGTATTGCAGAGGTTACTCAGTTTATGCTTTGTACCAAACAACATTGTGACAGTTTTTGTCAGTGTTTAGGAACAGTTTGTTCTTTGCTATCCATCTTTCAACTTTAGAGAAATCATGCTGTAATACGCCTCCAGTTGTGATACGTTTACATTTGTAGCATATATTATAGTGTTATCTGCATACATGTGTACAGAAGATGATATGCAAACCATGAGCAGATTATTTATAAATAGAGAAAATAGAAGAGGGTCAAGGTTGGAGCCTTGGGAAACCCCATTTGTAATTTTGAGCAGAAGGGAGGTATTGTCAGCAATAGATATATATTGCATTCTGTCTGATAAATAGGATTGGAACCGATTTAGAGAATGATTACCCAGTTCTGAACTTTGGAGTTTACTTATCAGAATATTATTTTCTGCTGTATCAAAGGACTTTGAAAAATGTAGGAAAATAGCTCCGTAATGTCACCATTTTCCATATCATTCTGGATATCTCTGGTTACTTTTAGGACGACGGTGATTGTAGAGTGATCTGAATGAAAGCCTGATTGAAGGGGGGTGAAAAAACTAGTTAGCCGGTAATACTGATATATAGTTGTACATGGACACTTTTCTCTAGGATTTTAGCCAATGTGGGGAGTAGGGATATTTATCTGTAATTTGATACTACATTTTTATCCCCACTTTTGTGGTATACACTTACACACACACACACACACACACACACACACACACACACACACACACACACACATAGATGTATAAACTCACACACAGATGTATAAACTCACACACACACACACAGATGTATAAACTCACACACACACACATAGATGTATAAACTCACACACACAGATGTATAAACTCACACACACACACATAGATGTATAAACTCACACACACACACAGATGTATAAACTCACACACACACATAGATGTATACACTTACACACACACAGATGTATAAATTCACACACACACAGATGTATAAACTCACACACACACACACAGATGTATAAACTCACACACACACACAGATGTATAAACTCACACACACAGATGTAAAAACTCACACATACAGATGTATAAACTTACACACACACACACACACATACAAACACATAGATGTATAAACTTACACACACACAGATGTATAAACTCACACACACATAGATATATACACTTACACAGACACACACACACACACACACACACAGATGTATAAACTCACACACACACAGAGATGTATAAACTCACACACACACAGAGATGTATAAACTCACACACACAGATGTATAAATTCACACACACATAGATGTATAAACTCACACACACACACAGATGTATAAACTCACACACACACAGATGTATAAATTCACACACACAGATGTATAAACTCACACACACACACACAGATGTATAAACTCACACACACACACAGATGTATAAACTCACACACACAGATGTAAAAACTCACACATACAGATGTATAAACTTACACACACACATACAAATACATAGATGTATAAACTTACACACACACAGATGTATAAACTCACACACACATAGATATATACACTTACACACACACACACACACACACAGAGATGTATAAACTCACACACACACAGAGATGTATAAACTCACACACACACAGAGATGTATACACTTACACACACAGATGTATAAATTCACACACACATAGATGTATAAACTCACACACACACACAGATGTATAAACTCACACACACACATAGATGTATACACTTACACACACACAGATGTATAAATTCACACACACACAGATGTATAAACTCACACACACACACACAGATGTATAAACTCACACACACACACAGATGTATAAACTCACACACACAGATGTAAAAACTCACACATACAGATGTATAAACTTACACACACACACACACACATACAAACACATAGATGTATAAACTTACACACACACAGATGTATAAACTCACACACACATAGATATATACACTTACACAGACACACACACACACACACACACAGAGATGTATAAACTCACACACACACAGAGATGTATAAACTCACACACACACAGAGATGTATAAACTCACACACACAGATGTATAAACTCACACACACAGATGTATAAATTCACACACACATAGATGTATAAACTCACACACACACACAGATGTATAAACTCACACACACACAGATGTATAAATTCACACACACAGATGTATAAACTCACACACACACACACAGATGTATAAACTCACACACACACACAGATGTATAAACTCACACACACAGATGTAAAAACTCACACATACAGATGTATAAACTTACACACACACATACAAATACATAGATGTATAAACTTACACACACACAGATGTATAAACTCACACACACATAGATATATACACTTACACACACACACACACACACACAGAGATGTATAAACTCACACACACACAGAGATGTATAAACTCACACACACACAGAGATGTATACACTTACACACACAGATGTATAAATTCACACACACATAGATGTATAAACTCACACACACACACAGATGTATAAACTCACACACACACAGATGTATAAATTCACACACACAGATGTATAAACTCACACACACACACAGATGTATAAACTCACACACACAGATGTATTAACTCACACACACACACAGATGTATAAATTCACACACACACAGATGTATAAACTTACACACACACACAGATGTATAAACTCACACACACAGATGTATAAATTCACACACACAGATGTATAAACTCACACACACAGATGTATAAACTCACACACACAGATGTATAAACTTACACACACACACACACACACAGATGTATAAACTCACACGCATAGATGTATACACTTACACACACACACAGATGTATAAATTCACACACACACAGGTGTATAAGCTCACACACACACACACAGATGTATAAATTCACACACACACACACACAGATGTATAAACTCACACACACAGATGTATAAACTTACACACACACACATAGATGTATAAACTTACACACACACACATACACACACATAGATTTATAAACTTACACACACACAGATGTATAAACTCACACATACATAGATGTATAAACTTACACACACACACACACATAGATGTATAAACTTACACACACACACAGATGTATAAACTCACACACACACATAGATATATACACTTACACACACACACACACACACACACACACACACACACATAGATGTATAAACTCACACACACATAGATGTATAAACTCACACACACACAGATGTATAAACTCACACACACACAGATGTATAAACTCACACACACACAGATGTATAAACTCACACACACACAGATGTATAAACTCACACACACACAGATAGATGTATAAACTTACACACACACACACACACACACACCAACACAATCCACTGAATCCTGTCACATATATACACATACACACACACCTAGACACACACCCACACCACACACACTTTGGCATGTATGCAAAATCACAATTCATTGAAGTCTGTCAAACAAACATCTAGGTGTATGTGTGTGTGTATATATATATATATATATATATACACAACTAAATGCAGACACACACACAAAACTTTGCACAAACTTCATTCAGGCTTTCATACACCTATGTGTGTAGACATAATCTATTCACACACACACGCACGCTCCTATAAGTCAGACTGCACACAGAGCTCACAGTCAGCATAGGGGAGAGGAAGAGAGGACGTGCAGTGGAGAGAGGAGAGGGGGAGACAGAGTCTGAAGGGGAGGGGGGGAAGATAAACAGGTTGGGGAGAGACACACTGGGGGTAAGAAACAGAGAGGGGAAGAAGCACACAGTCCTAAGAGAGTAGGGATGATAAGAGTGAACTTGAGAAAAAGATACAGAAACAACTTAGATTTAAACCAAAGGTGAAATTCCAGGAAAGTGTAGGTGTGACGTGTTAATAGAAATATCTAGATACGAGGGAACAGAACAGGTGAAGAAGAGGACGGACACCCACACTAAGGATGAGACACTGGGGCTCTGGACTCCTACTGCTGGGAACGTACCTCGTGGGACTGGGTGTGAGCAGTGAGGAGAAGGATACAAGCCACCATGATGGACCCCCAAAAGGTGAGAACTTCATCCTATCACTATGTCCTTCTGACCATGGCCAGGACCTCAACCTACTCATATCCCCTGGGATCTGCCCCCACCAGGTCCCCTTCCTATAGGACTTACCTGGTTATTAAGTCCTCCTATTTATGGGAAAGAGATAACCCAATGAGTCCATCAGACCATATGAAGGTGACATGAGGTCACCTTCATGATATCAGGTAATTGGACTTTAAAGTAGCCCCATGAATCCCAGACAGCCCCATGTTATTCTGATGGGAAGACTAAATCACCTGTCCAAAATGTTCCTCATTACTAGTCACCATTACCATGAACTCATATAGCTTCAGATAGCCCTAAACCAGCATACAGTCCGTTCCTCTTCCCTCTCCAGACTGTAATGACGTATATACCCCAATATATAATGCCATAATCCTAACAATACCACAGTGTATAGACCCAGAGCTACAGATAACTGTGTGTATATAACCCATTTCATATACCAGCCTCATACTGTGTGTATAACCCATTTCATATACCAGCCTCATACTGTGTGTATAACCCATTTCATATACCAGTCTCTTACTGTGTGTATAACCCATTTCATATACCAGCCTCTTACTGTGTGTATAACCCATTTCATATACCAGTCTCTTACTGTGTGTATAACCCATTTCATATACCAGCCTCTTACTGTGTGTATAACCCATTTCATATACCAGCCTCTTACTGTGTGTATATAACCCATTTCATATACCAGTCTCTTACTGTGTGTATAACCCATTTCATATACCAGTCACTTAATGTGTGTATAACCCATTTCATATACCAGTCACTTAATGTGTGTACAATCTACTATATACTGACCTCTCACTGTGTGTACAATTCTACTATACACTGACCTCTTACTGTGTGTACAATCTACTATACACTGACCTCTTACTGTATGTACAATTCTACTATACACTGATATTCTTCTGTGTGTACAATTCTACTATACACTGACCTCTTACTGTGCGTACAATTCTACTATACACTGACCTCTCACTGTGTGTACAATTCTACTATACACTGACCTCTTACTGTGTGTATAATTCTACTATATACTGACCTCTTACTGTATGTACAATTCTACTATACACTGACCACTTACTGTATGTACAATCTACTATATACTGACCTCTTACTGTGTGTACAATTCTACTATACACTGACCTCTTACTGTGTGTACAATTCTACTATATACTGACCTCTTACTGTGTGTACAATTCTACTACACACTGACCTCTTACTGTGTGTACAATTCTACTATACACTGACCTCTTACTGTGTGTATAATTCTACTACACACTGACCTCTTACTGTGTGTACAATCTACTATATACTGACCTCTTACTGTGTGTACAATTCTACTATATACTGACCTCTCACTGTATGTACAATTCTACTATACACTGACCTCTTACTGTGTGTACAATCTACTATATACTGACCTCTTACTGTATGTACAATTCTACTATACACTGATATTCTTCTGTGTGTACAATTCTACTATACACTGACCTCTTACTGTGCGTACAATTCTACTATACACTGACCTCTTACTGTGTGTATAATTCTACTATATACTGACCTCTTACTGTATGTACAATTCTACTATACACTGACCACTTACTGTATGTACAATCTACTATATACTGACCTCTTACTGTGTGTACAATTCTACTATACACTGACCTCTTACTGTGTGTACAATTCTACTATATACTGACCTCTTACTGTGTGTACAATTCTACTACACACTGACCTCTTACTGTGTGTACAATTCTACTATACACTGACCTCTTACTGTGTGTATAATTCTACTACACACTGACCTCTTACTGTGTGTACAATCTACTATATACTGACCTCTTACTGTGTGTACAATTCTACTATATACTGACCTCTCACTGTATGTACAATTCTACTATACACTGACCTCTTACTGTGTGTACAATCTACTATATACTGACCTCTTACTGTATGTACAATTCTACTATACACTGATATTCTTCTGTGTGTACAATTCTACTATACACTGACCTCTTACTGTGCGTACAATTCTACTATACACTGACCTCTTACTGTGTGTACAATTCTACTATATACTGACCTCTTACTGTGTGTACAATCTACTATACACTGACCTCTCACTGTATGTACAATTCTACTATACACTGACCTCTCACTGTGTGTACAATTCTACTATATACTGACCTCTTACTGTGTGTACAATTCTACTATACACTGACCTCTCACTGTGTGTACAATTCTACTATACACTGACCTCTTACTGTGTGTATAATTCTACTATATACTGACCTCTTACTGTATGTACAATTCTACTATACACTGACCACTTACTGTATGTACAATCTACTATATACTGACTTCTTACTGTGTGTACAATTCTACTATACACTGACCTCTTACTGTGTGTACAATTCTACTATATACTGACCTCTTACTGTGTGTACAATTCTACTACACACTGACCTCTTACTGTGTGTACAATTCTACTATACACTGACCTCTTACTGTGTGTATAATTCTACTACACACTGACCTCTTACTGTGTGTACAATTCTACTATATACTGACCTCTTACTGTGTGTACAATCTACTATATACTGACCTCTCACTGTATGTACAATTCTACTATACACTGACCTCTTACTGTGTGTACAATTCTACTATACACTGACCTCTTACTGTGTGTACAATTCTACTGTACACTGACCTCTTACTGTGTGTACAATTCTACTGTACACTGACCTCTTACTGTGTGTACAATTCTACTATATACTGACCTCTTACTGTGTGTACAATTCTGCTATACACTGACCTCTTACTGTGTGTACAATTCTGCTATACACTGACCTCTTACTGTATGTACAATTCTACTATACACTGACCACTTACTGTATGTACAATCTACTATATACTGACCTCTTACTGTGTGTACAATTCTACTATACACTGACCTCTTACTGTGTGTACAATTCTACTATATACTGACCTCTTACTGTGTGTACAATTCTACTATATACTGACCTCTTACTGTGTGTACAATTCTACTATATACTGACCTCTTACTGTGTGTACAATTCTACTATACACTGACCTCTTACTGTGTGTACAATTCTACTATACACTGACCTCTTACTGTGTGTACAGTTCTACTATATACTGACCTCTTACTGTGTGTACAATTCTACTATATACTGACCTCTTACTGTGTGTACAATTCTACTATACACTGACCTCTTACTGTGTGTACAATTCTACTATACACTGACCTCTTACTGTGTGTACAATTCTACTATACACTGACCTCTTACTGTATGTACAATTCTACTATACACTGACCTCTTACTGTGTGTATAATTCTACTATACACTGACCTCTTACTGTGTGTACAATTCTACTGTACACTGACCTCTTACTGTGTGTACAATTCTACTATATACTGACCTCTTACTGTGTGTACAATTCTACTATACACTGACCTCTCACTGTGTGTACAATTCTACTATATACTGACCTCTTACTGTGTGTACAATCGACTATATACTGACCTCTTACTGTGTGTAGAATCTACTATACACTGACCTCTTACTGTGTGTACAATTCTACTATACACTGACCTCTTACTGTATGTACAATTCTACTATATACTGACCTCTTACTGTGTGTACAATTCTACTATACACTGACCTCTTACTGTGTGTACAATTCTACTATACACTGACCTCTTACTGTGTGTACAATTCTACTATACACTGACCTCTTACTGTGTGTACAATTCTACTATACACTGACCTCTTACTGTATGTACAATTCTACTATACACTGACCTCTTACTGTGTGTACAATTCTACTATACACTGACCTCTTACTGTGCGTACAATCTACTATACACTGACCTCTTACTGTGTGTACAATTCTACTATACACTGACCTCTTACTGTGTGTACAATTCTACTATACACTGACCTCTTACTGTGTGTACAATTCTACTATACACTGACCTCTTACTGAGTGTACAATTCTACTATACACTGACCTCTTACTGTGTGTACAATTCTACTATACACTGACCTCTTACTGTGTGTACAATTCTACTATACACTGACCTCTTACTGTGTGTACAATTCTACTATACACTGACCTCTTACTGTGTGTGTACAATTCTACTATACACTGACCTCTTACTGTGTGTGTACAATTCTACTATATACTGACCTCTTACTGTGTGTACAATTCTACTATACACTGACCTCTCACTGTGTGTACAATTCTACTATACACTGATCTCTTACTGTGTGTACAATTCTACTATATACTGACCTCTTACTGAGTGTACAAGGGGGCATGCCTAAAACTGGACGGTGGAAAAAGGAAAGGAAATGACATTACTTACTTTAAGGAAAAGGTGGTAAGTTAATTAATTAGCCTTTCAGCAAAATTGTTGAGGCTAAATTATTAAATTAAAGCAATAACTCCTGGGGTAGACCTACTTCTAGTCTAAGAATAAGGCAACTGTGAGCTGGCTAGACAGGGACGTGGGCAGACTAGATTGGCCACTTGGTTCTTATCTGCCCTCACGTTCTAACACTACAGAGACTATAGGACGTGGTGGTGGTCTGGAGAGTGTATTGTGTATCCCAAATGGACGTTCTTCAGTAGAGTCATGACCCACCACATAGCTAAACAATAATACGTATTTCCTAGGCTTTAAGTACAAATACGAAGATAAGAAAGTCGTAGTCATGGAGAGAACTGCGAGATTCCTCATTTCCATCCCCCATTGCAGACAACAATAATACCGAACGGTCTGGGAAGTCGGTACCTGGTACCCAAGACTCAGGGCCTGAGCTGCCTCTGAAAGTCGTTCAGTAAACCAGGCACCCCAATTTTAACAGCAATGACAGTTGGGTCATCATTAAAAATTTTGGAGGATTCCTGTGTGTACATTGAAGGGGGGAAGAGAAGGACGGGAAATAATGAGGAGAGTCTACTGATTATTGCAAAGAAAGGAGAACCCCTGGTTGTCTGGACAATAGAACAATTGTTGCCACCTGCTTTCAAAAATTAGAGGGACAATCGTCCAAGCGGCACAAGCGGCACAAGCGGCACAAGCACCCATCTGTGTAATCAGCACGTCCTTACCTCCTCACTTAAATCCCATATTAGCGCCTCCTGCTGTCCCATGTCTGTCTTCCTAACTGCTGCCTGTCTCTTATGTCTCACTTATATCCCATACTAACGCCTCCTTCTGTCCCATGTCTGTCTAACTGCTGCCTGTCTGTTATGTCTCATTTATATCCCATACTAACGCCTCCTGCTGTCCCATGTCTGTCTAACTGCTGCCTGTCTGTTATGTCTCATTTATATCCCATACTAGTGCCTCCTGCTGTCTCATGTCTGCCTGTCTAACTGCTGCCTGTCTCTTATGTCTCATTTATATCCCATACTAACGCCTCCTGCTGTCCCATGTCTGTCTGTCTAACTGCTGCCTGTCTCTTATTTCTCATTTATATGCCATAGTAACGCCTCCTGCTGTCCCATGTCTGTCTGTCTAACTGCTGCCTGTCTGTTATGTCTCATTTATATCCCATACTAACGTCTCCTGCTGTCCCATGTCTGTCTGTCTAACTGCTGCCTGTCTTATGTCTCATTTATATCCCATACTAACGTCTCCTGCTGTCCCATGTCTGTCTAACTGCTGCCTGTCTCTTATGTCTCATTTATATCCCATACTAGCGTCTCCTGCTGTCCCATGTCTGTCTGTCTACCTGCTGCCTGTCTGTTATGTCTCATTTATATCCCATACTAACGCCTTATGCTGTCCCATGTCTGCCTGTCTAACTGCTGTCTGTCTGTTATGTCTCATTTATATCCCATACTAACGCCTCATGCTGTCCCATGTCTGCCTGTCTAACTGCTGCCTGTCTGTTATGTCTCATTTATATCCCATACTAACGTCTCCTGCTGTCCCATGTCTGTCTAACTGCTGCCTGTCTGTTATGTCTTTTATATCCCATACTAGCGTCTCCTGCTGTCCCATGTCTGCCTGTCTAACTGCTGCCTGTCTGTTATGTCTCATTTATATCCCATACTAACGCCTCCTGCTGTCCCATGTCTGTCTGTCTAACTGCTGCCTGTCTGTTATGTCTCATTTATATCCCATACTAACGTCTCCTGCTGTCCCATGTCTGTCTAACTGCTGCCTGTCTGTTATGTCTCATTTATATCCCATACTAGCGTCTCCTGCTGTCCCATGTCTGCCTGTCTAACTGCTGCCTGTCTGTTATGTCTCATTTATATCCCATACTAACGCCTCCTGCTGTCCCATGTCTGTCTGTCTAACTGCTGCCTGTCTGTTATGTCTCATTTATATCCCATACTAACGTCTCCTGCTGTCCCATGTCTGTCTGTCTAACTGCTGCCTGTCTGTTATGTCTCATTTATATCCCATACTAACGTCTCCTGCTGTCCCATGTCTGTCTGTCTAACTGCTGCCTGTCTGTTATGTCTCATTTATATCCCATACGAACGCCTCCTGCTGTCCCATGTCTGTCTGTCTAACTGCTGCCTGTCTCTTATTTCTCATTTATATCCCATACTAGCGTCTCCTGCTGTCCCATGTCTGTCTGTCTAACTGCTGCCTGTCTCCTTTGTCTCATTTATATCCCATACTAACGCCTCCTGCTGACCCATGTCTACCTGTCTAACTGCTGCCTGTCTGTTATGTCTCATTTATATCCCATACTAACGCCTCCTGCTGTCCCATGTCTGTCTGTCTAACTGCTGCCTGTCTGTTATGTCTCATTTATATCCCAAACTAGCGTCTCCTGCTGTCCCATGTCTGCCTGTCTAACTGCTGCCTGTCTCCTTTGTCTCATTTATATCCCATACTAACGCCTCCTGCTGACCCATGTCTGCCTGTCTAACTGCTGCCTGTCTGTTATGTCTCATTTATATCCCATACTAACACCTCCTGCTGTCCCATGTCTGCCTGTCTAACTGCTGCCTGTCTGTTATGTCTCATTTATATCCCATACTAACGTCTCCTGCTGTCCGATGTCTGCCTGTCTAACTGCTGCCTGTCTGTTATGTCTCATTTATATCCCATACTAACGCCTCCTGCTGTCCCATGTCTGTCTGTCTAACTGCTGCCTGTCTGTTATGTCTCACTTATATCCCCATACTAACGCCTCCTGCTGTCCCATGTCTGCCTGTCTAACTGCTGCCTGTCTGTTATGTCTCATTTATATCCCATACTAACGCCTCCTGCTGTCCCATGTCTGCTTGTCTAACTGCTGCCTGTCTGTTATGTCTCATTTATATCCCATACTAGAGCCTCCTACTGTCCCATGTCTGTCTAACTGCTGCCTGTCTGTTATGTCTCAAGTATATCCCATACTAACGTCTCCTGCTGTCCCATGTCTGTCTAACTGCTGCCTGTCTGTTATGTCTCATTTATATCCCATACTAACACCTCCTGCTGTCCCATGTCTGTCTGTCTAACTGCTGCCTGTCTGATATGTCTCATTTATATCCCATACTAGCATCTCCTGCTGTCCCATGTCTGTCTGTCTAACTGCTGTCTGTCTGTTATGTCTCATTTTAATGTTATGTCTCATTTATTTCCCATACTAACACCTCCTGCTGTCCCACCAAATCCAGGACAAGGCAAATCCTTGCTAGGTGCTGAATGTCCGTAGACAGTAAAGTTCCTTGTGGACAGTGTGTCCGACACCACATCCCTACTGCTGGTGTAGATAGCTGTCCACAAAACCCAGTTCCTCATCCTCACTGTGTTAAATCCCTAATAGAGGGTGTCGTGCAGTCTTTTGCCATAAGTGCGACCTCGGCCTACAGGCCCACTCCTGTTACACCTCCCTCCTTCCCAGCTCCCAAGACCTCCAACAATCCCAGGTGAGGTCTTGGGAGAACAAAGAGTGGTCTCCACTCCCGCTAGGTGTCTTCTTGCCTTGACAGGCCATCCACATTGCAGTTCTTTCTAGACTGGTACTGCGTCGAAAACATAGGGTCGAAGGGATAGACTCCATCGTAATAAGCATCCATTGTTCACGGAAACCTTATTCAGCCATACCAGCGGGTTGTCTTCTGTAAGTACTGTGAACTCCCATCCATTTAAAGGGATAGTAATACTTCAAAATTACTATCCGTTATATTGAAGCCCTCGAAAAACTGAATTAAATGCCACCAGCGGCATCTCTCAAACCTTTATGCTTTGCAAGATAGCCACTTTTAAACTTCACGGGATGGAGAGCTAACACCTTCTGACCCACTGCATACTCTCGGAACTGGGTATGCCGGTCGTAGTAATTCTTTTGCCTGGTTCAAGAATTCTGGAGATTCTGGCAAGCCATGCCCATCAGAGTTCCAGGACATACGTTACTGCAGGCGTCTCCTCATTGTCACATTTTCCTTCCCAATATTTGCAGAGGATGTTCAGGGGTCCCTGTACTCATCTCCCAAACAGAAGTTTGAAGGCAGAAAAGCCCATGGACTCCTGAGGTACATCCCGGTATGCAAATAGGAGATGAGGTAGATACTTCTCCCAGCCTTGGTGTGAATCAGTAAAGACTCGGAGCATTTGTTTTAAGGTTCCACTGAAACTTTCACAAAGCCCGTTAGTTTGGGGGTGGTAAGCGGTGCTCTGCATGGATTTAACTCACAGTTTTCAGACCTGCTGGAGTAACTCTGACGTAAACTGGGTGCCCTGATCTGACAAGATTTCTTGGGGGAACCCTACCCGGTTAAATATTTTAACCAGGGCGTCTGCTACAGATTCTGCGGTGACACTAGACAGTGCAACCACACCAGGGTACCGGGTGGCAAAATCGACTACAGTTATGAGAAATTTCTTCCCTGAGTGGCTGCATCTGGCCAGGGGCCCCACAATGTCTATGGCTACCTGCTGAAAGGGCACCCCGATGATGGGAAGGGGCTGAAAGGGTGCCAAGGCTTGGTCCCCGTGTTTGCCGACCTGCTGGCAGATGTCACAGGTGCGGCAGAACATACGGACCTCCTTGGAAATCTGTGGCCAAAAGAAAGCTCAGGTCAGTCAGAGCTCCGTGCGTCTAACCCCGAGGTACCTGGCCAGTAGCACCTCGTGGGCCAGAGCCAGCAGGGCAGCTCGGTGGCCTGTGGGCAATAATAGTTGGGTCTTGACCACCTCTGTATGTTCCTGTCCTATGGATCTAATCTTCCTGTACAATAACCCGTCTTCCCACGCAAAGGTTTCCCCTGTGGCACGGCTGTCTGGTCCTTCGCCTTTGTCTATACCCTTGTAGTGTAGGTTCGGTCTCGAGATCAGCCCTAAACTTGGCAGGGAGGACCACTGAAAGTCCCTAGAGTCTGGGGGAGTGACTGTCAGGGTGTCAGGGGCACTCACCTCGGCCTTTTGGGCTTGGGTCACTGCTTGGCATTCCTCATTAAAGCCCTCTTGGGCAAAATGGCTTTCCAGGCGGCCGAGATCGTTTCCTAGGAGCACATCCGCGGGTAAGCCTGGGATTACACCCACCATCCTGTGTCCTTCTCCAGACCCCCAATCTAGATAGACCCTGGCCATGGGGAGCTGGTTTGGCTGGGGAGTCCAGAGTGCCCTTGGCTCAACTCTGCCAAGTACTCTTTTTTTCACAGCGAGCACAGTCCTTTTCCTAAAATCCTGGAGAAGATCCGGCCCCAGCAAGGCCAAGCAACTCATTGAGTCACTATATCTGATGCGGTGGGGTCACCAACCTTGTTGCCAGTGAACGTGATGCCAGGGAGTGGACACTTGCCCCATCTTCTTGGGGTAGGTCTGTGGTTCTAGCCCATTCTGCCATCTCCTCATCCATGTCGTGTAGCATGGCCACCAGTTCTGTCTTCTTCAGGCTTCTGGTGTCTCTGCCATGTTCCACCACCATACTCTGTAGCTCTGCAACTGAACAATGTCTTTAAATGTCGGTCATGATTCCAGCTGGATCCCAGGTGGTGGTTTGGATCCCCTCAGTGTAGTGAGAGAGAAGATCCCACTGCTACCACCAGTGTAATGGAAGCCTAAGTCCTTTACACCATTCTGCAATGAAACGACAGGACACCTTGTTCCAAAACGAACTCAATTTTATTTGGCAAATACGACTCTTTTATACAGGTTTAACAGTATCACTCATACAGGGTTATACAAAGCATACAATGGGAGTTTACACAGGGTAATGTAATCACTGGGACATGGAACAATGGGCCACACACGATTAATTTATCTATACAAAGGAACTGGGTGAGGGAAACAATAGAACAATGGTGTGAGGGGCTGGAATACACACACTTTACACAATGCCGGCCGGGTGAGAGCATCTTCTTCAGGATTTGAATATTCCACTTCAATCCCTAACCAATCTGGAGCCGGGAAGCAAGTGGCCAATCATGACCACTGGTGTCACAACAGTCTTTGGCCAATCCGGAATCCGAAGACATTCTCCCATGTTATGGGAGCCCTTTAAATGTGCCACGGGCATCCGTCGACTAATGCCTGGGCCGCCTACTTTTCTCCATGTTAAGTTTATGGTGTCCCTTTAAATCTGGCCCTGGCCAATCAGGCGGTCCGACAGCTCCACTATGTCAAGTTCGACTGATGCATTCGACACCCCAATTCCAGGGCAAGGCAAATGCTTGCTAGTCATCGAATGTCTGTCGACTCGACAACAAAGTTCCTAATGCTGGTGTACGTAGCCCGTCGACAAAACCCAGTTCCTCAACCTCACTGTGTTAAATCCCAATTCGAGGGTGTCATACAGTCTTTTCTCATAAGTGCGACTTCGACATAACGGGCCCACTACTGTTACAATACTGTTAATGGGAGGGAAGGAGACTGACTGATGGAGAGAGATAGGGAAGTAGACCTAGTGCTCTCAAACAATTCTGACATGATAAACAGTATACAGGTAAAGAAACACTTGGTATGCTTTGAAATTTGTTAGGAGAAACCATTAGCAAAGGTTTAACCAAACTATTCAGTTTTAAAAAGGTTAATTTTACAAAGCAGTATTGAAGGATATTCAGTAGGATGTAATCTTCAAAGATAAAAATGCAAAAGAATCATGGAATTTGTTTAAAATGCTCTTAGATAAATACACACGTCAATATATACCATTGGAGAATAAGCACAAGAGGAGCAAACTAAGACCGATGTGGCTTAATAAAGAGGTTTGCAGGGAAATCATCAAAATGAAGGCTTTTAAAGTGATTAAGTTATAAGGATCAGATGCTTCATTTAAAAAAATATAAAATCTGCAAACAAGCAATTAGGCTAGCAAAAATCGAAAATTAGAAAAGTATTGCAAAAGAGAGGAAAATCCTGAGCAATTCTACAAGTGTGTAAATAACACAAACATTAAGGTTGGTCCTTGTAAGGCTGGGGCAGGTGCATTGAATAGTGAAGATAAGACTATGGCTGACACCTTAAACACATTCTTTTCTTTTGTATATACAAAGGAAGCAACAATGACAGGCTATGAGCAAACAGACAAAACCACGGAATTTCCTCCATCCTGTACATGGCTTACTGAGGACAAAGTCCAAAAGAGACTGGAAAAGGTTATTGTGAATAAAGTGCCAGGACCTGATGGTATACACCCTTAACGAACTTGGTTTAGTAATAGCAAGACCTTTATGCATAATATGATTCGCTTTCATGAGGCACAATACCCTGTGATTTGAAGAAAGCTGATGTAGCACCATTGTTCAAAAAGGGGGCAAGATCCAAACCAGGAAATTATAGACCTGTGAGCTTGACTTCCATAGTAGGCAAGGTATTCGTTACTAACTGACAGTATTAAGAACCATGTGAAGACAAACACTATTATTAAAGCGGAACTACCACCTCAACTAAAGTCGCCCTGCAATACTTAGGCAACTAGCTTAATAATCATTATTTTACCTCTCAAAAGTGCCCACGAATAAAGTTATCCTTAAGCTTCCGAGACTGACGGCCAGGTTAGTGCATCCTGTGCGCTGTGCTGTCAGTCTCTTTTGGAGTTGTTCGGGTCAGTGCAATGCCTATGAAGGGTGACGGGGAATGACAGCGCAAGCGCGCATTCAAGATGTCCACAGTGATGCCTGGCTTCCGGTCTTGGAAGCTTAAGAATAACTTTATTTGGGGGCACTTTTGAGAGATAAAATAATAATTATTAAGCTAGTCGCCACCTACCTAAGTATTGCAGGACAACTTTAGTGGAGGTGGTACTTCCGCTTTAATAGGAGCCAGAATGGTCTCATGAAGAATAGATGATTTCAGACTTTACTTGCATTTTATGAAAGAGTAAGTAGTAATTTGGACAGGGGAATTGCTGTTGATGTAATATACTTGGATTTTGCAAAAGCCTTTGACACAGTGCCTCACAACAGGTTACTGTATGAAATAAAAGGCTTCGGTTTGGGTGGTGGTATCTGTACATGGATTGAGAACTGGTTACATAATAGATGGCAGAGAGTTGTTGTAAATGGAACTTTTTCAGATTGGTCTAAGGTTATAAGTGGGGTTCCGCAGGGTTCAGTCCTGGGCCCAATGTTTTTTAATTTGTTTAGTAATGATCTAGAAGTGGGAATTGAAAGTAGCATCTCAATCTTTGCTGATGACACTAAGCTGTGTAAGGAAATACATAGATCAACTGAGTGAATGGGCAGAAAAGTGGCAGATGACATTTAATGTAGATAAATGTAAGGTTATGTATTTGGGCTGTAGAAACAAACTCCCAGTGGAAGTGGTAGGATTAATAATGGAACAATGTAAGATCTCCTGGGATAGATACAGGGAACAGCCTCCCAGTGGAAGTGGCAGGGATTAATAATAGAACAATGTAAGATCTCCTGGGATAGATACAGGGAACAGCCTCCCAGTGGAAGTGTAGGATTAATAATAGAACAATGTAAGATCTCCTGGGATAGATACAGGGAACAGCTCCCAGTGGAAGTGGTAGGGATTAATAACAGAACAATGTAAGATCTCCTGGGATAGATACAGGGAACAGTCTCCAGTGGAAGTGGCAGGATTAATAATAGAACAATGTAAGATCTCCTGGGATAGATACAGGGAACAGCCTCCCAGTGGAAGTGGCAGGGATTAATAACAGAACAATGTAAGATCTCCTGGGATAGATACAGGGAACAGTCTCCCAGTGGAAGTGGCAGGATTAATAATAGAACAATGTAAGATCTCCTGGGATAGATACAGGGAACAGCCTCCCAGTGGAAGTGGCAGGATTAATACAGGAACAATGTAAGATCTCCTGGGATAGACACAGGGAACAGCCTCCCAGTGCAAGTGGTAGGATTAATAATAGAACAATGTAAGATCTCCTGGGATAGATACAGGGAACAGCCTCCCAGTGGAAGTGGTAGGATTAATAATAGAACAATGTAAGATCTCCTGGATAGATACAGGGAACAGCCTCCCAGTGGAAGTGGTAGGATTAATAATAGAACAATGTAAGATCTCCTGGGATAGATACAGGGAACAGCCTCCCAGTGGAAGTGGTAGGATTAATACTAGAACAATGTAAGATCTCCTGGGATAGATACAGGGAACAGCTCCCAGTGAAGTGGTAGGATTAATACTAGAACAATGTAAGATCTCCTGGGATAAATACAGGGAACAGCCTCCCAGTGGAAGTGGTAGGGATTAATAATAGAACAATATAAGATCTCCTGGGATAGATACAGGGAACAGCCTCCCAGTGGAAGTGGTAGGATTAATAATAGAACAATGTAAGATCTCCTGGGATAGATACAGGGAACAGTCTCCCAGTGGAAGTGGCAGGATTAATAATAGAACAATGTAAGATCTCCTGGGATAGATACAGGGAACAGCCTCCCAGTGGAAGTGGTAGGATTAATAATAGAACAATGTAAGATCTCCTGGGATAGATACAGGGAACAGCCTCCCAGTGGAAGTGGTAGGATTAATAATAGAACAATGTAAGATCTCCTGGATAGATACAGGGAACAGCCTCCCAGTGGAAGTGGTAGGGATTAATAACAGAACAATGTAAGATCTCCTGGGATAGATACAGGGAACAGCCTCCCAGTGGAAGTGGTAGGATTAATAATAGAACAATGTAAGATCTCCTGGGATAGATACAGGGAACAGCCTCCCAGTGGAAGTGGTAGGATTAATAACAGAACAATGTAAGATCTCCTGGGATAGATACAGGGAACAGCCTCCCAGTGGAAGTGGTAGGATTAATAATAGAACAATGTAAGATCTCCTGGGATAGATACAGGGAACAGACTCCCAGTGGAAGTGGTAGGATTAATACTAGAACAATGTAAGATCTCCTGGGATAGATACAGGGAACAGCCTCCCAGTGGAAGTGGTAGGATTAATAATAGAACAATGTAAGATCTCCTGGGACATATACAAGGAACAGCCTCCCAGTGGAAGTGGTAGGATTAATAATAGAACAATGTAAGATCTCCTGGGATAGATACAGGGAACAGCCTCCAGTGGAAGTGGTAGGGATTAATAATAGAACAATATAAGATCTCCTGGGATAGATACAGGGAACAGCCTCCCAGTGGAAGTGGTAGGATAAATAATAGAACAATGTAAGATCTCCTGGGATAGATACTTTGCCACCATAAGAATTTAGTAACTTTCTATAGAGATAGGAAAACATGAAAAGTGGATGGGGCGCTGATTTTTCAGTCCCTGGCTATTTATACCGTTCAAGGCTTTTACTGAGCACTGAGGGGTGTTTAAGCTCACATAATCTATTCCATGTAATAGGGCGAGGAGATAAAAACCTCTGCCACATCTCTCAATACTTGTTTGAGTACAGAAAACACAGTAGCACTGTACCAGGGTATCACAGAGCCTCCCAGTTATCAGAAATACAAACATAGGAGCAGATTATAGCGAACTGAAGTCAGAGAGCAGTACTTACACACACCGGCCTGGAAGATTTCTTTATTTAATTGGTACATAACCAAGCTTTGTTTGAACAGCATGCTTCTCTTAATAAGTAAGCACATGGTGGTGAAGGTTCAGAGAACTGGCCTTTCTATACTTCCAATGTAGAATAAACTTATAACACTGACATAGAGACTTACTGGGGACGAGAAGATCTTGTATTAATCACTGTATAACACTGACATAGAGACTTACTGGGGAAGAGAAGATCTGGTATAATCACTGTGTAATACTGATATAGAGACTTACTGGGGAAGAGAAGATCTGGTATTATCACTGTGTAACACTGACATAGAGACTTACTGGGGAAGAGAAGATCTGGTATTATCACTGTGTAATACTGATATAGAGACTTACTGGGGAAGAGGAGATCTGGTATTAATCACTGTGTAACACTGACATAGAGACTTACTGGGGAAGAGAAGATCTGGTATTAATCACTGTGTAATACTGACATAGAGACTTACTGGGAGGAGGAGATCTGGTATTAATCACTGTATAACACTGACATAGAGACTTACTGGGGAAGAGAAGATCTGGTATTAATCACTGTGTAACACTGACATAGAGACTTACTGGGGAGGAGGAGATCTGGTATTAATCACTGTGTAATACTGACATAGAGACTTACTGGGGAAGAGAAGATCTGGTATTAATCACTGTGTAATACTGATATAGAGACTTACTGGGGAAGAGGAGATCTGTATTAATCACTGTGTAACACTGACATAGAGACTTACTGGGGAAGAGAAGATCTGGTATTAATCACTGTGTAACACTGACATAGAGACTTACTGGGAAGAGGAGATCTGGTATTAATCACTGTATAACACTGACATAGAGACTTACTGGAGAGGAGATCTGGTATTAATCACTGTATAACACTGACATAGAGACTTACTGGAGAGGAGATCTGGTATTAATCACTGTATAACACTGACATAGAGACTTACTGGGGAAGAGGATATCTGGTATTAATCACTGTGTAACACTGACATAGAGACTTACTGGAGAGGAGATCTGGTATTAATCACTGTATAACACTGACATAGAGACTTACTGGGGAAGAGAAGATCTGGTATTAATCACTGTATAACACTGACATAGAGACTTACTGGGGAAGAGGAGATCTGGTATTAATCACTGTGTAACACTGACATAGAGACTTACTGGAGAGGAGATCTGGTATTAATCACTGTATAACACTGACATAGAGACTTACTGGGGAAGAGAAGATCTGGTATTAATCACTGTGTAACACTGACATAGAGACTTACTGGAGAGGAGATCTGGTATTAATCACTGTATAACACTGACATAGAGACTTACTGGGGAAGAGAAGATCTGGTATTAATCACTGTATAACACTGACATAGAGACTTACTGGAGAGGAAGAGACCTGGTATTAATCACTGTGTAACACTGACAGAGACTTACTGTAGAGGAGGAGATCTGGTTTTAATCACTGTATAACACTGACATAGAGACTTACTGGGGAAGAGGAGATCTGGTATTAATCACTGTATAACACTGACATAGAGACTTACTGGAGAGGAAGAGACCTGGTATTAATCACTGTATAACACTGACATAGAGACTTACTGTAGAGGAGGAGATCTGGTATTAATCACTGAGTAACACTGACATAGAGACTTACTGGGGAAGAGGAGATCTGGTATTAATCACTGTGTAATACTGATATAGACACTTACTGGGGAAGAGAAGATCTGGTATTAATCACTGTATAACACTGATATAGAGACTTACTGGGAAGAGGAGATCTGGTATTAATCACTGTATAACACGGATATAGAGACTTACTGGGGAAGAGGAGATCTGGTATTAATCACTGTATAACACGGATATAGAGACTTACTGGGGAAGAGGAGATCTGGTATTAATCACTGTATAACACGGATATAGACACTTACTGGGGAAGAGAAGATCTGGTATTAATCACTGTATAACACTGACATGGAGACTTACTGGGGAAGAGAAGATCTGGTATTAATCACTGTGTAACACTGACATAGAGACTTACTGTGGAAGAGCAGATCTGGTATTAATCACTGTGTAACACTGACATAGAGACTTACTGGGGAAGAGGAGATCTGGTATTAATCACTGTGTAACACTGACATAGAGACTTACTGGAGAGGAGGAGATCTGGTATTAATCACTGTGTAACACTGATATAGAGACTTACTGGAGAGGAGGAGAATCTGGTATTATCACTGTATAACACTGACATAGAGACTTACTGGGGAAGAGGAGATCTGGTATTAATCACTGTGTAACACTGACATAGAGACTTACTGGGGAAGAGAAGATCTGGTATTAATCACTGTATAACACTGACATAGAGACTTACTGGGGAAGAGAAGATCTGGTATTATCACTGTGTAACACTGACATAGAGACTTACTGGGGAAGAGAAGATCTGGTATTAATCACTGTATAACACTGATATAGAGACTTACTGGGGAAGAGAAGATCTGGTATTAATCACTGTGTAACACGGACATAGAGACTTACTGGGGAAGAGCAGATCTGGTATTAATCACTGTGTAACACTGACATAGAGACTTACTGGAGAGGAGGAGATCTGGCATTAATCACTGTATAACACTGACATAGAGACTTACTGGGGAAGAGAAGATCTGGTATTAATCACTGTGTAACACTGACATAAAGACTTACTGGGGAAGAGGAGATCTGGTATTAATCACTGTGTAACACTGACATAGAGACTTACTGGAGAGGAGGAGATCTGGTATTAATCACTGTATAACACTGACATAGAGACTTACTGGGGAAGAGAAGATCTGGTATTAATCACTGTGTAACACTGATATAGAGACTTACTGGGGAAGAGAAGATCTGGTATTAATCACTGTGTAACACTGACATAGAGACTTACTGGGGAAGAGGACATCTGGTATTAATCACTGTATAACACTGACATAGAGACTTACTGGGGAGGAGGAGACCCAGTATTAATCACTGTATAACACTGACATAGAGACTTACTGGGGAAGAGGAGATCTGGTATTAATCACTGTGTAATACTGATATAGAGACTTACTGGAGAGAGGAGGAGATCTGGTATTAATCACTGTATAACTCTGACATAGAGACTTACTGTAGAGGAGGAGATCTGGTATTAATCACTGTATAACACTGACATGGAGACTTACTGGGGAAGAGGAGATCTGGTATTAATCACTGTGTAATACTGATATAGAGACTTACTGTAGAGGAGGAGATCTGGTATTAATCACTGTATAACACTGACATAGAGACTCACTGGGGAAGAGGAGATCTGGTATTAATCACTGTGTAACACTGACATAGAGACTTACTGGAGAGGAGGAGATCTGGTATTAATCACTGTATAACTCTGACATAGAGACTTACTGTAGAGGAGGAGATCTGGTATTAATCACTGTGTAACACTGACATAGAGACTTACTGGGGAAGAGAAGATCTGGTATTAATCACTGTGTAATACTGACATAGAGACTTACTGGGGAGGAGGAGATCTGGTATTAATCACTGTATAACACTGACATAGAGACTTACTGGGGAAGAGAAGATCTGGTATTAATCACTGTGTAACACTGACATAGAGACTTACTGGGAGGAGGAGATCTGGTATTAATCACTGTGTAACACTGACATAGAGACTTACTGGGGAAGAGAAGATCTGGTATTAATCACTGTGTAACACTGACATAGAGACTTACTGGGGAAGAGGAGATCTGGTATTAATCACTGTATAACACTGACATAGAGACTTACTGGAGAGGAGATCTGGTATTAATCACTGTATAACACTGACATAGAGACTTACTGGAGAGGAGATCTGGTATTAATCACTGTATAACACTGACATAGAGACTTACTGGGGAAGAGGAGATCTGGTATTAATCACTGTGTAACACTGACATAGAGACTTACTGGAGAGGAGATCTGGTATTAATCACTGTATAACACTGACATAGAGACTTACTGGGGAAGAGAAGATCTGGTATTAATCACTGTGTAACACTGACATAGAGACTTACTGGAGAGGAGATCTGGTATTAATCACTGTATAACACTGACATAGAGACTTTACTGGGGAAGAGAAGATCTGGTATTAATCACTGTATAACACTGACATAGAGACTTACTGGAGAGGAAGAGACCTGGTATTAATCACTGTGTAACACTGACAGAGACTTACTGTAGAGGAGGAGATCTGGTATTAATCACTGTATAACACTGACATAGAGACTTACTGGGGAAGAGGAGATCTGGTATTAATCACTGTGTAACACTGACATAGAGACTTACTGGGGAAGAGAAGATCTGGTATTAATCACTGTATAACACTGACATAGAGACTTACTGGAGAGGATGAGACCTGGTATTAATCACTGTGTAACACTGACAGAGACTTACTGTAGAGGAGGAGATCTGGTATTAATCACTGTATAACACTGACATAGAGACTTACTGTAGAGGAGGAGATCTGGTATTAATCACTGTATAACACTGACATAGAGACTTACTGGGGAAGAGAAGATCTGGTATTAATCACTGTGTAACACTGACATAGAGACTTACTGGGGAAGAGGAGATCTGGTATTAATCACTGTGTAACACTGATATAGAGACTTACTGGGGAAGAGGAGATCTGGTATTAATCACTGTGTAACACTGACATAGAGACTTACTGGGAAAGAGAAGATCTGGTATTAATCACTGAGTAACACTGACATAGAGACTTACTGGGGAAGAGGAGATCTGGTATTAATCACTGTGTAATACTGATATAGACACTTACTGGGGAAGAGAAGATCTGGTATTAATCACTGTATAACACTGATATAGAGACTTACTGGGGAAGAGGAGATCTGGTATTAATCACTGTATAACACGGATATAGAGACTTACTGGGGAAGAGGAGATCTGGTATTAATCACTGTATAACACGGATATAGAGACTTACTGGGGAAGAGGAGATCTGGTATTAATCACTGTATAACACGGATATAGACACTTACTGGGGAAGAGAAGATCTGGTATTAATCACTGTATAACACTGACATGGAGACTTACTGGGGAAGAGAAGATCTGGTATTAATCACTGTGTAACACTGACATAGAGACTTACTGTGGAAGAGCAGATCTGGTATTAATCACTGTGTAACACTGACATAGAGACTTACTGTGGAAGAGCAGATCTGGTATTAATCACTGTGTAACACTGACATAGAGACTTACTGGGGAAGAGGAGATCTGGTATTAATCACTGTGTAACACTGACATAGAGACTTACTGGAGAGGAGGAGATCTGGTATTAATCACTGTGTAACACTGATATAGAGACTTACTGGAGAGGAGGAGATCTGGTATTATCACTGTATAACACTGACATAGAGACTTACTGGGGAAGAGGAGATCTGGTATTAATCACTGTGTAACACTGACATAGAGACTTACTAGGGAAGAGAAGATCTGGTATTAATCACTGTATAACACTGACATAGAGACTTACTGGGGAAGAGAAGATCTGGTATTATCACTGTGTAACACTGACATAGAGACTTACTGGGGAAGAGAAGATCTGGTATTAATCACTGTATAACACTGATATAGAGACTTACTGGGGAAGAGAAGATCTGGTATTAATCACTGTGTAACACTGACATAGAGACTTACTGGGGAAGAGCAGATCTGGTATTAATCACTGTGTAACACTGACATAGAGACTTACTGGAGAGGAGGAGATCTGGCATTAATCACTGTATAACACTGACATAGAGACTTACTGGGAAGAGAAGATCTGGTATTAATCACTGTGTAACACTGACATAGAGACTTACTGGAGAGGAGGAGATCTGGTATTAATCACTGTATAACACTGACATAGAGACTTACTGGAGAGGAGGAGATCTGGTATTAATCACTGTATAACACTGACATAGAGACTTACTGGGGAAGAGAAGATCTGGTATTAATCACTGTGTAACACTGATATAGAGACTTACTGGGGAAGAGAAGATCTGGTATTAATCACTGTGTAACACTGACATAGAGACTTACTGGGGAAGAGGACATCTGGTATTAATCACTGTATAACACTGACATGGAGACTTACTGGGGAAGAGGAGATCTGGTATTAATCACTGTGTAATACTGATATAGAGACTTACTGTAGAGGAGGAGATCTGGTATTAATCACTGTATAACACTGACATAGAGACTCACTGGGGAAGAGGAGATCTGGTATTAATCACTGTGTAACACTGACATAGAGACTTACTGGGGAAGAGCAGATCTGGTATTAATCACTGTGTAACACTGACATGGAGACTTACTGGGGAAGAGGAGATCTGGTATTAATCACTGTATAACACTGACATAGAGACTTACTGGGGAAGAGGAGATCTGGTATTAATCACTGTATAACACTGATATAGAGACTTACTGGGGAAGAGGAGATCTGGTATTAATCACTGTATAACAATGACATAGAGACTTACTGGGGAAGAGAAGATCTGGTATTAATCACTGTATAACACTGACATAGAGACTTACTGGGGAAGAGGAGATCTGGTATTAATCACTGTGTAACACTGACATAGAGACTTACTGGGGAAGAGGAGATCTGGTATTAATCACTGTATAACACTGACATAGAGACTTACTGGGGAAGAGGAGATCTGGTATTAATCACTGTGTAACACTGATATAGAGACTTACTGGGGAAGAGATGATCTGGTATTAATCACTGTGTAACACTGATATAGAGACTTACTGGAGAAGAGAAGATCTGGTATTAATCACTGTGTAATACTGACATAGAGACTTACTGGGGAAGAGAAGATCTGGTATTAATCACTGTATAACACTGACATAGAGACTTACTGGGGAAGAGAAGATCTGGTATTAATCACTGTGTAACACTGACATAGAGACTTACTGGGGGAAGAGAAGATCTGGTATTATCACTGTGTAACACTGACAAAGAGACTTACTGTAGAGGAGGAGATCTGGTATTAATCACTGTATAACACTGACATAGAGACTTACTGGAGAAGAGAAGATCTGGTATTAATCACTGTGTAACACTGACATAGAGACTTACTGGGGAAGAGGAGATCTGGTATTAATCACTGTGTAACACTGATATAGAGACTTACTGGGGAAGAGGAGATCTGGTATTAATCACTGTGTAACACTGACATAGAGACTTACTGAGGAAGAGAAGATCTGGTATTAATCACTGTGTAATACAGATATAGAGACTTACTGGGGAAGAGAAGATCTGGTATTAATCACTGTATAACACTGACACAGAGACTTACTGGGGAAGAGAAGATCTGGTATTAATCACTGTGTAACACTGACATAGAGACTTACTGGGGAAGAGAAGATCTGGTATTAATCACTGTATAACACTGACATAGAGACTTACTGGAGAAGAGAAGATCTGGTATTAATCACTGTATAACACTGACATAGAGACTTACTGGGGAAGAGGAGATCTGGTATTAATCACTGTGTAACACTGACATAGAGACTTACTGTAGAGGAGGAGATCTGGTATTAATCACTGTATAACACTGATATAGAGACTTACTGGGGAAGAGAAGATCTGGTATGAATCACTGTATAACACTGACATAGAGACTTACTGGAGAGGAGGAGATCTGGTATTAATCACTGTATAACACTGACATAGAGACTTACTGGGGAAGAGAAGATCTGGTATTAATCACTGTATAACACTGACATAGAGACTTACTGGGGAAGAGGAGATCTGGTATTAATCACTGTGTAACACTGACATAGAGACTTACTGGGGAAGAGGAGATCTGGTATTAATCACTGTATAACACTGACATAGAGACTTACTGGGGAAGAGGAGATCTGGTATTAATCACTGTGTAACACTGACATAGAGACTTACTGAGGAAGAGAAGATCTGGTATTAATCACTGTGTAATACAGATATAGAGACTTACTGGGGAAGAGAAGATCTGGTATTAATCACTGTGTAACACTGACATAGAGACTTACTGGGGAAGAGAAGATCTGGTATTATCACTGTGTAACACTGACAAAGAGACTTACTGTAGAGGAGGAGATCTGGTATTAATCACTGTATAACACTGACATAGAGACTTACTGGGGAAGAGGAGATCTGGTATTAATCACTGTGTAACACTGATATAGAGACTTACTGGGGAAGAGGAGATCTGGTATTAATCACTGTGTAACACTGACATAGAGACTTACTGAGGAAGAGAAGATCTGGTATTAATCACTGTGTAATACAGATATAGAGACTTACTGGGGAAGAGAAGATCTGGTATTAATCACTGTATAACACTGACACAGAGACTTACTGGGGAAGAGAAGATCTGGTATTAATCACTGTGTAACACTGACATAGAGACTTACTGGGGAAGAGAAGATCTGGTATTAATCACTGTATAACACTGACATAGAGACTTACTGGGGAAGAGAAGATCTGGTATTAATCACTGTGTAATACTGATATAGAGACTTACTGGGGAAGAGAAGATCTGGTATTATCACTGTGTAACACTGACATAGAGACTTACTGGGGAAGAGAAGATCTGGTATTATCACTGTGTAATACTGATATAGAGACTTACTGGGGAAGAGGAGATCTGGTATTAATCACTGTGTAACACTGACATAGAGACTTACTGGGGAAGAGAAGATCTGGTATTAATCACTGTGTAATACTGACATAGAGACTTACTGGGGAGGAGGAGATCTGGTATTAATCACTGTATAACACTGACATAGAGACTTACTGGGGAAGAGAAGATCTGGTATTAATCACTGTGTAACACTGACATAGAGACTTACTGGGGAGGAGGAGATCTGGTATTAATCACTGTGTAATACTGACATAGAGACTTACTGGGGAAGAGAAGATCTGGTATTAATCACTGTGTAATACTGATATAGAGACTTACTGGGGAAGAGGAGATCTGGTATTAATCACTGTGTAACACTGACATAGAGACTTACTGGGGAAGAGAAGATCTGGTATTAATCACTGTGTAACACTGACATAGAGACTTACTGGGGAAGAGGAGATCTGGTATTAATCACTGTATAACACTGACATAGAGACTTACTGGAGAGGAGATCTGGTATTAATCACTGTATAACACTGACATAGAGACTTACTGGAGAGGAGATCTGGTATTAATCACTGTATAACACTGACATAGAGAGTTACTGGGGAAGAGGAGATCTGGTATTAATCACTGTGTAACACTGACATAGAGACTTACTGGAGAGGAGATCTGGTATTAATCACTGTATAACACTGACATAGAGACTTACTGGGGAAGAGAAGATCTGGTATTAATCACTGTTTAACACTGACATAGAGACTTACTGGGGAAGAGGAGATCTGGTATTAATCACTGTGTAACACTGACATAGAGACTTACTGGAGAGGAGATCTGGTATTAATCACTGTATAACACTGACATAGAGACTTACTGGGGAAGAGAAGATCTGGTATTAATCACTGTGTAACACTGACATAGAGACTTACTGGAGAGGAGATCTGGTATTAATCACTGTATAACACTGACATAGAGACTTACTGGGGAAGAGAAGATCTGGTATTAATCACTGTATAACACTGACATAGAGACTTACTGGAGAGGAAGAGACCTGGTATTAATCACTGTGTAACACTGACAGAGACTTACTGTAGAGGAGGAGATCTGGTATTAATCACTGTATAACACTGACATAGAGACTTACTGGGGAAGAGGAGATCTGGTATTAATCACTGTATAACACTGACATAGAGACTTACTGGAGAGGAAGAGACCTGGTATTAATCACTGTGTAACACTGACAGAGACTTACTGTAGAGGAGGAGATCTGGTATTAATCACTGTATAACACTGACATAGAGACTTACTGTAGAGGAGGAGATCTGGTATTAATCACTGAGTAACACTGACATAGAGACTTACTGGGGAAGAGGAGATCTGGTATTAATCACTGTGTAATACTGATATAGACACTTACTGGGGAAGAGAAGATCTGGTATTAATCACTGTATAACACTGATATAGAGACTTACTGGGGAAGAGGAGATCTGGTATTAATCACTGTATAACACTGACATAGAGACTTACTGGGGAAGAGGAGATCTGGTATTAATCACTGTATAACACGGATATAGAGACTTACTGGGGAAGAGAAGATCTGGTATTAATCACTGTATAACACTGACATGCAGACTTACTGGGAAGAGCAGATCTGGTATTAATCACTGTGTAACACTGACATAGAGACTTACTGGCGAAGAGCAGATCTGGTATTAATCACTGTGTAACACTGACATAGAGACTTACTGGGGAAGAGGAGATCTGGTATTAATCACTGTGTAACACTGACATAGAGACTTACTGTAGAGGAGGAGATCTGGTATTAATCACTGTATAACACTGATATAGAGACTTACTGGGGAAGAGAAGATCTGGTATGAATCACTGTATAACACTGACATAGAGACTTACTGGAGAGGAGGAGATCTGGTATTAATCACTGTATAACACTGACATAGAGACTTACTGGGGAAGAGAAGATCTGGTATTAATCACTGTGTAACACTGACATAGAGACTTACTGGGGAAGAGGAGATCTGGTATTAATCACTGTATAACACTGACATAGAGACTTACTGGGGAAGAGGAGATCTGGTATTAATCACTGTGTAACACTGATATAGAGACTTACTGGGGAAGAGATGATCTGGTATTAATCACTGTGTAACACTGATATAGAGACTTACTGGAGAAGAGAAGATCTGGTATTAATCACTGTGTAATACTGACATAGAGACTTACTGGGGAAGAGAAGATCTGGTATTAATCACTGTATAACACTGACATAGAGACTTACTGGGGAAGAGAAGATCTGGTATTAATCACTGTGTAACACTGACATAGAGACTTACTGGGGAAGAGAAGATCTGGTATTATCACTGTGTAACACTGACAAAGAGACTTACTGTAGAGGAGGAGATCTGGTATTAATCACTGTATAACACTGACATAGAGACTTACTGGGGAAGAGGAGATCTGGTATTAATCACTGTGTAACACTGATATAGAGACTTACTGGGGAAGAGGAGATCTGGTATTAATCACTGTGTAACACTGACATAGAGACTTACTGAGGAAGAGAAGATCTGGTATTAATCACTGTGTAATACAGATATAGAGACTTACTGGGGAAGAGAAGATCTGGTATTAATCACTGTATAACACTGACACAGAGACTTACTGGGGAAGAGAAGATCTGGTATTAATCACTGTGTAACACTGACATAGAGACTTACTGGGGAAGAGAAGATCTGGTATTAATCACTGTATAACACTGACATAGAGACTTACTGGGGAAGAGAAGATCTGGTATTAATCACTGTGTAATACTGATATAGAGACTTACTGGGGAAGAGAAGATCTGGTATTATCACTGTGTAACACTGACATAGAGACTTACTGGGGAAGAGAAGATCTGGTATTATCACTGTGTAATACTGATATAGAGACTTACTGGGGAAGAGGAGATCTGGTATTAATCACTGTGTAACACTGACATAGAGACTTACTGGGGAAGAGAAGATCTGGTATTAATCACTGTGTAATACTGACATAGAGACTTACTGGGGAGGAGGAGATCTGGTATTAATCACTGTATAACACTGACATAGAGACTTACTGGGGAAGAGAAGATCTGGTATTAATCACTGTGTAACACTGACATAGAGACTTACTGGGGAGGAGGAGATCTGGTATTAATCACTGTGTAATACTGACATAGAGACTTACTGGGGAAGAGAAGATCTGGTATTAATCACTGTGTAATACTGATATAGAGACTTACTGGGGAAGAGGAGATCTGGTATTAATCACTGTGTAACACTGACATAGAGACTTACTGGGGAAGAGAAGATCTGGTATTAATCACTGTGTAACACTGACATAGAGACTTACTGGGGAAGAGGAGATCTGGTATTAATCACTGTATAACACTGACATAGAGACTTACTGGAGAGGAGATCTGGTATTAATCACTGTATAACACTGACATAGAGACTTACTGGAGAGGAGATCTGGTATTAATCACTGTATAACACTGACATAGAGACTTACTGGGGAAGAGGAGATCTGGTATTAATCACTGTGTAACACTGACATAGAGACTTACTGGAGAGGAGATCTGGTATTAATCACTGTATAACACTGACATAGAGACTTACTGGGGAAGAGAAGATCTGGTATTAATCACTGTTTAACACTGACATAGAGACTTACTGGGGAAGAGGAGATCTGGTATTAATCACTGTGTAACACTGACATAGAGACTTACTGGAGAGGAGATCTGGTATTAATCACTGTATAACACTGACATAGAGACTTACTGGGGAAGAGAAGATCTGGTATTAATCACTGTGTAACACTGACATAGAGACTTACTGGAGAGGAGATCTGGTATTAATCACTGTATAACACTGACATAGAGACTTACTGGGGAAGAGAAGATCTGGTATTAATCACTGTATAACACTGACATAGAGACTTACTGGAGAGGAAGAGACCTGGTATTAATCACTGTGTAACACTGACAGAGACTTACTGTAGAGGAGGAGATCTGGTATTAATCACTGTATAACACTGACATAGAGACTTACTGGGGAAGAGGAGATCTGGTATTAATCACTGTATAACACTGACATAGAGACTTACTGGAGAGGAAGAGACCTGGTATTAATCACTGTGTAACACTGACAGAGACTTACTGTAGAGGAGGAGATCTGGTATTAATCACTGTATAACACTGACATAGAGACTTACTGTAGAGGAGGAGATCTGGTATTAATCACTGAGTAACACTGACATAGAGACTTACTGGGGAAGAGGAGATCTGGTATTAATCACTGTGTAATACTGATATAGACACTTACTGGGGAAGAGAAGATCTGGTATTAATCACTGTATAACACTGATATAGAGACTTACTGGGGAAGAGGAGATCTGGTATTAATCACTGTATAACACGGATATAGAGACTTACTGGGGAAGAGGAGATCTGGTATTAATCACTGTATAACACGGATATAGAGACTTACTGGGGAAGAGGAGATCTGGTATTAATCACTGTATAACACGGATATAGACACTTACTGGGGAAGAGAAGATCTGGTATTAATCACTGTATAACACTGACATGGAGACTTACTGGGGAAGAGAAGATCTGGTATTAATCACTGTGTAACACTGACATAGAGACTTACTGTGGAAGAGCAGATCTGGTATTAATCACTGTGTAACACTGACATAGAGACTTACTGGGGAAGAGGAGATCTGGTATTAATCACTGTGTAACACTGACATAGAGACTTACTGGAGAGGAGGAGATCTGGTATTAATCACTGTGTAACACTGATATAGAGACTTACTGGAGAGGAGGAGATCTGGTATTATCACTGTATAACACTGACATAGAGACTTACTGGGGAAGAGGAGATCTGGTATTAATCACTGTGTAACACTGACATAGAGACTTACTGGGGAAGAGAAGATCTGGTATTAATCACTGTATAACACTGACATAGAGACTTACTGGGGAAGAGAAGATCTGGTATTATCACTGTGTAACACTGACATAGAGACTTACTGGGGAAGAGAAGATCTGGTATTAATCACTGTATAACACTGATATAGAGACTTACTGGGGAAGAGAAGATCTGGTATTAATCACTGTGTAACACGGACATAGAGACTTACTGGGGAAGAGCAGATCTGGTATTAATCACTGTGTAACACTGACATAGAGACTTACTGGAGAGGAGGAGATCTGGCATTAATCACTGTATAACACTGACATAGAGACTTACTGGGGAAGAGAAGATCTGGTATTAATCACTGTGTAACACTGACATACAGACTTACTGGGGAAGAGGAGATCTGGTATTAATCACTGTGTAACACTGACATAGAGACTTACTGGAGAGGAGGAGATCTGGTATTAATCACTGTATAACACTGACATAGAGACTTACTGGGGAAGAGAAGATCTGGTATTAATCACTGTGTAACACTGATATAGAGACTTACTGGGGAAGAGAAGATCTGGTATTAATCACTGTGTAACACTGACATAGAGACTTACTGGGGAAGAGGACATCTGGTATTAATCACTGTATAACACTGACATAGAGACTTACTGGGGAGGAGGAGACCCAGTATTAATCACTGTATAACACTGACATAGAGACTTACTGGGGAAGAGGAGATCTGGTATTAATCACTGTGTAATACTGATATAGAGACTTACTGGAGAGGAGGAGATCTGGTATTAATCACTGTATAACTCTGACATAGAGACTTACTGTAGAGGAGGAGATCTGGTATTAATCACTGTGTAACACTGACATAGAGACTTACTGGGGAAGAGGAGATCTGGTATTAATCACTGTGTAATACTGATATAGAGACTTACTGGAGAGGAGGAGATCTGGTATTAATCACTGTATAACTCTGACATAGAGACTTACTGTAGAGGAGGAGATCTGGTATTAATCACTGTATAACACTGACATGGAGACTTACTGGGGAAGAGGAGATCTGGTATTAATCACTGTGTAATACTGATATAGAGACTTACTGTAGAGGAGGAGATCTGGTATTAATCACTGTATAACACTGACATAGAGACTCACTGGGGAAGAGGAGATCTGGTATTAATCACTGTGTAACACTGACATAGAGACTTACTGGAGAGGAGGAGATCTGGTATTAATCACTGTATAACTCTGACATAGAGACTTACTGTAGAGGAGGAGATCTGGTATTAATCACTGTGTAACACTGACATAGAGACTTACTGGGGAAGAGCAGATCTGGTATTAATCACTGTGTAACACTGACATGGAGACTTACTGTAGAGGAGGAGATCTGGTATTAATCACTGTATAACACTGACATGGAGACTTACTGTAGAGGAGGAGATCTGGTATTAATCACTGTATAACACTGACATAGAGACTTACTGGGGACGAGAAGATCTTGTATTAATCACTGTGTAACACTGACATAGAGACTTACTGGGGAAGAGAAGATCTGGTATTATCACTGTGTAATACTGATATAGAGACTTACTGGGGAAGAGGAGATCTGGTATTAATCACTGTGTAACACTGACATAGAGACTTACTGGGGAAGAGAAGATCTGGTATTAATCACTGTGTAATACTGACATAGAGACTTACTGGGGAGGAGGAGATCTGGTATTAATCACTGTATAACACTGACATAGAGACTTACTGGGGAAGAGAAGATCTGGTATTAATCACTGTGTAACACTGACATAGAGACTTACTGGGGAGGAGGAGATCTGGTATTAATCACTGTGTAATACTGACATAGAGACTTACTGGGGAAGAGAAGATCTGGTATTAATCACTGTGTAATACTGATATAGAGACTTACTGGGGAAGAGGAGATCTGGTATTAATCACTGTGTAACACTGACATAGAGACTTACTGGGGAAGAGAAGATCTGGTATTAATCACTGTGTAACACTGACATAGAGACTTACTGGGGAAGAGGAGATCTGGTATTAATCACTGTATAACACTGACATAGAGACTTACTGGAGAGGAGATCTGGTATTAATCACTGTATAACACTGACATAGAGACTTACTGGAGAGGAGATCTGGTATTAATCACTGTATAACACTGACATAGAGACTTACTGGGGAAGAGGAGATCTGGTATTAATCACTGTGTAACACTGACATAGAGACTTACTGGAGAGGAGATCTGGTATTAATCACTGTATAACACTGACATAGAGACTTACTGGGGAAGAGAAGATCTGGTATTAATCACTGTATAACACTGACATAGAGACTTACTGGGGAAGAGGAGATCTGGTATTAATCACTGTGTAACACTGACATAGAGACTTACTGGAGAGGAGATCTGGTATTAATCACTGTATAACACTGACATAGAGACTTACTGGGGAAGAGAAGATCTGGTATTAATCACTGTGTAACACTGACATAGAGACTTACTGGAGAGGAGATCTGGTATTAATCACTGTATAACACTGACATAGAGACTTACTGGGGAAGAGAAGATCTGGTATTAATCACTGTATAACACTGACATAGAGACTTACTGGAGAGGAAGAGACCTGGTATTAATCACTGTGTAACACTGACAGAGACTTACTGTAGAGGAGGAGATCTGGTATTAATCACTGTATAACACTGACATAGAGACTTACTGGGGAAGAGGAGATCTGGTATTAATCACTGTGTAACACTGACATAGAGACTTACTGGGGAAGAGAAGATCTGGTATTAATCACTGTATAACACTGACATAGAGACTTACTGGAGAGGAAGAGACCTGGTATTAATCACTGTGTAACACTGACAGAGACTTACTGTAGAGGAGGAGATCTGGTATTAATCACTGTATAACACTGACATAGAGACTTACTGTAGAGGAGGAGATCTGGTATTAATCACTGTATAACACTGACATAGAGACTTACTGGGGAAGAGGAGATCTGGTATTAATCACTGTGTAACACTGACATAGAGACTTACTGAGGAAGAGAAGATCTGGTATTAATCACTGTGTAATACAGATATAGAGACTTACTGGGGAAGAGAAGATCTGGTATTAATCACTGTATAACACTGACACAGAGACTTACTGGGGAAGAGAAGATCTGGTATTAATCACTGTATAACACTGACATAGAGACTTACTGGGGAAGAGGAGATCTGGTATTAATCACTGTATAACACTGACATGCAGACTTACTGGGAAGAGCAGATCTGGTATTAATCACTGTGTAACACTGACATAGAGACTTACTGGCGAAGAGCAGATCTGGTATTAATCACTGTGTAACACTGACATAGAGACTTACTGGGGAAGAGGAGATCTGGTATTAATCACTGTGTAACACTGACATAGAGACTTACTGTAGAGGAGGAGATCTGGTATTAATCACTGTATAACACTGATATAGAGACTTACTGGGGAAGAGAAGATCTGGTATGAATCACTGTATAACACTGACATAGAGACTTACTGGAGAGGAGGAGATCTGGTATTAATCACTGTATAACACTGACATAGAGACTTACTGGGGAAGAGGAGATCTGGTATTAATCACTGTGTAACACTGACATAGAGACTTACTGGGGAAGAGAAGATCTGGTATTAATCACTGTATAACACTGACATAGAGACTTACTGGAGAGGAGGAGATCTGGTATTATCACTGTATAACACTGACATAGAGACTTACTGGGGAAGAGGAGATCTGGTATTAATCACTGTGTAACACTGACATAGAGACTTACTGGGGAAGAGAAGATCTGGTATTAATCACTGTATAACACTGATATAGAGACTTACTGGGGAAGAGAAGATCTGGTATTAATCACTCTGTAACACTGACATAGAGACTTACTGGGGAAGAGCAGATCTGGTATTAATCACTGTATAATACTGACATAGAGACTTACTGGGGAAGAGAAGATCTGGTATTAATCACTGTGTAACACTGACTAGCAGTTTGGGACGGCGTTGCCCGTCATGTTATGCAGGAAATGTTTCTTTTTTTTTAAATAAATGTTATGATAGTGAATTATAGCGTAGGGTGTACGTGTCAGAAAGGTACACACAGTGATAGACAGAGACACATGCAACACACACATATACACACACATGCACTGACAACACAAACAGTGACACACAGCTGCAAATCAGAACATAAATACATACAGTGTGAGCAGTGTAAGTAACATACCTCCCAACATTTCATATGGCCAAAGAGGGACACTTGTGTTTTCGGTGGTGTTACTGGGGGCGTGGCTGGTGGTGTATTTTAGAGAATTTTTAACCCTTTGAGTGCCAGGGGGTAAGCAATGCATTGCATCCCCTCTGGCATTGAAATGGTTAAGTTACTCTTTCTGTAAGTGAATGATTTAGAAGAAGATGAAAGTATTTTTTTACACAGACTAATTTAACAGATATATACAGAAGTTTATTCCCACATTACTGTGGGTTTTATTGATGTGGAGCAATCTGATACACTGGTATATACACCACACAATGTGATCTCCTAAATAGAGGAGCAGAGGGATTTGGGTGTCAAACAGGGACTGTCCCTCCTATACTGTATAGTGCCAGTCCTTATACACAGACACATGCAGACTGTATACTATACAGCAGAGGTTCTCAGCCCATGCCCTCAGTGGCCACTAACAGGCCAGGACTTAGGAATTTCACTGCTAGAACACAAGTGTGTTGATCAGAGGCTCAGTCATATTGATTAACTCACCTGTGCTCTTAAAAGGAAATTCTAAAATCCTGGCCTGTTAATAGCCACTGAGGGCACAGATTGAGAACCACTGCTATACAGTGCCAGACCATTGTAGAGAATTTTTAACCCTTTGAGTGCCAGGGGGTAAGCAATGCATTGCATCTCCTCTGGCACTGAAATGGTTAAGTTACTCTTTCTGTAAGTGAATGATTTAGAAGAAGATGAAAGTATTTTTTTACACAGACTAATTTAACAGATATATACAGAAGTTTATACCCACATTACCGTGGGTTTTACTGATGTGGAGCAATCTGATACACTTGTACATTAGGCTGACCAGACCTCACCTTTAACCAGTGACACATATGAAAAATGCATACTGCGGGGCTGCTTTGATTTTGGTGCACTCCTGAAATATGCTTATTTCCTATGTGTCCCCGGTTAAAGGTGAGGTCTGGTCAGCCTACTGTATATACACCACACCGTGTGATCTCCTAAATAGAGGAGCAGAGGGATTTGGGTGTCAAACAGGGACTGTCCCTCCTATACTGTATAGTGCCAGTCCTTATACACAGACTGTATACTATACAATGCCAGACCATATATAAATAGTTTGTCATACATGCTATACAGTGAGCTATGTACAGCATGGAGATGATTGCAGGAACTGGCACCTCTACTTACAGACAGACTGACAAACAACCTGCTCTCTTTCTCTCTCTTTGTGCAATATATAAATACAGTCACATCCATGTCTCTGCCATTTACCAGCTCAGCTGAAGCCTTGCTCTGCACTGCCTGATCACCTCTCTGCCGTTGTTTCCACTTTCTCAGCAAGCCAGTATCCTCCTGCTGATTGTTTAGAAATCAGCTCACTTGTAGTAATTAGCAGAGCTGTGTAGGCTCAAAGACAGGGAATGAAGAAGCTGCATAATACAGATTGGACCATGGCCTTCCAGCTGTAGCTTGAACATTGTTCCCATCATCCTCAGCGTGCGTGTGTGTATATGTGTGTATGTGTCTGGTAGTGTGTGTGTGGGAGGGCATGTGCATGTGTCTGTGGTGTAGGAGTGTGTGGCAGCCATTTTTTTTTTCAGCCTTAGATAGTGGTGGGCGGGCTGGATAGTGGGGGCAGGCCAAAAATCACACTCCCACAGAATCACCCAATGGCAGCAGTAATCCTTTTTACTGCCGCCCCTGGGTGTGTTTTGCCAGGCACAAAGTCTTCTTTTATATATATAGACATAGAGACTTACTGGGGAAGAGAAGATCTGGTATTAATCACTGTATAACACTGACATAGAGACTTACTGGGGAAGAGGAGATCTGGTATTAATCACTGTGTAACACTGACATAGAGACTTACTGGAGAGGAGGAGATCTGGCATTAATCACTGTATAACACTGACATAGAGACTTACTGGGGAAGAGAAGATCTGGTATTAATCACTGTGTAACACTGACATAGAGACTTACTGGGGAAGAGGAGATCTGGTATTAATCACTGTGTAATACTGATATAGAGACTTACTGGAGAGGAGGAGATCTGGTATTAATCACTGTATAACTCTGACATAGACTTACTGGAGAGGAGATCTGGTATTAATCACTGTGTAACACTGATATAGAGACTTACTGGAGTGGAGATTTTGTATTAATCACTGTGTAATACTGATTATTGGGGTGCTGGTCTCACAGTTTACAGACAGGATTATTGGGGTGCTTGTCTCACAGTTTACAGACAGGATTATTGAGGTACTGGTCTCACAGTTTACAGACAGGATTATTGGGGTGCTGGTCTCACAGTTTATAGACAGGATTATTGGGGTGCTGGTATCACAGTTTATAGACGGATTATTGAGGTGCTGGTATCACAGTCTATAGACAGGATTATTGGGGTGCTGGTATCACAGTCTATAGACAGGATTATTGGGGTGCTGGTATCACAGTTTATAGACAGGATTATTGGGGTGCTGGTCTCACAGTTTATAGACAGGATTATTGGGGTGCTGGTATCACAGTTTATAGACAGGATTATTGGGGTGCTCTTTTCACAGTATATAGACAGGATTATTGGGGTGCTGGTCTCACAGTTTATAGACAGGATTATTGGGGTGCAGGTATCACAGTCTATAGACAGGATTATTGGGGTGCTGGTATCACAGTCTATAGACAGGATTATTGGGGTGCAGGTATCAGTCTATAGACAGGATTATTGAGGTGCTGGTCTCACAGTTTATAGACAGGATTATTGGGGTGCTGGTATCACAGTTTATAGACAGGATTATTGGGGTGCTGGTATCACAGTCTATAGACAGGATTATTGAGGTGCTGGTCTCACAGTTTATAGACAGGATTATTGGGGTTCTGGTATCACAGTCTATAGACAGGATTATTGGGGTGCTGGTATCACAGTTTATAGACAGGATTATTGGGGTGCTGGTCTCACAGTCTATAGACAGGATTATTGAGGTGCTGGTCTCACAGTCTATAGACAGGATTATTGGGGTGCAGGTATCAGTCTATAGACAGGATTATTGGGGTGCTGGTATCACAGTCTATAGACAGGATTATTGGGGTGCTGGTCTCACAGTCTATAGACAGGATTATTGAGGTGCTGGTCTCACAGTCTATAGACAGGATTATTGGGGTGCTGTTTGCACAGTTTATAGACAGGATTATTGGGGTGCTGGTATCACAGTATATAGACAGGAATAATGATGTTTTGGTCTCACAGTTTATAGACAGGATTATTGGGGTGCTGGTATCACAGTTTATAGACAGGATTATTGGGGTGCTGTTTGCACAGTATATAGACAACAATAATGATGTTTTGGTCTCACAGACTGCGTAACTGGATGGTTGAGATGCTGGTTTTGGGAATAAATTGACTTCACTGTTTTATGAATTAAATCATGGTGCAACTGAGATTAATGTTTAACTTTGTCTGACAATTACGGAGTTAATGGTCCTGAAGAATGTAATTAATCTCGGAAGGAGGAAGGCAGGGCTGTGTGTGAGGATAATCCACTCACATTCCTCAGCTATGACCTGTAATCAGGAAAAGCAGACTGTGTCCCTGTGTCACCCTGCAGTGGGAGGGGCATACTCCATGTCCTACAGCTCCCTTCTGTCTGTGTCACCCTGCAGTGGGAGGGGCATACTCCATGTCCTATATCTCCCTTCTGTCTGTGTCACCCTGCAGTGGGAGGGGCATACTCCATGTCCTACAGCTCCCTTCTGTCTGTGTCACCCTGCAGTGGGAGGGGCATACTCCATGTCCTATATCTCCCTTCTGTCTGTGTCACCCTGCAGTGGGAGGGACAGACTCCATGTCCTATATCTCTCTTCTGTCTGTGTCACCCTGCAGTGGGAGGGGCATACTCCATGTCCTCTAGCTCCCTTCTGTCTGTGTCACCCTGCAGTGGGAGGGACAGACTCCATGTCCTATAACTCCCTTCTGTCTGTGTCACCCTGCAGTGGGGGGGACAGACTCCATGTCCTATATCTCCCTTCTGTCTGTGTCACCCTGCAGTGGGAGGGACAGACTCCATGTCCTATATCTCCCTTCTGTCTGTATCACCCTGCAGTGGGAGGGGCATACTCCATGTCCTATATCTCCCTTCTGTCTGTGTCACCCTGCAATGGGAGGGACAAACTCCATGTCCTATATCTCTTCTGTCTGTGTCACCCTGCAGTGGGAGGGACAGACTCCATGTCCTATATCTCCCTTCTGTCTGTGTCACCCTGCAGTGGGAGGGACAGACTCCATGTCCTATATCTCCCTTCTGTCTGTGTCACCCTGCAGTGGGAGGGACAGACTCCATGTCCTATATCTCCCTGCTGTCTGTGTCTCCCTGATGTGGGAGGGGCAGACTCCATGTCCTATATCTCCCTTCTGTCTGTGTCACCCTGCAGTGGGAGGGACAAACTCCATGTCCTATATCTCCCTTCTGTCTGTGTCACCCTGCAGTGGGAGGGACAGACTCCATGTCCTATATCTCCCTTCTGTCTGTGTCACCCTGCAGTGGGAGGGACAGACTCCATGTCCTATATCTCCCTGCTGTCTGTGTCTCCCTGATGTGGGAGGGGCAGACTACATACCTTATATCTTCCATAGCCAGATATACTGTACATTATTACTACCTAAAACAATCTGTGCTTCTTCTATAAACCCTGTAACCTGTAATAAGGTGTATAATGGTATGTTTATAATTGTACGTATAACTGAACTGTAGATTTCCACGTTGCTCTATATAGACAATACCCACCACCATGGGCAGGCTGGCCTAGGGGTACAATTGCCCTCTAAGGGTTTTAAGTCAAATGGCAGGGTGTCAGGGTGACCTGTTCTGATGGCACTAATTATCTGTTTCTTTATCATACGGTTTAATTTATACCAGAGGGACAGAAGGAGTACTGCTTGTCTGATGTATACTAATATATCTGTCCTGTGTGTCTGATGTTTACTAATAGATCTGTCCTCTTGTCTGATGTATACTAATAGATCTGTCCTGTGTCTGATGTGTACTAATAGATCTGTCCTGTGTCTGATGTATACTAATAGATCTGTCCTCTTGTCTGATGTATACTAATAGATCTGTCCTCTTGTCTGATGTATACTAATAGATCTGTCCTGTGTCTGATGTATACTAATAGATCCGTCCTGTGTGTCTGATGTATACTAATAGATCTGTCCTGTGTGTCTGGTGTATACTAATAGATCTGTCCATTGTCTGATGTATACTAATAGATCCGTCCTGTGTGTCTGATGTATACTAATAGATCTGTCCTGTGTCTGATGTATACTAATAGATCTGTCCTGTGTCTGATGTGTACTAATAGATCTGTCCTCTTGTCTGATGTGTACTAATAGATCTGTCCTGTGTCTGATGTGTACTAATAGATCTGTCCTCTTGTCTGATGTGTACTAATAGATCTGTCCTGTGTCTGATGTGTACTAATAGATCTGTCCTGTGTGTCTGATGTGTACTAATAGATCTGTCCTGTGTGTCTGATGTATACTAATAGATCTGTCCTGTGTCTGATGTGTACTAATAGATCTGTCCTCTTGTCTGATGTGTACTAATAGATCTGTCCTGTGTCTGATGTATACTAATAGATCTGTCCTGTGTGTCTGATGTGTACTAATAGATCTGTCCTGTGTGTCTGATGTGTACTAATAGATCTGTCCTCTTGTCTGATGTGTACTAACAGATTTGTCCTGTGTGTCTGATGTATACTAATAGATCTGTCCTCTTGTCTGATGTGTACTAATAGATCTGTCCTGTGTGTCTGATGTATACTAATAGATCTGTCCTCTTGTCTGATGTGTACTAATAGATTTGTCCTGTGTCTGATGTATACTAATAGATCTGTCCTGTGTGTCTGATGTATACTAATAGATCTGTCCTCTTGTCTGATGTGTACTAATAGATTTGTCCTGTGTGTCTGATGTATACTAATAGATCTGTCCTGTGTCTGATGTGTACTAATAGACCTGTCCTGTGTGTCTGATGTGTACTAATAGACCTGTCCTGTGTGTCTGATGTGTACTAATAGATCTGTCCTGTGTGTCTGATGTATACTAATAGATCTGTCCTGTGTGTCTGATGTATACTAATAGATCTGTCCTGTGTCTGATGTGTACTAATAGACCTGTCCTGTGTGTCTGATGTATACTAATAGATCTGTCCTGTGTGTCTGATGTATACTAATAGATCTGTCCTGTGTCTGATGTATACTAATAGATCTGTCCTGTGTGTCTGATGTATACTAATAGATCTGTCCTGTGTGTCTGATGTATACTAATAGATCTGTCCTGTGTGTCTGATGTATACTAATAGATCTGTGTGTCTGATGTATACTAATAGATCTGTCCTGTGTGTCTGATGTATACTAATAGATCTGTCCTGTGTGTCTGATGTATACTAATAGATCTGTCCTGTGTGTCTGATGTATACTAATAGATCTGTCCTGTGTGTCTGATGTATACTAATAGATCTGTCCTGTGTGTCTGATGTGTACTAATAGATCTGTCCTCTTGTCTGATGTGTACTAGTGATGAGCGAGCACCCCAATGCTCGGGTGCTCTGACCGAGCACCCCCAGAGGCACGAGTGCTCGGCCGAGCACCCGAGCCCCATTGAAGTCAATGGGAGGACTCGAGCATTACACCAGGCACCCCCTGCTCTGATGAGGGGAGGGTGCCTGGTCCATAGGAAAAGGGCAGAAAAGGATGGAAACACCACAGAAATGGTTCAGGGACAGCATAGGGAGGATGTCTGGATGCATCTTGGACTCCAACATCGCTGCTGGGAACGATCTTTCGCCCGTAGTACGCCATTTTTACAGACTGACCGTAAAACACACAAAAAGGAAAATAAAAACGACTTTAGGCGAAAAATTGTTACCAAACAGTATTTGCTGTATATTTACTTGTATATCATCTGCAAATTCTCCCAAAAATGTCCTCGATTTTTCTGAACTGAGGCCATGATTAAGAGGGAAACGTGCGCAGAGGCAAATTCTCCCAAAAATTTCCTTGATTTTTCTGAACTGAGGCCATGATTAAGAGGGAAACGTGCGCAGAGGCAAATTCTCCCAAAAATTTCCTTGATTTTTCTGAACTGAGGCCATGATTGAGAGGGAAACGTGCGCAAAGGCAAATTCTCCCAAAAATTTCCTCGATTTTTCTGAACTGGGGCCATGATTAAGAGGGAAACGTGCGCTGAGCCGACCATCCAAAACATTATGGGTGAGGGTCTGCTGCGGAGCTGACCATCCTAAACATTATATGCGAAGGCCCGCTAGTGAGCTGACGCTATAAAACATTATATGAGAGGGCCCGCTAGAGAGCTGACCCAATAAAACATTATATGAGAAGGCCCGCTGGTGAGCTGACCTATATAAAAATTGTCAAACAGGGCCCGCTGGTGAGCTGGCCCTATATAAAAATTATATCACAGGGCCCGCTGGTGAGCTGGCCCTATATAAAAATTATATCCCAGGGCATATGGAAGAGGAGGAGGAGGATGAGAAGATTAAGAGTCAACCATATACCCGTTTTTTGGGTGGAAGGGGTGAATGGGAATACAGAGTATTCCCATCATTGTAAATAACATATATAAAGTGAGTTTATGTTCCCCCGGGGCTTTCCTCCAGTGGAGTGGAGAAGTCAGGGGAAATCCAGGCCTTGTTCATTTTTATAAGTGTCAACCTATCAGCATTGTCGGTGGAAAGGCGGATACGCTTATCTGTTATGATGCCACCAGCAGCACTAAATACCCGCTCAGACAGAACGCTGGCGGCAGGGCAGGCCAGCACCTCCAAGGCGTAGAGTGCCAGTTCATACCACGTGTCCAGCTTGGACACCCAGTAGTTGTAAGGCACAGAGGGATCATTGAGGACGCTGACACGGTCTGCTACGTACTCCTTCACCATCTTCCAAAACTTTTCCCTCCTTGTGACACTAGGCTGCGCATCAGGGTGAGGGTGCTGGCGGGGTGTCATGAAGGTGTCCCACGCCTTGGAGAGTGTTGCCCTGCCTTTGTCGGAACTGCTGTGTGCTCCCCTTTTCTCCCCTTCTCGGTTGGCCAAGGTAGCACGTACTCTGCCGCCAGCGTTGTCAGATGGAAAATTTTGGAGCAATTTTTCAACAAGAACCTTCTGGTATTGCACCATTTTGCTTGTCCTCTCCACCGGAGGAATGAGAGATGAGAAATTCTCTTTGTAGCGGGGGTCCAGAAGGGTGAACACCCAGTAATCCGTGTTGTCTAAAATGCGTACAACGCGTGGGTCACGGGAAAGGCAGCCTAACATAAAGTCAGCCATGTGTGCCAGAGTACCAACAGTCAAGATTTCGCTGTCCTCACCAGGAGGATGACTCTCAATCTCCTCATCCTCTTCCTCCTCTTCTGCCCACCCACGCTGAAGAGATGGAACTAAAGTTCCATGGCTACCCTCTGTAGCGGAGGCAACCGTGTCTTCCTCCTCCTCCTCCTCCTCCTCCTCCTCCTCCGCCTCCTCCAATTGTCGCTGAGAAGACGAAGTGAGGGTGCTCTGGCTATCACCTTGTGTAAGCTCTTCCTCCCCCATTTCCACCTCTTCCACATGCAAAGCGTCGGTTTTAATTGTGAGCAGCGAGCGTTTCAGTAGACACAGAAGTGGGATGGTTACACTGATAATAGCGTTATCGCCGCTCACCATCTGTGTCGATTCCTCAAAATTGCGTAAAACCTCACAGAGGTCTGACATCCATTCCCACTCCTCACTTCTGATTACAGGAAGTTGAACGGAGAGGCGACGACCGTGTAACAGCTGGTACTCCACTACTGCCCTCTGCTGCTCACAAAGCCGGGCCAACATGTGGAAGGTGGAGTTCCAGCGCGTGCTCACGTCACACAGCAGCCGGTGAGCTGGCAATTGTAAGCGCTGCTGCAGCTTCAACAGGCCGGCTGAAGCTGTTGATGACTTACGGAAATGTGCACACACGCGGCGCACCTTGGTCAAGAGATCATGCACATTGGGGTAGGTTTTTAGAAATCGCTGAACCACTAAATTAAATACATGCGCTAGGCATGGTACGTGTGTGAGGTTGCCGAGCTCCAAAGCCGCCACCAAGTTACGCCCATTATCACACACAACCATGCCTGGTTGCAGGTTGAGTGGCGAGAGCCACTGCTCGGTCTGGTGACTAATCCCCTGCAACAGCTCTGAGGCCGTGTGCTGTTTGTCCCCAAGGCAGATCAGCTTCAGCACGGCCTGTTGTGTCTGATGTGTACTAATAGACCTGTCCTGTGTGTCTGATGTGTACTAATAGATCTGTCCTGTGTGTCTGATGTATACTAATAGATCTGTCCTGTGTGTCTGATGTATACTAATAGATCTGTCCTGTGTCTGATGTGTACTAATAGATCTGTCCTGTGTGTCTGATGTATACTAATAGATCTGTCCTGTGTGTCTGATGTATACTAATAGATCTGTCCTGTGTGTCTGATGTATACTAATAGATCTGTCCTGTGTGTCTGATGTATACTAATAGATCTGTGTGTCTGATGTATACTAATAGATCTGTCCTGTGTGTCTGATGTATACTAATAGATCTGTCCTGTGTGTCTGATGTATACTAATAGATCTGTCCTGTGTGTCTGATGTATACTAATAGATCTGTCCTGTGTGTCTGATGTATACTAATAGATCTGTCCTGTGTGTCTGATGTGTACTAATAGATCTGTCCTCTTGTCTGATGTGTACTAGTGATGAGCGAGCACCCCAATGCTCGGGTGCTCTGACCGAGCACCCCCAGAGGCACGAGTGCTCGGCCGAGCACCCGAGCCCCATTGAAGTCAATGGGAGGACTCGAGCATTACACCAGGCACCCCCTGCTCTGATGAGGGGAGGGTGCCTGGTCCATAGGAAAAGGGCAGAAAAGGATGGAAACACCACAGAAATGGTTCAGGGACAGCATAGGGAGGATGTCTGGATGCATCTTGGACTCCAACATCGCTGCTGGGAACGATCTTTCGCCCGTAGTACGCCATTTTTACAGACTGACCGTAAAACACACAAAAAGGAAAATAAAAACGACTTTAGGCGAAAAATTGTTACCAAACAGTATTTGCTGTATATTTACTTGTATATCATCTGCAAATTCTCCCAAAAATGTCCTCGATTTTTCTGAACTGAGGCCATGATTAAGAGGGAAACGTGCGCAGAGGCAAATTCTCCCAAAAATTTCCTTGATTTTTCTGAACTGAGGCCATGATTAAGAGGGAAACGTGCGCAGAGGCAAATTCTCCCAAAAATTTCCTTGATTTTTCTGAACTGAGGCCATGATTGAGAGGGAAACGTGCGCAAAGGCAAATTCTCCCAAAAATTTCCTCGATTTTTCTGAACTGGGGCCATGATTAAGAGGGAAACGTGCGCTGAGCCGACCATCCAAAACATTATGGGTGAGGGTCTGCTGCGGAGCTGACCATCCTAAACATTATATGCGAAGGCCCGCTAGTGAGCTGACGCTATAAAACATTATATGAGAGGGCCCGCTAGAGAGCTGACCCAATAAAACATTATATGAGAAGGCCCGCTGGTGAGCTGACCTATATAAAAATTGTCAAACAGGGCCCGCTGGTGAGCTGGCCCTATATAAAAATTATATCACAGGGCCCGCTGGTGAGCTGGCCCTATATAAAAATTATATCCCAGGGCATATGGAAGAGGAGGAGGAGGATGAGAAGATTAAGAGTCAACCATATACCCGTTTTTTGGGTGGAAGGGGTGAATGGGAATACAGAGTATTCCCATCATTGTAAATAACATATATAAAGTGAGTTTATGTTCCCCCGGGGCTTTCCTCCAGTGGAGTGGAGAAGTCAGGGGAAATCCAGGCCTTGTTCATTTTTATAAGTGTCAACCTATCAGCATTGTCGGTGGAAAGGCGGATACGCTTATCTGTTATGATGCCACCAGCAGCACTAAATACCCGCTCAGACAGAACGCTGGCGGCAGGGCAGGCCAGCACCTCCAAGGCGTAGAGTGCCAGTTCATACCACGTGTCCAGCTTGGACACCCAGTAGTTGTAAGGCACAGAGGGATCATTGAGGACGCTGACACGGTCTGCTACGTACTCCTTCACCATCTTCCAAAACTTTTCCCTCCTTGTGACACTAGGCTGCGCATCAGGGTGAGGGTGCTGGCGGGGTGTCATGAAGGTGTCCCACGCCTTGGAGAGTGTTGCCCTGCCTTTGTCGGAACTGCTGTGTGCTCCCCTTTTCTCCCCTTCTCGGTTGGCCAAGGTAGCACGTACTCTGCCGCCAGCGTTGTCAGATGGAAAATTTTGGAGCAATTTTTCAACAAGAACCTTCTGGTATTGCACCATTTTGCTTGTCCTCTCCACCGGAGGAATGAGAGATGAGAAATTCTCTTTGTAGCGGGGGTCCAGAAGGGTGAACACCCAGTAATCCGTGTTGTCTAAAATTTGTACAACGCGTGGGTCACGGGAAAGGCAGCCTAACATAAAGTCAGCCATGTGTGCCAGAGTACCAACAGTCAAGATTTCGCTGTCCTCACCAGGAGGATGACTCTCAATCTCCTCATCCTCTTCCTCCTCTTCTGCCCACCCACGCTGAAGAGATGGAACTAAAGTTCCATGGCTACCCTCTGTAGCGGAGGCAACCGTGTCTTCCTCCTCCTCCTCCTCCTCCTCCTCCTCCTCCGCCTCCTCCAATTGTCGCTGAGAAGACGAAGTGAGGGTGCTCTGGCTATCACCTTGTGTAAGCTCTTCCTCCCCCATTTCCACCTCTTCCACATGCAAAGCGTCGGTTTTAATTGTGAGCAGCGAGCGTTTCAGTAGACACAGAAGTGGGATGGTTACACTGATAATAGCGTTATCGCCGCTCACCATCTGTGTCGATTCCTCAAAATTGCGTAAAACCTCACAGAGGTCTGACATCCATTCCCACTCCTCACTTCTGATTACAGGAAGTTGAACGGAGAGGCGACGACCGTGTAACAGCTGGTACTCCACTACTGCCCTCTGCTGCTCACAAAGCCGGGCCAACATGTGGAAGGTGGAGTTCCAGCGCGTGCTCACGTCACACAGCAGCCGGTGAGCTGGCAATTGTAAGCGCTGCTGCAGCTTCAACAGGCCGGCTGAAGCTGTTGATGACTTACGGAAATGTGCACACACGCGGCGCACCTTGGTCAAGAGATCATGCACATTGGGGTAGGTTTTTAGAAATCGCTGAACCACTAAATTAAATACATGCGCTAGGCATGGTACGTGTGTGAGGTTGCCGAGCTCCAAAGCCGCCACCAAGTTACGCCCATTATCACACACAACCATGCCTGGTTGCAGGTTGAGTGGCGAGAGCCACTGCTCGGTCTGGTGACTAATCCCCTGCAACAGCTCTGAGGCCGTGTGCTGTTTGTCCCCAAGGCAGATCAGCTTCAGCACGGCCTGTTGACGCTTCCCTACTGCAGTGCTACACTGCTTCCAGCTACTGGCTGATGGGGGAGTGGTGCTGCGTGTAGAGAATTCGGAGGTGGAAACGGAGGAGGAGGAGCCAATAACGTAGGTGCTGGCGGAAACCCTGATGGAGGTAGGGCCCGCAATCCTCGGCGTGGGTAGCACCCGTGCCATCCCAGGGTCCGAGTCGCTCCCAGCCTCCACGACATTCACCCAGTGTGCCGTCAGGGAAATGTAGCGTCCCTGGCCACAAGCACTTGTCCATGTGTCAGTCGTTAAGTGGACCTTCCCAGTAACTGCGTTGGTCAGGGCACGGGTGATGTTACGGGACACATGGTGGTGTAATGCGGGGATGGCACACCGGGAAAAGTAGTGGCGGCTGGGGACCGCGTACCGAGGGACAGCTGCTGCCATCAGGCTGCGGAAGGACTCAGTGTCCACAAGCCTAAATGGCAGCATTTCGATGGCCAGTAATTTGGAAAGGTGTGAGGTTAGTGCTATGGCCTGTGGGTGGGTGGCTGGGTATTTTCGCTTGCGCTCAAATGCCTGGGGTAACGACATTTGGACGCTGTGCTGGGACAGGGAAGTGGATGTGGTCGCTGATGGTGCTTCAGATGA
>JBBDGT010000335.1:323065-548211 GCA_037306005.1 Rhinophrynus dorsalis | reverse complement strand
TCCTACCACTGAACTGGATCTGGTACTGATAGTGACCTACCACTGAACTGGATCTGGTACTGATAGTGACCTACCACTGAACTGGATCTGGTACTGATAGTGACCTACCACTGAACTGGGTCTGGTACTGATAGTGACCTACCACTGAACTGGATCTGTACTGATAGTGACCTACCACTGACCTGGTACTGATAGTGACCTACCACTGAACTGGTACTGGTACTGATAGTGATCTAGCACTGAACTGGTACTGGTACTGATAGTGATCTACCACTGAACTGGTACTGATAGTGATCTACCACTGAACTGGATCTGGTACTGATAGTGACCTACCACTGAACTGGATCTGGTACTGATAGTGACCTACCACTGAACTGGATCTGGTACTGATAGTGACCTACCACTGAACTGGGTCTGGTACTGATAGTGACCTACCACTGAACTGGATCTGGTACTGATAGTGACCTACCACTGAACTGGGTCTGGTACTGATAGTGACCTACCACTGAACTGGATCTGGTACTGATAGTGACCTACCACTGAACTGGATCTGGTACTGATAGTGACCTACCACTGAACTGGATCTGGTACTGATAGTGACCTACCACTGAACTGGGTCTGGTACTGATAGTGACCTACCACTGAACTGGATCTGGTACTGATAGTGACCTACCACTGAACTGGGTCTGGTACTGATAGTGACCTACCACTGAACTGGATCTGTACTGATAGTGACCTACCACTGACCTGGTACTGATAGTGACCTACCACTGAACTGGTACTGGTACTGATAGTGATCTAGCACTGAACTGGTACTGGTACTGATAGTGATCTACCACTGAACTGGTACTGATAGTGATCTACCACTGAACTGGTACTGGTACTGATAGTGATCTACCACTGAACTGGATCTGGTACTGATAGTGACCTACCACTGAACTGGGTCTGTACTGATAGTGACCTACCACTGAACTGGATCTGGTACTGATAGTGACCTACCACTGAACTGGATCTGGTACTGATAGTGACCTACCACTGAACTGGATCTGGTACTGATAGTGACCTACCACTGAACTGGGTCTGGTACTGATAGTGACCTGCCACTGAACTGGGTCTGGTACTGATAGTGACCTACCACTGAACTGGATCTGTACTGATAGTGACCTACCACTGAACTGGATCTGGTACTGATAGTGACCTACCACTGACCTGGATCTGTACTGGTAGTGACCTACCACTGACCTGGATCTGGTACTGATAGTGATCTACCACTGACCTGGATCTGGTACTAACAGTGACCTACCTCTGAACTGGATCTGGTACTGATAGTGACCTACCACTGAACTGGATCTGGTACTGATAGTGACCTACCACTGAACTGGGTCTGGTAGTGATAGTGACCTACCACTGAACTGGATCTGGTAGTGATAGTGACCTACCACTGAACTGGATCTGGTACTGATAGTGACCTACCACTGAACTGGATCTGTAGTGATAGTGACCTACCACTGAACTGGATCTGGTACTGATAGTGACCTACCACTGAACTGGATCTGGTACTGATAGTGACCTACCACTGAACTGGGTCTGGTACTGATAGTGACCTACCACTGAACTGGGTCTGGTAGTGATAGTGACCTACCACTGAACTGGATCTGGTAGTGATAGTGACCTACCACTGAACTGGATCTGGTACTGATAGTGACCTACCACTGACCTGGATCTGTACTGGTAGTGACCTACCACTGACCTGGATCTGGTACTGATAGTGATCTACCACTGACCTGGATCTGGTACTAACAGTGACCTACCTCTGAACTGGATCTGGTACTGATAGTGATCTACCACTGAACTGGATCTGGTACTGATAGTGACCTACCACTGAACTGGGTCTGGTAGTGATAGTGACCTACCACTGAACTGGATCTGGTAGTGATAGTGACCTACCACTGAACTGGATCTGGTACTGATAGTGACCTACCACTGAACTGGATCTGTAGTGATAGTGATCTACCACTGAACTGGTACTGGTACTGATAGTGATCTAGCACTGAACTGGTACTGGTACTGATAGTGATCTAGCACTGAACTGGTACTGATAGTGACCTACCACTGAACTGGTACTGGTACTGATAGTGACCTACCACTGAACTGGATCTGGTACTGATAGTGACCTACCACTGAACTGGGTCTGGTACTGATAGTGACCTACCACTGAACTGGATCTGTAGTGATAGTGACCTACCACTGAACTGGATCTGGTACTGATAGTGACCTACCACTGAACTGGATCTGGTACTGATAGTGACCTACCACTGACCTGGATCTGTACTGGTAGTGACCTACCACTGACCCGGATCTGGTACTGATAGTGATCTACCACTGAACTGGATCTGGTACTAACAGTGACCTACCTCTGAACTGGATCTGGTACTGATAGTGACCTACCACTGAACTGGATCTGGTACTGATAGTGACCTACCACTGAACTGGGTCTGGTACTGATAGTGACCTACCACTGACATGGATCTGGTACTCTGATAGTGACCTACCACTGAACTGGATCTGGTACTGATAGTGACCTACCACTGACCTGGATCTGTAGTGATAGTGACCTACCACTGAACTGGATCTGGTACTGATAGTGACCTACCACTGACCTGGATCTGTACTGGTAGTGACCTACCACTGACCCGGATCTGGTACTGATAGTGATCTACCACTGAACTGGATCTGGTACTAACAGTGACCTACCTCTGAACTGGATCTGGTACTGATAGTGACCTACCACTGAACTGGATCTGGTACTGATAGTGACCTACCACTGAACTGGGTCTGGTACTGATAGTGACCTACCACTGACATGGATCTGGTACTGATAGTGACCTACCACTGAACTGGATCTGGTACTGATAGTGACCTACCACTGAACTGGATCTGGTAGTGATAGTGACCTACCACTGAACTGGATCTGGTACTGATAGTGATCTACCACTGAACTGGGTCTGGTACTGATAGTGACCTACCACTGAACTGGGTCTGGTACTGATAGTGACCTACCACTGAACTGTGTCTGGTACTGATAGTGACCTACCACTGAACTGGTACTGATAGTGACCTACCACTGATCTGGATCTGGTACTGATAGTGACCTACCACTGAACTGGATCTGGTAGTGATAGTGACCTACCACTGAACTGGATCTGTACTGATAGTGACCTACCACTGAACTGGTACTGATAGTGATCTAGCACTGAACTGGTACTGATAGTGATCTACCACTGAACTGGTACTGATAGTGATCTACCACTGAACTGGATCTGGTACTGATAGTGACCTACCACTGAACTGGGTCTGGTACTGATAGTGACCTACCACTGAACTGGATCTGGTACTGATAGTGACCTACCACTGAACTGGATCTGGTACTGATAGTGACCTACCACTGAACTGGGTCTGGTACTGATAGTGACCTACCACTGAACTGGATCTGGTACTGATAGTGACCTACCACTGAACTGGGTCTGGTACTGATAGTGACCTACCACTGAACTGGTACTGATAGTGACCTACCACTGACCTGGATCTGGTACTGATAGTGACCTACCACTGATCTGGATCTGGTACTGATAGTGACCTACCACTGAACTGGGTCTGGTACTGATAGTGACCTGCCACTGAACTGGGTCTGGTACTGATAGTGACCTGCCACTGAACTGGGTCTGGTACTGATAGTGACCTACCACTGAACTGGGTCTGGTACTGATAGTGACCTACCACTGACCTGGGTCTGGAACTGATAGTGACCTACCACTGAACTGGGTCTGGTACTGATAGTGACCTACCACTGACCTGGGTCTGGTACTGATAGTGACCTACCACTGACCTGGGTCTGTACTTATAGTGACCTACCACTGACCTGGGTCTGGTACTGATAGTGACCTACCACTGAACTGGATCTGGTACTGACAGTGACCTACCACTGAACTGGGTCTGGTACTGATAGTGACCTACCACTGAACTGGATCTGGTACTGATAGTGACCTACCACTGAACTGGGTCTGGTACTGATAGTGACCTACCACTGACCTGGGTCTGGTACTGATAGTGACCTACCACTAAACTGGATCTGGTACTGATAGTGACCTACCACTGACCTGGGTCTGGTACTGATAGTGACCTACCACTGAACTGGATCTGGTACTAACAGTGACCTACCACTGAACTGGATCTGGTACTAACAGTGACCTACCACTGAACTGGATCTGGTACTGATAGTGACCTACCACTGTTCTGGATCTGGTACTGATAGTGACCTACCACTGAACTGGATCTGTACTGATAGTGACCTACCACTGAACTGGATCTGGTACTGATAGTGACCTACCACTGAACTGGGTCTGGTACTGATAGTGACCTGCCACTGAACTGGGTCTGGTACTGATAGTGACCTGCCACTGAACTGGGTCTGGTACTGATAGTGACCTACCACTGAACTGGGTCTGGTACTGATAGTGACCTACCACTTAACTGGGTCTGGTACTGATAGTGACCTACCACTGAACTGGATCTGGTACTGATAGTAACCTACCACTGAACTGGATCTGGTACTGATAGTGACCTACCACTGAACTGGGTCTGTACTGATAGTGACCTACCACTGAACTGGATCTGGTACTGATAGTGACCTACCACTGAACTGGATCTGGTAGTGATAGTGACCTACCACTGAACTGGATCTGGTACTGATAGTGACCTACCACTGACCTGGTACTGATAGTGACCTACCACTGAACTGGTACTGGTACTGATAGTGACCTACCACTGAACTGGTACTGGTACTGATAGTGATCTAGCACTGAACTGGTACTGGTACTGATAGTGATCTACCACTGAACTGGTACTGATAGTGATCTACCACTGAACTGGTACTGGTACTGATAGTGATCTACCACTGAACTGGATCTGGTACTGATAGTGACCTACCACTGAACTGGGTCTGGTACTGATAGTGACCTACCACTGAACTGGATCTGGTACTGATAGTGACCTACCACTGAACTGGATCTGGTACTGATAGTGACCTACCACTGAACTGGATCTGGTACTGATAGTGACCTACCACTGAACTGGGTCTGTACTGACAGTGACCTACCACTGAACTGGATCTGTAGTGATAGTGACCTACCACTGAACTGGTACTGATAGTGATCTACCACTGAACTGGTACTGGTACTGATAGTGATCTACCACTGAACTGGTACTGGTACTGATAGTGATCTAGCACTGAACTGGTACTGGTACTGATAGTGATCTACCACTGAACTGGTACTGATAGTGATCTACCACTGAACTGGTACTGGTACTGATAGTGATCTACCACTGAACTGGATCTGGTACTGATAGTGACCTACCACTGAACTGGGTCTGTACTGATAGTGACCTACCACTGAACTGGATCTGGTACTGATAGTGACCTACCACTGAACTGGGTCTGGTACTGATAGTGACCTACCACTGAACTGGATCTGGTACTGATAGTGACCTACCACTGAACTGGATCTGGTACTGATAGTGACCTACCACTGAACTGGGTCTGGTACTGATAGTGACCTACCACTGAACTGGATCTGTACTGATAGTGACCTACCACTGAACTGGGTCTGGTACTGATAGTGACCTACCACTGACCTGGATCTGTACTGGTAGTGACCTACCACTGACCTGGATCTGGTACTGATAGTGATCTACCACTGACCTGGATCTGGTACTAACAGTGACCTACCTCTGAACTGGATCTGGTACTGATAGTGACCTACCACTGAACTGGATCTGGTACTGATAGTGACCTACCACTGAACTGGATCTGGTACTGATAGTGACCTACCACTGAACTGGGTCTGGTAGTGATAGTGACCTACCACTGAACTGGATCTGGTAGTGATAGTGACCTACCACTGAACTGGTACTGGTACTGATAGTGATCTAGCACTGAACTGGTACTGGTACTGATAGTGATCTAGCACTGAACTGGTACTGGTACTGATAGTGACCTACCACTGAACTGGATCTGGTACTGATAGTGACCTCCCACTGAACTGGGTCTGGTACTGATAGTGACCTACCACTGAACTGGATCTGTACTGATAGTGACCTACCACTGAACTGGATCTGGTACTGATAGTGACCTACCACTGACCTGGATCTGTACTGATAGTGACCTACCACTGAACTGGATCTGGTACTGATAGTGACCTACCACTGACCTGGATCTGTACTGATAGTGACCTACCACTGAACTGGATCTGGTACTGATAGTGACCTACCACTGAACTGGATCTGGTACTGATAGTGACCTACCACTGAACTGGATCTGGTACTGATAGTGACCTACCACTGAACTGGATCTGGTACTGATAGTGACCTACCACTGACCTGGATCTGTACTGGTAGTGACCTACCACTGACCCGGATCTGGTACTGATAGTGATCTACCACTGAACTGGATCTGGTACTAACAGTGACCTACCTCTGAACTGGATCTGGTACTGATAGTGACCTACCACTGAACTGGATCTGGTACTGATAGTGACCTACCACTGAACTGGATCTGGTACTGATAGTGACCTACCACTGACCTGGATCTGTAGTGATAGTGACCTACCACTGAACTGGATCTGGTACTGATAGTGACCTACCACTGACCTGGATCTGTACTGGTAGTGACCTACCACTGACCCGGATCTGGTACTGATAGTGATCTACCACTGACTGGATCTGGTACTAACAGTGACCTACCACTGAACTGGGTCTGGTACTGATAGTGACCTACCTCTGAACTGGATCTGGTACTGATAGTGACCTACCACTGAACTGGATCTGGTACTGATAGTGACCTACCACTGAACTGGGTCTGGTACTGATAGTGACCTACCACTGACATGGATCTGGTACTGATAGTGACCTACCACTGAACTGGATCTGGTACTGATAGTGACCTACCACTGAACTGGATCTGGTACTGATAGTGATCTACCACTGAACTGGATCTGGTACTGATAGTGACCTACCACTGAACTGGATCTGGTACTGATAGTGACCTACCACTGACATGGATCTGGTACTGATAGTGACCTACCACTGAACTGGGTCTGGTACTGATAGTGACCTACCACTGACATGGATCTGGTACTGATAGTGACCTACCACTGAACTGGATCTGGTACTGATAGTGACCTACCACTGAACTGGATCTGGTACTGATAGTGACCTACCACTGAACTGGATCTGGTACTGATAGTGAGCTACCACTGAACTGGATCTGGTACTGATAGTGACCTACCACTGAACTGGATCTGGTACTGATAGTGACCTACCACTGAACTGGTACTGGTACTGATAGTGACCTACCACTGACCTGGATCTGGTACTGATAGTGACCTACCACTGAACTGGATCTGGTACTGATAGTGACCTACCACTGACATGGATCTGGTACTGATAGTGACCTACCACTGAACTGGATCTGGTACTGATAGTGACCTACCACTGAACTGGATCTGGTACTGATAGTGACCTACCACTGAACTGGTACTGATAGTGACCTACCACTGAACTGGGTCTGGTACTGATAGTGACCTACCACTGAACTGGATCTGGTACTGATAGTGACCTACCACTGAACTGGGTCTGGTACTGATAGTGACCTACCACTGAACTGGATCTGGTACTGATAGTGACCTACCACTGAACTGGATCTGGTACTGATAGTGACCTACCACTGAACTGGATCTGTACTGATAGTGACCTACCACTGAACTGGATCTGGTAGTGATAGTGATCTACCACTGAACTGGATCTGGTACTGATAGTGATCTACCACTGAACTGGATCTGTACTGATAGTGACCTACCACTGAACTGGTACTGATAGTGATCTACCACTGAACTGGTACTGATACTGATCTACCACTGAACTGGATCTGGTACTGATAGTGACCTACCACTGAACTGGGTCTGTACTGATAGTGACCTACCACTGAACTGGATCTGTACTGATAGTGACCTACCACTGAACTGGATCTGGTACTGACAGTGACCTACCACTGACCTGGGTCTGTACTGATAGTGACCTACCACTGAACTGGATCTGGTACTGATAGTGACCTACCACTGAACTGGGTCTGGTACTGATAGTGACCTACCACTGAACTGATCTGGTACTGATAGTGACCTACCACTGAACTGGATCTGGTACTGATAGTGACCTACCACTGAACTGGGTCTGGTACTGATAGTGACCTACCACTGAACTGGATCTGTACTGATAGTGACCTACCACTGAACTGGTACTGATAGTGACCTACCACTGATCTGGATCTGGTACTGATAGTGACCTACCACTGAACTGGATCTGGTACTGACAGTGACCTACCACTGACCTGGTACTGATAGTGACCTACCACTGAACTGGATCTGGTACTGATAGTGACCTACCACTGAACTGGATCTGGTACTGATAATGACCTACCACTGAACTGGATCTGGTACTGATAGTGACCTACAACTGAACTGGGTCTGGTACTGATAGTGACCTACCACTGTACTGGGTCTGGTACTGATAGTGTTTCGGGTCCAGGAATCCACCTGATGTGATATAAAGTGATTCTCACAATCGGATGCACAGATATGAAATACGACACTAGTGATTTTCTCCAGTTCTGAACTATGTACTTGGAGAATGTGACCTAAACTAAGAAGAAAGTCTAATAACCCTCATTGCCTGGGCCAGACTCCGTTCCCTGTGATAAAACACTCTTCAGGGTCCACAAATTGTATCTATTAACCCTTTTAGTGCTGGAGTGGTCTTCAGTATATTGGTGTGAAATCCCTCCACCTTACGCACATAGAAATCCACGATATTTCTTCATTGTCACACAGTAAAACTTACATTAAAGCCAACAGCATATTTCTCAGTCAAACAAACCGACAACTGTGGCTTCTAGGTGTCAGCATGTTATCTCCGCGCCGTCACGCGTTCTTCTTTATATGATACACGTGAGATCGTTTTATTATAAAACCCTCTGTGTTGTAGTTCTTTTCCTGGTCAGTAAAACAACGGCTCTGTCACCCTGTCAGGTGTTTTATTCACATGTTATTCCAGTTCTGATTGTCAGTGAGTGACTGTGTGATGTTATTTCAGTTCTGATTGTCAGTGAGTGACTGTGTGATGTTATTCCAGTTCTGATTGTCAGTGAGTGACTGTGTGATGTTATTTCAGTTCTGATTGTCAGTGAGTGACTGTGTGATGTTATTTCAGTTCTGATTGTCAGTGAGTGACTGTGTGATGTTATTTCAGTTCTGATTGTCAGTGAGTGACTGTGTGATGTTATTTCAGTTCTGATTGTCAGTGAGTGACTGTGTGATGTTATTCAGGTTCTGATTGTCAGTGAGTGACTGTGTGATGTTATTTCAGTTCTGATTGTCAGTGAGTGACTGTGTGATGTTATTTCAGTTCTGATTGTCAGTGAGTGACTGTGTGATGTTATTTCAGTTCTGATTGTCAGTGAGTGACTGTGTGATGTTATTTCAGTTCTGATTGTCAGTGAGTGACTGTGTGATGTTATTTCAGTTCTGATTGTCAGTGAGTGACTGTGTGATGTTATTTCAGTTCTGATTGTCAGTGAGTGACTGTGTGATGTTATTCAGTTCTGATTGTCAGTGAGTGACTGTGTGATGTTATTTCAGTTCTGATTGTCAGTGAGTGACTGTGTGATGTTATTTCAGTTCTGATTGTCAGTGAGTGACTGTGTGATGTTATTTCAGTTCTGATTGTCAGTGAGTGACTGTGTGATGTTATTTCAGTTCTGATTGTCAGTGAGTGACTGTGTGATGTTATTTCAGTTCTGATTGTCAGTGAGTGACTGTGTGATGTTATTTCAGTTCTGATTGTCAGTGAGTGACTGTGTGATGTTATTCCAGTTCTGATTGTCAGTGAGTGACTGTGTGATGTTATTTCAGTTCTGATTGTCAGTGAGTGACTGTGTGATGTTATTTCAGTTCTGATTGTCAGTGAGTGACTGTGTGATGTTATTTCAGTTCTGATTGTCAGTGAGTGACTGTGTGATGTTATTCCAGTTCTGATTGTCAGTGAGTGACTGTGTGATGTTATTTCAGTTCTGATTGTCAGTGAGTGACTGTGTGATGTTATTTCAGTTCTGATTGTCAGTGAGTGACTGTGTGATGTTATTTCAGTTCTGATTGTCAGTGAGTGACTGTGTGATGTTATTCCAGTTCTGATTGTCAGTGAGTGACTGTGTTATGTTATTTCAGTTCTGATTGTCAGTGAGTGACTGTGTGATGTCAGTGAGTGACTGTGTGATGTTATTTCAGTTCTGATTGTCAGTGAGTGACTGTGTGATGTTATTTCAGTTCTGATTGTCAGTGAGTGACTGTGTGATGTTATTCCAGTTCTGATTGTCAGTGAGTGACTGTGTGATGTTATTTCAGTTCTGATTGTCAGTGAGTGACTGTGTGATGTTATTTCAGTTCTGATTGTCAGTGAGTGACTGTGTGATGTTATTTCAGTTCTGATTGTCAGTGAGTGACTGTGTGATGTTATTCCAGTTCTGATTGTCAGTGAGTGACTGTGTGATGTTATTTCAGTTCTGATTGTCAGTGAGTGACTGTGTGATGTTATTTCAGTTCTGATTGTCAGTGAGTGACTGTGTGATGTTATTTCAGTTCTGATTGTCAGTGAGTGACTGTGTGATGTTATTTCAGTTCTGATTGTCAGTGAGTGACTGTGTGATTACTTCCTGAACATTCCAGCCGACAGGAAGTGGCAGTTTTATCACATTATGTTGAGACCTTCCTCTAGACTGTGAGCTCTCACCAGCAGGGGGCCCTCTGATCCTTCTCTTCTCCACATCTGATTGTACTATTTAATACCTCTTTATGTCTATTCCCACTTGTCAAGCACTGCGGAATTAGTTGGCGCTATATAAATAAAGATAAATAATAATAATGATAAAGAACTGTTTGTCAGTAATTTACCTCACTAAAGAATAGGAATCTGACCACTAGAGGGCACTGTTAATGTAAAAAATAAAAAGGGAATAAAACACAAAGAGACAAACAAGCGTGTAACTTTTAATCAATGTATTACTCAGCACTAAGCATTTAATTCAGCAGGAACAGCCTTACAATGTTTAATTATAAAAGCGGAACACATCACCACACAAATTCTGTGGCCCTGGCACATGCACCCAGGGGCGGCAGAAAGAGGACTTATTCAAATCTCCTCCAAACTCTCACTCTCATATGTCTATGTGCAAGGGCGTGTCTTTCACAGGAGTGGGGCGGAGCCCCCTTGGCCACTCCTACCTCTGCATAGATATACACAATTTTCTATACAGCTGGGGCTTGGCTTTCATAGAAGTGGGCGTAGCCCCCTTGGCCACTCCTACCTCTGCATAGAGATGCACAATTTTCTACACAGCTGGGGCTTAGCTTTCATAGAAGTGGGCGGAGCCCCCTTGGCCACTCCTACCTCTGCATAGATATACACAATTTTCTACACAGCTGGGGGCGTGACTTTCATAGAAGTGGGTGGAGCCCCCTTGGCCACTCCTACCTCTGCATAGAGATGCACAATTTTCTACACAGCTGGGGGCTTAGCTTTCATAGAAGTGGGCGGAGCCCCCTTGGCCACTCCTACCTCTGCATAGATATACACAATTTTCTACACAGCTGGGGGCTTGGCTTTCATAGAAGTGGGCGGAGCCCCTTGGCCACTCCTACCTCTGCATAGAGATGCACAATTTTCTACACAGCTGGGGGCGTGACTTTCACAGGAGTGGGGCGGAGCCCCTCTGGTCACGCCTACCTCTTCACAGAGATGCACAATTTTCTACACAGCTGGGGGCTTGGCTCTCACAGGATTGGGGCGGAGCCCCCTGGCCACTCCTATCTCTGCATAGAGATGCACATTATCTACACAACTGGGGGCGTGACTTTCACAGGAGTGGGGCGGAGCCCCCTGGCCACTCCTACCTCTGCATAGAGATGCACAATTTTCTATACAGCTGGGGTGTGATTTTGACAGGAGTGGGAAAGAAGTGACTCTTTCATCAAAAACTGTTCCTTACATCAAAATGTTCCCTTCATACCAACCAGTCAGGGTTTGATATCTGCTGCCTCCCACATGTATCCCATGTCACTTACCCACACTTGCCATTTTATCGCATCTTACAATTTTTGGGTTACATTATTCTTTCCTGCCTCTCTTTCCCCTAATACTTCAACCCTCCCTGGGGATAAGTGCCCGCGCCATTACCATTCCTCTCTCCCTCTTTCCCTGGGATAAGTGCCCGCGCCATTACCATTCCTATCTCCCCTTTCCCTGGGGATAAGTGCCCGCGCCATTACCATTCCTCTCTCCCTCTTTCCCTGGGGATAAGTGCCCGCTCCATTACCATTCCTATCTCCCCCTTTCCCTGGGGATAAGTGCCCGCGCCATTATCATTCCTATCTCCTCCTTTCCCTGGGGATAAGTGCCCGCGCCATTACCATTCCTCTCTCCCTCTTTCCCTGGGGATAAGTGCCCGCGCCATTACCATTCCTATCTCCCCCTTTCCCTGGGGATAAGTGCCCGCTCCATTACCATTCCTATCTCCCCCCTTTCCCTGGGGATAAGTGCCCGCGCCATTACCATTCCTATCTCCCCCTTTCCCTGGGGATAAGTGCCCTCGCCATTACCATTTCTATCTCCCCCTTTCCCTGGGGATAAGTGCCCGCGCCATTTCCATTCCTATCTCCCCCTTTCCCTGGGGATAAGTGCCCCGCGCCATTACCATTCCTATCTCCCCCTTTCCCTGGGGATAAGTTCCAGCGCCATTACCATTCCTATCTCCCCCTTTCCCTGGGGCTAAGTGCCCGCTCCATTACCATTCCTATCTCCCCCTTTCCCTGGGGATAAGTGCCCTCGCCATTACCATTTCTATCTCCCCCTTTCCCTGGGGATAAGTGCCCGCGCCATTTCCATTCCTATCTCCCCCTTTCCCTGGGGATAAGTGCCCGCGCCATTACCATTCCTATCTCCCCCTTTCCCTGGGGATAAGTGCCCGCGCCATTACCATTCCTATCTCCCCCTTTCCCTGGGATAAGTGCCCGCGCCATTACCATTCCTATCTCCCCCTTTCCCTGGGATAAGTGCCCGCGCCATTACCATTCCTATCTCCTCCTTTCCCTGGGGATAAGTGCCCGCGCCATTACCATTCCTATCTCCCCCTTTCCCTGGGGATAAGTGCCCGCTCCATTACCATTCCTATCTCCCCCTTTCCCTGGGGATAAGTGCCCGCTCCATTACCATTCCTATCTCCCCCTTTCCCTGGGGATAAGTGCCCGCGCCATTACCATTCCTATCTCCCCCTTTCCCTGGGGATAAGTGCCCGCGCCATTACCATTCCTATCTCCTCCTTTCCCTGGGGATAAGTGCCCGCGCCATTACCATTCCTATCTCCCCCTTTCCCTGGGGATAAGTTCCCGCGCCATTACCATTCCTATCTCCCCCTTTCCCTGGGGATAAGTGCCCTCGCCATTACCATTCCTATCTCCCCCTTTCCTGGGGATAAGTGCCCGCGCCATTATCATTCCTATCTCCTCCTTTCCCTGGGGATAAGTGCCCGCGCCATTACCATTCCTCTCTCCCTCTTTCCCTGGGGATAAGTGCCCGCGCCATTACCATTCCTATCTCCCCCTTTCCCTGGGGATAAGTGCCCGCTCCATTACCATTCCTATCTCCCCCTTTCCCTGGGGATAAGTGCCCGCGCCATTACCATTCCTATCTCCCCCTTTCCCTGGGGATAAGTGCCCTCGCCATTACCATTTCTATCTCCCCCTTTCCCTGGGGATAAGTGCCCTCGCCATTACCATTTCTATCTCCCCCTTTCCCTGGGGATAAGTGCCCGCGCCATTTCCATTCCTATCTCCCCCTTTCCCTGGGGATAAGTGCCCGCGCCATTACCATTCCTATCTCCCCCTTTCCCTGGGGATAAGTGCCCGCGCCATTACCATTCCTATCTCCCCCTTTCCCTGGGGATAAGTGCCCGCGCCATTACCATTCCTATCTCCCCCTTTCCCTGGGATAAGTGCCCGCGCCATTACCATTCCTATCTCCTCCTTTCCCTGGGGATAAGTGCCCGCGCCATTACCATTCCTATCTCCCCCTTTCCCTGGGGATAAGTGCCCGCTCCATTACCATTCCTATCTCCCCCTTTCCCTGGGGATAAGTGCCCGCTCCATTACCATTCCTATCTCCCCCTTTCCCTGGGGATAAGTGCCCGCGCCATTACCATTCCTATCTCCCCCTTTCCCTGGGGATAAGTGCCCGCGCCATTACCATTCCTATCTCCTCCTTTCCCTGGGGATAAGTGCCCGCGCCATTACCATTCCTATCTCCCCCTTTCCCTGGGGATAAGTTCCCGCGCCATTACCATTCCTATCTCCCCCTTTCCCTGGGGATAAGTGCCCTCGCCATTACCATTTCTATCTCCCCCTTTCCCTGGGGATAAGTGCCCGCGCCATTTCCATTCCTATCTCCCCCTTTCCCTGGGGATAAGTGCCCGCGCCATTACCATTCCTATCTCCTCCTTTCCCTGGGGATAAGTGCCCGCGCCATTACCATTCCTATCTCCCCCTTTCCCTGGGGATAAGTTCCCGCGCCATTACCATTCCTATCTCCCCCTTTCCCCGTACCCCACCAGCACCGTGCTGTGTCCATATGACTCCTCTTCCTGGCAGTGGGCAGCCTGTTCAGGTTCCAGTGACATATGATGAAGACTGTTTGAGAAGACAATGTCCCACAGAAGGTCAGTAGTGCCGTGCTGCAAAGCGGGGCCTCAGTGCATCCTGGAGCCATTTGGGGCCAGGATATACATAATGGTGCCTCTTCACATTGGTCACCCTGGCACTGATGACAGCTGTGGGACACTGTGTTCACAAGGCCTGGTTACACTACATTGGTGGACGACAAGTCTCTCACTGTCAGGCACAAAGAGGCTGCATAGTGCGGCGGTCGGGGGAGACAATGAAACAACTGGGTTGGTAAGTAAGGTTCCCCTGTTGTCTGGTTTGCAATACATACGCACACACTAACCCCACTTCACCCACTCCCACTCTCCTTTCCCCAAATCCCACTAAATAAAAGTGACTGTAAGTTATGATGTACGTTACAAAGCTGGACGTTGTTATACTGCCCATTTCATGATTGGAAGCTCTAGCCTTCTACATTGCTGCCAGTTTTACTGCACCCCATCTCCCTGCCCACACATTACACGTTCTCTACATGCGCCCAACCTCATGCTGGTACTAAGAACGAGTAACATGTCCTTCTGTCCGCTGCTCTGGAAGTAACCTTTCAATACGTGGGGTGAAGATTGCATCGCTTGAGCTCGGCAATTAATACAAACTAAGAGGTCAATTTTCCATTAAAAATACCTGCTCACTCCCCATATGCTCCAGCAGCCCCCCACCATCTCCCTCAATTCCACTGTGTCCCCTCTGGAATCCCTATCGTCCATCAGGGTTAGTAATGCTGGGAGAAGCCATTCACTTATTTGCGGGGTGAGATTCTCATATCGCCCTTTTGATCCAGGCAACATGTTGATTGCGGTGTGCAGCCGCACGATATTTACATGGATTTTAAATGGATACCGGCTCTGGCAACCCTGGAATTGGTGAAGGCACTTTACAGTGCTGTGTAGGTAACAATCTTGTATTGAATTGAACATGTCCGGTATTGACAGAGTTAGAAGGTAAATGTAGCTCTTTAACCCCTTAACCCCTAGAATGCCAAGTGGCTACAACATTCGAGATTGGACAGCTGTACCTGCTGTGCCAGACTGTACATTGTACAGCTTAAATTCGGTGACTGCATAAGCCGGTATAACCAGCATCCAGTGGCCGCATTAAAAAAATAATAATAATTGCGCTGGGAGATCAATATGTACAAAGAAGCAGAGCGTCTCCTTTCCCCTCTCTCCTACCCGAACTTCTGGGTAGGAGTGGGCAGGACTGGGGGAAGCCTCCTAACGTTACCAGTGACACGGTCACCTGGATTTTGTTTTACTCAGATCTCATTGGGGGCATGAGGAGGGGTCATGATGCCCCCAATGAAGTCTATATTCGGAGCTTGTTGGGGGACATAAGGAGGGGTCCTCATGCCCCCCAATGAAGTCTATATTCAGAGCTTGTTGGGGGACATAAGGAGGGGTCCTGATACACCCCAATGAAGTCTATAATCAGAGCTTGTTGGGGGACATAAGGAGGGGTCCTCATGTCCCCAATGAAGTCTATAGTCAGAGCTTGTTGGGGACATAAGAAGGGGTCCTCATGCCCCCCAATGAAGTCTATATTCAGAGCTTGTTGGTGACATAAGGAGGGGTCCTGATGCCCCCCAATGAAGTCTATATTCAGAGCTTGTTGGGGACATAAGAAGGGGTCCTCATGCCCCCCAATGAAGTCTATATTCAGAGCTTGTTGGGGGACATGAGGAGGGGTCCTCATGCCCCCCAATGAAGTCTATATTCAGAGCTTGTTGGGGACATAAGGAGGGGTCCTGGTGAGCCCCAATGAAGTCTATATTCAGAGCTTGTTGGTGACATGAGGAGGGGTCCTGATGCCCCCCAATGAAGTCTATATTCAGAGCTTGTTGGGGGACATAAGGAGGGGTCCTGATGCCCCCAATGAAGTCTATATTCAGAGCTTGTTGGGGGACATAAGGAGGGGTCCTGATGCCCCCCAATGAAGTCTATAATCAGAGCTTGTTGGGGGACATAAGAAGGGGTCATGATGTCCCCAATGAAGTCTATATTCAGAGCTTGTTGGGGGACATAAGGAGGGGTCATGATGCCCCCAATGAAGTCTATATTCAGAGCTTGTTGGGGGACATAAGGAGGGGTCCTGATGCCCCCCAATGAAGTCTATATTCAGAGCTTGTTGGGGGACATAAGGAGGGGTCCTGGTGCCCCCCAATGAAGTCTATAATCAGAGCTTGTTGGGGGACATAAGGAGGGGTCCTGGTGCCCCCCAATGAAGTCTATATTCGGAGCTTGTTGGGGGACATAAGGAGGGGTCATGATGTCCCCCAATGAAGTCTATATTCAGAGCTTGTTGGGGGACATAAGGAGGGGTCCTGGTGCCCCCCAATGAAGTCTATAATCAGAGCTTGTTGGGGGACATAAGGAGGGGTCCTGGTGCCCCCCAATGAAGTCTATAATCAGAGCTTGTTGGGGGACATGAGGAGGGGTCCTGATACACCCCAATGAAGTCTATATTCAGAGCTTGTTGGGGGACATAAGGAGGGGTCCTGATACACCCCAATGAAGTCTATATTCAGAGCTTGTTGGGGGACATAAGGAGGTGTCCTGATGCCCCCCAATGAAGTCTATATTCAGAGCTTGTTGGGGGACATAAGGAGGGGTCCTGATACACCCCAATGAAGTCTATATTCAGAGCTTGTTGAGGGACATAAGGAGGTGTCCTGATGCCCCCCAATGAAGTCTATATTCAGAGCTTGTTGGGGGACATAAGGAGGGGTCCTGATACACCCCAATGAAGTCTATATTCAGAGCTTGTTGGGGGACATAAGGAGGGGTCCTGGTGCCCCCCAATGAAGTCTATATTCAGAGCTTGTTGGGGGACATAAGGAGGGGTCCTCATGCCCCCCAATGAAGTCTATATTCAGAGCTTGTTGGGGGACATAAGGAGGGGTCCTGGTGCCCCCCAATGAAGTCTATAATCAGAGCTTGTTGGGGGACATAAGGAGGGGTCCTGATACACCCCAATGAAGTCTATATTCAGAGCTTGTTGGGGGACATAAGGAGGGGTCCTCATGCCCCCCAATGAAGTCTATATTCAGAGCTTGTTGGGGGACATAAGGAGGGGTCCTGGTGCCCCCCAATGAAGTCTATAATCAGAGCTTGTTGGGGGACATAAGGAGGGGTCCTGGTGCCCCCAATGAAGTCTATATTCAGAGCTTGTTGGGGGACATAAGGAGGGGTCCTGGTGCCCCCAATGAAGTCTATATTCAGAGCTTGTTGGGGGACATGAGGAGGGGTCATGATGCCCCCCAATTAAGTCTATATTCAGAGCTTGTTGGGGGACATAAGGAGGGGTCCTGATGCCCCCCAATGAAGTCTATATTCAGAGCTTGTTGGGGGACATAAGGAGGGGTCCTCATGCCCCCCAATGAAGTCTATATTCAGAGCTTGTTGGGGGACATAAGGAGGTGTCCTGATACACCCCAATGAAGTCTATAATCAGAGCTTGTTGGGGGACATGAGGAGGGGTCATGATGCCCCCCAATGAAGTCTATATTCAGAGCTTGTTGGGGGACATAAGGAGGGGTCCTGGTGCCCCCAATGAAGTCTATATTCAGAGCTTGTTGGGGGACATAAGGAGGGGTCCTGATGCCCCCAATGAAGTCTATATTCGGAGCTTGTTGGGGGACATAAGGAGGGGTCCTGATGTCCCCCAATGAAGTCTATATTCAGAGCTTGTTGGGGGACATAAGGAGGGGTCCTGATACACCCCAATGAAGTCTATATTCAGAGCTTGTTGGTGACATGAGGAGGGGTCCTGTTGCCCCCCAATGAAGTCTATATTCAGAGCTTGTTGGGGGACATAAGGAGGGGTCCTGGTGCCCCCAATGAAGTCTATATTCAGAGCTTGTTGGGGGACATGAGGAGGGGTCATGATGCCCCCCAATTAAGTCTATATTCAGAGCTTGTTGGGGGACATAAGGAGGGGTCCTGATGCCCCCCAATGAAGTCTATATTCAGAGCTTGTTGGGGGACATAAGGAGGGGTCCTCATGCCCCCCAATGAAGTCTATATTCAGAGCTTGTTGGGGGACATAAGGAGGTGTCCTGATACACCCCAATGAAGTCTATAATCAGAGCTTGTTGGGGGACATGAGGAGGGGTCATGATGCCCCCCAATGAAGTCTATATTCAGAGCTTGTTGGGGGACATAAGGAGGGGTCATGATGTCCCCCAATGAAGTCTATATTCAGAGCTTGTTGGGGGACATAAGGAGGGGTCCTGGTGCCCCCCAATGAAGTCTATATTCGGAGCTTGTTGGGGGACATAAGGAGGGGTCATGATGTCCCCCAATGAAGTCTATATTCAGAGCTTGTTGGGGGACATAAGGAGGGGTCCTGGTGCCCCCAATGAAGTCTATATTCAGAGCTTGTTGGGGGACATGAGGAGGGGTCATGATGCCCCCCAATTAAGTCTATATTCAGAGCTTGTTGGGGGACATAAGGAGGGGTCCTGATGCCCCCCAATGAAGTCTATATTCAGAGCTTGTTGGGGACATAAGAAGGGGTCCTCATGCCCCCCAATGAAGTCTATATTCAGAGCTTGTTGGTGACATAAGGAGGGGTCCTGATGCCCCCCAATGAAGTCTATATTCAGAGCTTGTTGGGGACATAAGAAGGGGTCCTCATGCCCCCCAATGAAGTCTATATTCAGAGCTTGTTGGGGGACATGAGGAGGGGTCCTCATGCCCCCCAATGAAGTCTATATTCAGAGCTTGTTGGGGACATAAGGAGGGGTCCTGGTGAGCCCCAATGAAGTCTATATTCAGAGCTTGTTGGTGACATGAGGAGGGGTCCTGATGCCCCCCAATGAAGTCTATATTCAGAGCTTGTTGGGGGACATAAGGAGGGGTCCTGATGCCCCCAATGAAGTCTATATTCAGAGCTTGTTGGGGGACATAAGGAGGGGTCCTGATGCCCCCCAATGAAGTCTATAATCAGAGCTTGTTGGGGGACATAAGAAGGGGTCATGATGTCCCCAATGAAGTCTATATTCAGAGCTTGTTGGGGGACATAAGGAGGGGTCATGATGCCCCCAATGAAGTCTATATTCAGAGCTTGTTGGGGGACATAAGGAGGGGTCCTGATGCCCCCCAATGAAGTCTATATTCAGAGCTTGTTGGGGGACATAAGGAGGGGTCCTGGTGCCCCCCAATGAAGTCTATAATCAGAGCTTGTTGGGGGACATAAGGAGGGGTCCTGGTGCCCCCCAATGAAGTCTATATTCGGAGCTTGTTGGGGGACATAAGGAGGGGTCATGATGTCCCCCAATGAAGTCTATATTCAGAGCTTGTTGGGGGACATAAGGAGGGGTCCTGGTGCCCCCCAATGAAGTCTATAATCAGAGCTTGTTGGGGGACATAAGGAGGGGTCCTGGTGCTCCCCAATGAAGTCTATAATCAGAGCTTGTTGGGGGACATGAGGAGGGGTCCTGATACACCCCAATGAAGTCTATATTCAGAGCTTGTTGGGGGACATAAGGAGGGGTCCTGATACACCCCAATGAAGTCTATATTCAGAGCTTGTTGGGGGACATAAGGAGGTGTCCTGATGCCCCCCAATGAAGTCTATATTCAGAGCTTGTTGGGGGACATAAGGAGGGGTCCTGATACACCCCAATGAAGTCTATATTCAGAGCTTGTTGAGGGACATAAGGAGGTGTCCTGATGCCCCCCAATGAAGTCTATATTCAGAGCTTGTTGGGGGACATAAGGAGGGGTCCTGATACACCCCAATGAAGTCTATATTCAGAGCTTGTTGGGGGACATAAGGAGGGGTCCTGGTGCCCCCCAATGAAGTCTATATTCAGAGCTTGTTGGGGGACATAAGGAGGGGTCCTCATGCCCCCCAATGAAGTCTATATTCAGAGCTTGTTGGGGGACATAAGGAGGGGTCCTGGTGCCCCCCAATGAAGTCTATAATCAGAGCTTGTTGGGGGACATAAGGAGGGGTCCTGATACACCCCAATGAAGTCTATATTCAGAGCTTGTTGGGGGACATAAGGAGGGGTCCTCATGCCCCCCAATGAAGTCTATATTCAGAGCTTGTTGGGGGACATAAGGAGGGGTCCTGGTGCCCCCCAATGAAGTCTATAATCAGAGCTTGTTGGGGGACATAAGGAGGGGTCCTGGTGCCCCCAATGAAGTCTATATTCAGAGCTTGTTGGGGGACATAAGGAGGGGTCCTGGTGCCCCCAATGAAGTCTATATTCAGAGCTTGTTGGGGGACATGAGGAGGGGTCATGATGCCCCCCAATTAAGTCTATATTCAGAGCTTGTTGGGGGACATAAGGAGGGGTCCTGATGCCCCCCAATGAAGTCTATATTCAGAGCTTGTTGGGGGACATAAGGAGGGGTCCTCATGCCCCCCAATGAAGTCTATATTCAGAGCTTGTTGGGGGACATAAGGAGGTGTCCTGATACACCCCAATGAAGTCTATAATCAGAGCTTGTTGGGGGACATGAGGAGGGGTCATGATGCCCCCCAATGAAGTCTATATTCAGAGCTTGTTGGGGGACATAAGGAGGGGTCCTGGTGCCCCCAATGAAGTCTATATTCAGAGCTTGTTGGGGGACATAAGGAGGGGTCCTGATGCCCCCAATGAAGTCTATATTCGGAGCTTGTTGGGGGACATAAGGAGGGGTCCTGATGTCCCCCAATGAAGTCTATATTCAGAGCTTGTTGGGGGACATAAGGAGGGGTCCTGATACACCCCAATGAAGTCTATATTCAGAGCTTGTTGGTGACATGAGGAGGGGTCCTGTTGCCCCCCAATGAAGTCTATATTCAGAGCTTGTTGGGGGACATAAGGAGGGGTCCTGGTGCCCCCAATGAAGTCTATATTCAGAGCTTGTTGGGGGACATGAGGAGGGGTCATGATGCCCCCCAATTAAGTCTATATTCAGAGCTTGTTGGGGGACATAAGGAGGGGTCCTGATGCCCCCCAATGAAGTCTATATTCAGAGCTTGTTGGGGGACATAAGGAGGGGTCCTCATGCCCCCCAATGAAGTCTATATTCAGAGCTTGTTGGGGGACATAAGGAGGTGTCCTGATACACCCCAATGAAGTCTATAATCAGAGCTTGTTGGGGGACATGAGGAGGGGTCATGATGCCCCCCAATGAAGTCTATATTCAGAGCTTGTTGGGGGACATAAGGAGGGGTCCTGGTGCCCCCAATGAAGTCTATATTCAGAGCTTGTTGGGGGACATAAGGAGGGGTCCTGATGCCCCCAATGAAGTCTATATTCGGAGCTTGTTGGGGGACATAAGGAGGGGTCCTGATGTCCCCCAATGAAGTCTATATTCAGAGCTTGTTGGGGGACATAAGGAGGGGTCCTGATACACCCCAATGAAGTCTATATTCAGAGCTTGTTGGTGACATGAGGAGGGGTCCTGTTGCCCCCCAATGAAGTCTATATTCGGAGCTTGTTGGGGGACATAAGGAGGGGTCCTGATACACCCCAATGAAGTCTATATTCAGAGCTTGTTGGTGACATGAGGAGGGGTCCTGATACCCCCAATGAAGTCTATATTTTGTGTCATGTGGAGGGGAGATCAATGCAGACCCCCCTCCTGTGGCACACAGCAATATGTTTCATTTTTTTGTATTCAGAGCTTGTTGGGGGACATAAGTTGGGGTCCTGACACCCCCCCAACAGGTTCTGAATAAAAAAATAAATTAATCCTCTGTGTTCCACAGGGGTCCATTTCAGTGCTTTGCAGTGCATTGGACACCCCTGTGGCAGACAAAGGATTATTTTGTCATTATTATTTTATTTACACCTCATTGGAAAGACTTCAGGAAGGGTCCTGCTATCCCCCAACAAGGTGTAAATAAAAAAATAAATGGAAAACCATGCGTGCACCACAGGGGTATCCAACACAGTCCTTTGCAGTGCAGTAGGCACCCCAGCGGCACACACATTTATTTATATTTTAATACTGACCTTTTTTGGGGGAGTCCTGATATAAGGAGGTGTCCTGATGCCTGATGAGACATAGGTTCTAGTCTATATACACATATATGATTGGATAGCTGTGTGTGTGAGACATAGGTTCTAGTCTATATACACGTATATGATTGGATAGCTGTGTGTGTGAGACATAGGTTCTAGTCTATATACACGTATATGATTGGATAGCTGTGTGTGTGAGACATAGGTTCTTCTCTATATACACATATATGATTGGTTAGCTGTGTGTGAGACATAGGTTCTAGTCTATATACAGATATATGATTGGATAGCTGTGTGTGTGAGACATAGGTTCTAGTCTATATACACATATATGATTGGATAGCTGTGTGTGAGACATAGGTTCTAGTCTATATACACATATATGATTGGATAGCTGTGTGTGTGTGAGACATAGGTTCTAGTCTATATACACATATATGATTGAATAGCTGTGTGTGAGACATAGGTTCTAGTCTATATACACATATATGATTGGATAGCTGTGTGTGTGAGACATAGGTTCTAGTGTATATACACGTATATGATTGGATAGCTGTGTGTGTGAGACATAGGTTCTAGTGTATATACACGTATATGATTGGATAGCTGTGTGTGTGAGACATAGGTTCTAGTCTATATACACATATATGATTGGATAGCTGTGTGTGTGTAAGACATAGGTTCTAGTCTATATACACATATATGATTGGATAGCTGTGTGTGTGTAAGACATAGGTTCTAGTCTATATACACATATATGATTGGATAGCTGTGTGTGAGACATAGGTTCTAGTCTATATACACATATATGATTGGATAGCTGTGTGTGTGAGTCATAGGTTCTAGTCTATATACACATATATGATTGGATAGCTGTGTGTGAGACATATGTTCTAGTCTATATACACATATATGATTGGATAGATGTGTGTGTGTGTGTGAGACATAGGTTCTAGTCTTTATACACATACTAGCAGTTTGGGACGGCGTTGCCCGTCATGTTATGCAGGAAATGTTTCTTTTTTTTTAAATAAATGTTATGATAGTGAATTATAGCGTAGGGTGTACGTGTCAGAAAGGTACACACAGTGATAGACAGAGACACATGCAACACACACATATACACACACATGCACTGACAACACAAACAGTGACACACAGCTGCAAATCAGAACATAAATACATACAGTGTGAGCAGTGTAAGTAACATACCTCCCAACATTTCATATGGCCAAAGAGGGACACTTGTGTTTTCGGTGGTGTTACTGGGGGCGTGGCTGGTGGTGTATTTTAGAGAATTTTTAACCCTTTGAGTGCCAGGGGGTAAGCAATGCATTGCATCCCCTCTGGCATTGAAATGGTTAAGTTACTCTTTCTGTAAGTGAATGATTTAGAAGAAGATGAAAGTATTTTTTACACAGACTAATTTAACAGATATATACAGAAGTTTATTCCCACATTACTGTGGGTTTTATTGATGTGGAGCAATCTGATACACTGGTATATACACCACACAATGTGATCTCCTAAATAGAGGAGCAGAGGGATTTGGGTGTCAAACAGGGACTGTCCCTCCTATACTGTATAGTGCCAGTCCTTATACACAGACACATGCAGACTGTATACTATACAGCAGAGGTTCTCAGCCCATGCCCTCAGTGGCCACTAACAGGCCAGGACTTAGGAATTTCACTGCTAGAACACAAGTGTGTTGATCAGAGGCTCAGTCATATTGATTAACTCACCTGTGCTCTTAAAAGGAAATTCTAAAATCCTGGCCTGTTAATAGCCACTGAGGGCACAGATTGAGAACCACTGCTATACAGTGCCAGACCATTGTAGAGAATTTTTAACCCTTTGAGTGCCAGGGGGTAAGCAATGCATTGCATCCCCTCTGGCATTGAAATGGTTAAGTTACTCTTTCTGTAAGTGAATGATTTAGAAGAAGATGAAAGTATTTTTTTACACAGACTAATTTAACAGATATATACAGAAGTTTATTCCCACATTACTGTGGGTTTTATTGATGTGGAGCAATCTGATACACTGGTATATACACCACACAATGTGATCTCCTAAATAGAGGAGCAGAGGGATTTGGGTGTCAAACAGGGACTGTCCCTCCTATACTGTATAGTGCCAGTCCTTATACACAGACACATGCAGACTGTATACTATACAGCAGAGGTTCTCAGCCCATGCCCTCAGTGGCCACTAACAGGCCAGGACTTAGGAATTTCACTGCTAGAACACAAGTGTGTTGATCAGAGGCTCAGTCATATTGATTAACTCACCTGTGCTCTTAAAAGGAAATTCTAAAATCCTGGCCTGTTAATAGCCACTGAGGGCACAGATTGAGAACCACTGCTATACAGTGCCAGACCATTGTAGAGAATTTTTAACCCTTTGAGTGCCAGGGGGTAAGCAATGCATTGCATCTCCTCTGGCACTGAAATGGTTAAGTTACTCTTTCTGTAAGTGAATGATTTAGAAGAAGATGAAAGTATTTTTTTACACAGACTAATTTAACAGATATATACAGAAGTTTATACCCACATTACCGTGGGTTTTACTGATGTGGAGCAATCTGATACACTTGTACATTAGGCTGACCAGACCTCACCTTTAACCAGTGACACATATGAAAAATGCATACTGCGGGGCTGCTTTGATTTTGGTGCACTCCTGAAATATGCTTATTTCCTATGTGTCCCCGGTTAAAGGTGAGGTCTGGTCAGCCTACTGTATATACACCACACCGTGTGATCTCCTAAATAGAGGAGCAGAGGGATTTGGGTGTCAAACAGGGACTGTCCCTCCTATACTGTATAGTGCCAGTCCTTATACACAGACTGTATACTATACAATGCCAGACCATATATAAATAGTTTGTCATACATGCTATACAGTGAGCTATGTACAGCATGGAGATGATTGCAGGAACTGGCACCTCTACTTACAGACAGACTGACAAACAACCTGCTCTCTTTCTCTCTCTTTGTGCAATATATAAATACAGTCACATCCATGTCTCTGCCATTTACCAGCTCAGCTGAAGCCTTGCTCTGCACTGCCTGATCACCTCTCTGCCGTTGTTTCCACTTTCTCAGCAAGCCAGTATCCTCCTGCTGATTGTTTAGAAATCAGCTCACTTGTAGTAATTAGCAGAGCTGTGTAGGCTCAAAGACAGGGAATGAAGAAGCTGCATAATACAGATTGGACCATGGCCTTCCAGCTGTAGCTTGAACATTGTTCCCATCATCCTCAGCGTGCGTGTGTGTATATGTGTGTATGTGTCTGCTAGTGTGTGTGTGGGAGGGCATGTGCATGTGTCTGTGGTGTAGGAGTGTGTGGCAGCCATTTTTTTTTTCAGCCTTAGATAGTGGTGGGCGGGCTGGATAGTGGGGGCAGGCCAAAAATCACACTCCCACAGAATCACCCAATGGCAGCAGTAATCCTTTTTACTGCCGCCCCTGGGTGTGTTTTGCCAGGCACAAAGTCTTCTTTTATATATATACTAGCAGTTTGGGACGGCGTTGCCCGTCATGTTATGCAGGAAATGTTTCTTTTTTTTTAAATAAATGTTATGATAGTGAATTATAGCGTAGGGTGTACGTGTCAGAAAGGTACACACAGTGATAGACAGAGACACATGCAACACACACATATACACACACATGCACTGACAACACAAACAGTGACACACAGCTGCAAATCAGAACATAAATACATACAGTGTGAGCAGTGTAAGTAACATACCTCCCAACATTTCATATGGACAAAGAGGGACACTTGTGTTTTCGGTGGTGTTACTGGGGGCGTGGCTGGTGGTGTATTTTAGAGAATTTTTAACCCTTTGAGTGCCAGGGGGTAAGCAATGCATTGCATCCCCTCTGGCATTGAAATGGTTAAGTTACTCTTTCTGTAAGTGAATGATTTAGAAGAAGATGAAAGTATTTTTTTACACAGACTAATTTAACAGATATATACAGAAGTTTATTCCCACATTACTGTGGGTTTTATTGATGTGGAGCAATCTGATACACTGGTATATACACCACACAATGTGATCTCCTAAATAGAGGAGCAGAGGGATTTGGGTGTCAAACAGGGACTGTCCCTCCTATACTGTATAGTGCCAGTCCTTATACACAGACACATGCAGACTGTATACTATACAGCAGAGGTTCTCAGCCCATGCCCTCAGTGGCCACTAACAGGCCAGGACTTAGGAATTTCACTGCTAGAACACAAGTGTGTTGATCAGAGGCTCAGTCATATTGATTAACTCACCTGTGCTCTTAAAAGGAAATTCTAAAATCCTGGCCTGTTAATAGCCACTGAGGGCACAGATTGAGAACCACTGCTATACAGTGCCAGACCATTGTAGAGAATTTTTAACCCTTTGAGTGCCAGGGGGTAAGCAATGCATTGCATCTCCTCTGGCACTGAAATGGTTAAGTTACTCTTTCTGTAAGTGAATGATTTAGAAGAAGATGAAAGTATTTTTTTACACAGACTAATTTAACAGATATATACAGAAGTTTATACCCACATTACCGTGGGTTTTACTGATGTGGAGCAATCTGATACACTTGTACATTAGGCTGACCAGACCTCACCTTTAACCAGTGACACATATGAAAAATGCATACTGCGGGGCTGCTTTGATTTTGGTGCACTCCTGAAATATGCTTATTTCCTATGTGTCCCCGGTTAAAGGTGAGGTCTGGTCAGCCTACTGTATATACACCACACCGTGTGATCTCCTAAATAGAGGAGCAGAGGGATTTGGGTGTCAAACAGGGACTGTCCCTCCTATACTGTATAGTGCCAGTCCTTATACACAGACTGTATACTATACAATGCCAGACCATATATAAATAGTTTGTCATACATGCTATACAGTGAGCTATGTACAGCATGGAGATGATTGCAGGAACTGGCACCTCTACTTACAGACAGACTGACAAACAACCTGCTCTCTTTCTCTCTCTTTGTGCAATATATAAATACAGTCACATCCATGTCTCTGCCATTTACCAGCTCAGCTGAAGCCTTGCTCTGCACTGCCTGATCACCTCTCTGCCGTTGTTTCCACTTTCTCAGCAAGCCAGTATCCTCCTGCTGATTGTTTAGAAATCAGCTCACTTGTAGTAATTAGCAGAGCTGTGTAGGCTCAAAGACAGGGAATGAAGAAGCTGCATAATACAGATTGGACCATGGCCTTCCAGCTGTAGCTTGAACATTGTTCCCATCATCCTCAGCGTGCGTGTGTGTATATGTGTGTATGTGTCTGCTAGTGTGTGTGTGGGAGGGCATGTGCATGTGTCTGTGGTGTAGGAGTGTGTGGCAGCCATTTTTTTTTTCAGCCTTAGATAGTGGTGGGCGGGCTGGATAGTGGGGGCAGGCCAAAAATCACACTCCCACAGAATCACCCAATGGCAGCAGTAATCCTTTTTACTGCCGCCCCTGGGTGTGTTTTGCCAGGCACAAAGTCTTCTTTTATATATATAGAAGAAGATAGATATGAAGACTTTGTGCCTGCCAAAACACACCCAGGGGAGGCATAAAGCATGAGTTACTATTCCTATTGGGTGATTCAATCATGCAGGGAGTTGGCCCGCCCCCACTATGCAGCCCGCCCACCACTATCAAAGTCAGAAAAAACCAATATGGCCGCCACTTGCTCCTACACCACAGACAAACACACATGCCCCACTCACACACACAGACCACCACACACACACATGCCCCACTCACACAGCACCACACAAACACACACATGCCCCACTTACACAGCACCAAACAGACATGCCCCCACATACACACACAAAGCCAGAAATACATATGGCTGATACACACACACAGTCACTCACCCTGACTCCCAGAGGCCTCAGCAGGACCTGTACTGCAGCACCAGAGGAACAAAATTGCACTCAAAGGGTTAAGGTAGGTCCTCATTGCTCAATTATTTCTTCACTGTCATCATTTGCCATGCAAGACACAGGACAGACAGCCATCAGATTCACACTTAACCCACTGACTGCCACAGGGTTGTGTATCAAGTTTTACCCCTCAGGGAGTGTGTTCAAACCCCTCAAACTGTAAACTTGCATTTCTCTCCCACTTCTCCTCCTTCCCCAGCCTATTACTAACACTTTTCCATATTTATGTTAAATCCCGCCCCTACTCGCGATTAAGCCCCGCCCCCTTTTAACCCAGATTGCCCCATTGCTCTCTCCACATCAGCACCACATGAGGGACTCCACAAGTAAAAGTTCACAGGTATTACACACTCATGCCCCACTCACACAACACCAAACACCCATACACACACACAAAGCCAGAAAGAAAGATGGCTGACACACAGTCACTCACCTTGACTCCCAGTGGCCTCAGCAGGACCTGTAGTAAAGCCACTGAACGGTGCTGCATCACCAGGGGAACAAAATGGCACTCAAAGGGTTAAGGTAGGCCCTCACTGCTGAATTACTTCTTCACTGTCACCATTTGGCATGCAAGACACAGGACAGACAGTCATCAGATTCACACTTAACCCACTGACTGCCACAGGGTTGTGTATCAAGTTTTACCCCTCAGGGAGTGTGTTAAAACCCCTCACACTGTAAACTTGCATTCTCCTCCCACTTCTCCTCCTTCCCCAGCCTATTACTAACACTTTTTCACATTTATGTTAAGCCCCGCCCCCTACTCGCGATTAAGCCCCACCCACTTTTAACCCAGATTGCCCCATTTGTCTCTCCACATCAGCACCACATCAGTCCCCTCTAGGGACTTCACAAGTCAGTGTTCCCAGGTATGAACACACTTCCCACTGCTATTTAACTCTGACATGCCTCTCTGTACCTTAACCCTTTGAGTGCCAGAGGGGTACACAACTCATGAGCACATGTGTTTCTGCTCATATATGTTGCGTGTCTGTGTGTGTACATCTCTGTTACATATGTGTGTCCATGTGTGCATCTCCAGTGTGTCTGTGTGTACATGTGTTTTGCAAGTCTCTGCCGCTCACTGTGTGTATGTGCATACCTCCCAACATTTCACATGGCCAAAGAGGGACACGTTAGTTTTAGGTGATATTATTGGGGGTGTGGCTGGTAGGCGGGGCATTAGTAAGAATTTTTAGGTTATTTCATGACCTATTACTGGCTATTTATGTAACTGAATAAATGATTTAGTTCAAGACCAAAGTATTTTATTTGCACAGACTAATGTATAAACACATATACTGAAGTTTATTGCTTTATTGCTGTACAGCAAAGTAATACACACCACACAGTCAGGGCTGGTGCAAGGATTTTTGACACCCTAGGCAAAACCTAATTTTGCCGCCCATTTCGCTCCGCCCCTTGTGTCCCACCCCTTTATACCCCGCCTACTTATACCCAACCTCTTTTCATGATTGTCCTCTCTCTGCCCCCTGAGCCACTCTGCCCCTGGTCTGGAGATGCTTGTAAGAGATGCCCCCCACCAGCTCCAACTTGCCCCTTATCAGCTTCACTTTGGCCCACCAGTTCCACTTTGCCCCTATCAACTCCAACTTGCCCCCATCAGCTCCAACGTGCCCCCACCAGCTCCATTTTGCCCCCTCAGCTTCACTTTGCCCCCTCAGGTCCAACTTACCCCCATCAGCTCCACTTTGCCCCCCATCCTCTCCAACTTACCCCCATCAGCTCCACTTTGCCCCCCATCCGCTCCAACTTGCCCTCACCAGCTCCACTATGCCCTCTCAGCTCCAACTTTCCACTATCAGCTCCACTATGCCCCCAGCAGCTCCAACTTGCCCCCATCCGCTCCAACTTGCCCCCCCATCCGCTCCAACTTGCCCCACCAGCTTCACTTTGCCCCCCCTCAGCTCCACTTGCCCCCCGTCAGCTCCAGCTTGCCCCCCTCAGCTCCACTTTGACCCTCATCAGCTCCACTTTGACCCTCATCAGCTCCAACTTGCCCCCATCATCTCCAACTTGCCCCCACCAGCTCCACTATGCCCCCTCAGCTCCAGCTTTCCCCTAACAGCTCCAACTTGCCCCCATCATCTCCACTTTGCCCCACATCTGCTCCAACTTGCCCCCTCAGCTCCACTATGCCCCCTCAGCTCCAACTTGCCCCCCATCACATACCTGTATCTCCCGCGCAGTCTTCTCTTCAGTAATGGAGAGCGCGGCGGGAGATCATGAATCCCAGCGCGCTCTGCATTACTAAAGATCCGACCAGATGAGGGAGCGCTGTAGCGACACAGACCTGACTGTGTTGTGGTTCCTGGCGTGGTGTGTATGCGGGCGCAGCTCTTCTCCGCTGCATGCCCGCGCCCCCAGTACGTGTGCGCCCTAGGCCGGCGCCTACCTCGCCTATAGGTGGAGCTGCCCTGCACACAGTCTGACCTCCTAAAAAGAGGGACAACAGGGTGGGAAAGAGGGACAGAGGGATTTGGCCCTCAAAGAGGGACTGTCCCTCCTAAAGAGGGACACTTGGGATGTATGGTATGTGTCTGCCTGTATGCTGCATATGTCTGTGTTTATCAGTGTGTCTGCATTTCAAACACGTGCGCCCAATGGTCATAACATGACGGGCAACGCCGTCCCATGTTGCTAGTTTATATATATAGATATGATTGGTTAGCTGTGTGTAAGACATAGGTTCTAGTCTATATACACATATATGATTGGATAGATGTGTGTGTGAGACATAGGTTCTAGTCTATATACACATATATGATTGGATAGCTGTGTGTGTGAGACATAGGTTCTAGTCTATATACACATATATGATTGGTTAGCTGTGTGTAAGACATAGGTTCTAGTCTATATACACATATATGATTGGATAGCTGTGTGTGTGTGACATAGGTTCTAGTCTATATACACATATATGATTGGTTAGCTGTGTGTAAGACATAGGTTCTAGTCTATATACACATATATGATTGGATAGCTGTGTGTGAGACATAGGTTCTAGTCTATATACACATATATGATTGGATAGCTGTGTGTGTGAGACATATGTTCCAGTCTATATACACATATATGATTGGATAGCTGTGTGTGTGTGTGAGACATAGGTTCTAGTCTATATACACATATATGATTGGTTAGCTCAATACCTGGGAACCTTCAAAAATGAGCTGAGTTGACTCTAAGATCTTTAATAAATTAATATTTAGCGATCCCCATAAGGTAAATTATAGGTGATATGTTCCTGCTTGCTGAAATCCAGAGGTTCTCCGGTCAGTCCTCTGTCACCTTATATAACAAACCATAACGTAGCAGTGTCCTTGTCTGAACACACGAGACAAGCAGGACTTTTCTGTCTGCCTTTTTGGTAGAAATTACACACATTTAGAGTCTAAAGTTTATTGGTGCAGACCATATAATGGGTAACACTGGGCTCTCTCCTTCCTTCAGGGACCCTGTAAATTGGATGAAACCCCTGAGTTTGAGGGTGAAACCCTGTGCATTCCTGGTCTTGTTAGCTGTCTGTCAGTACAGCAGGGTCTAGTCTATAGGCAGGTCCTGGATCTCAGGTCTTGTCATTAGAGGTGCGGCTCTGTTTGTATAGGTGATTCGCTCAGACTTATTATCAGGAAATGGCCCCATAAATCATTTTCTTCTCCCCCTCACCCCTCTTATCTGAACTGGTTATCTGTTCCTGAGCTCAGGATCCAAAGAGCAGGACACGAGGACGTGGAGAAGGGGATTTTCTTCAGTTTCCTTCACCCTCTACACCTACCAGAAGCACAGACGCACAGAGCCACAGGCACTACAGGGACAGACAACTGGCCTTCATCAAAATGGTTGTGTGAGACCGAGGCCTCTCTAATTGCTTGTCTGTGTGAGACCGAGGCCTCTCTGATTCCTTGTCTGTGTGAGACTGAGGCCTCTCTAATTGCTTGTCTGTTGGAGACCAGGGGTCCATCCAATTACTTGTGTGTGGCCGGGTCCATCTGATTTACTGTCTGAGTGCATTTGGTACAAGGTCTGTGTACTACTGTGGATCTCACCACACCCTGTGAACAATGTGGGCTCCTCGGGTCACTCTGATTGGACTCCTGTCTCTTACCTGGATCATCGCAGCACAAGGTGAGGAGATTCTGTCTGTCTGTGGATTAATTACCCCAAAGAATGATCAGTGTGTAATTCTGTATGTGTCACCCTGCAGTGGGAGGGACAGACTCCATGTCCTATATCTCCCTTCTGTCTGTGTCACCCTGCAGTGGGAGGGACAGACTCCATGTTCTATATCTCCCTTCTGTCTGTGTCACCCTGCAGTGGGAGGGACAGACTCCATGTCCTATATCTCCCTTCTGTCTGTGTCACCCTGCAGTGGGAGGGACAGACTCCATGTCCTATATCTCCCTTCTGTCTGTGTCACCCTGTAGTGGGAGGGACAGACTCCATGTCCTATATCTCCCTTCTGTCTGTGTCACCCTGCAGTGGGAGGGACAGACTCCATGTCCTATATCTCCCTTCTGTCTGTGTCACCCTGTAGTGGGAGGGACAGACTCCATGTCCTATATCTCCCTTCTGTCTGTTTCACCCTGCAGTGGGAGGGACAGACTCCATGTCCTATATCTCTCTTCTGTCTGTGTCACCCTGCAGTGGGAGGGACAGACTCCATGTCCTATGTCTCCCTTCTGTCTTTGTCGCCCTGCAGGGGGAGGGACAGACTCCATGTCCTATATATTCCTTCTGTCTGTGTCACCCTGCAGTGGGAGGGACAGACTCCTAGTCCTATATCTCCCTTCTGTCTGTGTCACCCTGCAGGGGGAGGGACAGACTCCATGTCCTATATCTCCCTTCTGTCTGTGTCACCCTGCAGTGGGAGGGACAGACTCCATGTCCTATATCTCCCTTCTGTCTGTGTCACCCTGTAGTGGGAGGGACAGACTCCATGTCCTATATCTACCTTCTGTCTGTGTCACCCTGCAGTGGGAGGGACAGACTCCATGTCTTATATCTCCACCCTGTCTGTCACCCTGCAGTGGGAGGGACAGACTCCATGTCTTATATCTCCACCCAGTCTGTCAGTGTACCTTAGGAGGAATTTGGAATTTGCTGCTCTCCTCTTGATCATCTTTTTAAGGAAATAATAAATTATGTAAAATGTCACTTTCTAAGAATGAATGTGACTAACAGACTTTTGGTCTCTGTCATTTCAGGACCCCCCATGTACCTGTTGGTATAGTAAATACTGGAGGTGTAGGAGTAACAGATGGCAGGTGTTCATGCCCTTTCTCTAGTTACACAATGTAAAGCTCCGTTTCTTGTTGAGACACATTACTAGTGGGACCTTCAGCTACTACTGAGGCACCTTGCTGTGAGATGAACCTCACATCCAGAGTAACTGGGTCCCATACAATTTAGTGCCCCTCTGAAGTCCTAAAATAAGAGCACCCCTCCACCCTTTCCTTAAGTTCCACATGTTTTACTATCATATTGGTGGTAATATGATTTACTAATACAGGTTCACATAACTTCTCTGTGGAGCAATGGGGGGGGATAAGGACAAGGAACTGGGGTCACTATCTGCAGAAGCTTCAGTCCAGGTTATCAGATAAAGAAGGTTCTTCCGGGAGAGTGGGCAGGAGCTGCGGGTTGAGGTTTCCTCACAGATCAGAGAGGACAAGGAATGGGGATTATGTAGGTTCCTCAGGAATCAAAATGGATAGGGCATGGGGACAGGTCAGAGTCTACAGTGTATGTGGATAATGAAGGTCCCTCATGAATTACAGTTGACATGGGGTGGGGTTAGAGATGGTTCCTCAGGGATCAGAATGAACAGGGTCTGGGGTTACAGAATGTTCCTCGGGATAAAAATGGACACTGACTAGGGTTACAGAAGGTTCCTCAGAGATCCGAATAACAGGGGCTGAGAATTATGACAATTGGCTTCAAAAAAGTTACTTTATTGATGAAGGGAAATATATAGCTGCCATTTAGAGTCAGGAATTAATATTTTTAATCACTTAGTGCTTAATTGGAAATGGCTCCAATGTTTTTTTTTTTTGGTTGCTTTTTTTTTTGCCTTCCTCTGAATCAGTAGGGTAGATTTGGCACGGGCTGCACTTGATGGACATGTGTCTGTTTTTTGCCTCATCAACTATGTTACAGATGGTTCCTTAGAGATCAGAGCTGACAATGGATTATGGATTATGAAGGCCCCTCTGGGATCAAGAGTGGTGTGGGAATGGGGATAGAGAAGGTTCTATCATAACAGTGGACAGGAGCTACCAGGGTTACAGAAGGATCCTCAGGAATCCGAGTAGATAATGGATGGTGATTATGAAGGCCCCTCAGGGATCAGAATAAAGCAGGAATGGGGGATAGAGAAAGTTGTTTGGTGATCATAGTGGACATGAAATGAGGTTACAGAAGGTTCCTCGGGATCAGTGTGAACAATGGATGGGGACTATGAGGGTCCCTAAGGGATCAGAGTAAATGGGGAATGGGGATAGAGAAGGTTCCTTACAGATCAGGGTGGACAGGAACTGGAGTTATAGAAGGCTCCTCACAGATCAGAGTGTGCAGTGTATGTGGATAAAGAAGGTCCTTCAGGAATCATAGTTTACAGGGAATGGGTTTGAGGATGGATCTTCAAGCATCAGAATGAACAGGGCCTGGGGTTACAGAGTGTTTCTCAGGGATAAGAGTGGACAGGACTAAGGTGACAGAAGGTTTCACAGGGATGAGCATGGATAGGGACTGGGGGTTGCAGCATTTTCCTCAGGATAAACATGGACAGGGTCTATGGTTACAGAAGGTTTCAACAGGGCTGGGGTTATAAGTGGTTCCTCCAAGGGCTGGGGATACAGATGGTTCCTCCGAGATCAGAGTGGATATAGGATGTGGATACTGAAGTTCCTCAGGGATCACATTGGAGAGGGGATGAGGTTATAGATGGTTCCTTGGGGATCAGAGTGGCCAGGGGCTGTGGTTACAGTCATCGGGGATCAAAATGTATAGGGTTGTGGCTACAGAAAGTTCCTCCGGGATCAGAGTGGATAGAGGATGGAGAAACAGAAGGTTCTCTTCCATCTCCATTCCACATACAGTATGTCCTACTAGTATATCCATGTTTCCTTCTTTGTTCCCTGTATTCAACTGCTATTGTTCTCTAGTGTCGGCCCTCCTATTCTGTAGTTGTAATTCTTTTATGTGGTCTGCTTCTTCTCTCACCTACAAGTCCAGTGTCTAGCTTATAGTCTCTTACGTCTCTTTTTCACAAGTTTCACTTTTTTACACTGTGGTTTATCTTTCCTGCCATCTGTCTACATATTGTGCACTTACAATTACCTGGCTCATGCCTGTGTCTCTATCAGACAGTGAATGTGAGGACCATGTTGGTGTGGCGGGATCTGGACGTGGCACAGAAATCCGGTGGTCCTATGTTCAGGCAGACAAATCCTGCAAAGCATTTCTACAGAGAGAAGAAGGAAAAAGCCGGAACAGTTTCAGCACTGAGATTGAATGTATGAGAAGGTGTTCTGAGGAGTACAACAGGCTGTACCCCCCAGGGGGTGAGTACCAAACAGATCTCCAACAAAATGCACATATAACCTGTCACATAAATAACAGACACTCAAACATTTCACTGCTATCAACTTCTTTTATATATCATCAACCCCATCCTCCTATACCAACCCCCTGCTGTCTCCTCACTGTCCTATTATATCCTCCTATACCAACACCCTGCTGTCTCCTCACTGTCCTATTATATCCCTCCTATACCAACACCCTGCTGTCTCCTCACTGTCCTTTTATATCCTCCTATACCAACACCCTGCTGTCTCCTCACTGTCCTATTATATCCCTCCTATACCAACACCCTGCTGTCTCCTCACTGTCCTATTATATCCCTCCTATACCAACACCCTGCTGTCTCCTCACTGTCCTATTATATCCTCCTATACCAACACCCTGCTGTCTCCTCACTGTCCTATTATATCCCTCCTATACCAACACCCTGCTGTCTCCTCACTATCCTATTATATCCCTCCTATACCAACACCCTGCTGTCTCCTCACTGTCCTATTATATCCTCCTATACCAACACCCTGCTGTATCCTCACTGTCCTATTATATCCTCCTATACCAACCCCCTGCTGTCTCCTCACTGTCCTATTATATCCCTCCTATACCAACACCCTGCTGTCTCCTCACTGTCCTATTATATCCTCCTATACCAACACCCTGCTGTCTCCTCACTGTCCTATTATATCCCTCCTATACCAACACCATGCTGTCTCCTCACTGTCCTATTATATCCTCCTATACCAACACCCTGCTGTCTCCTCACTGTCCTATTATATCCCTCCTATACCAACACCCTGCTGTCTCCTCACTGTCCTATTATATCCTCCTATACCAACACCCTGCTGTCTCCTCACTATCCTATTATATCCCTCCTATACCAACACCCTGCTGTCTCCTCACTGTCCTATTATATCCCTCCTATACCAACACCCTGCTGTCTCCTCACTGTCCTATTATATCCCTCCTATACCAACACCCTGCTGTCTCCTCACTGTCCTATTATATCCTCCTATACCAACACCCTGCTGTCTCCTCACTGTCCTATTATATCCCTCCTATACCAACACCCTGCTGTCTCCTCACTATCCTATTATATCCTCCTATACCAACACCCTGCTGTCTCCTCACTGTCCTATTATATCCTCCTATACCAACACCCTGCTGTCTCCTCACTGTCCTATTATATCCTCCTATATCAACACCCTGCTGTCTCCTCACTGTCCTATTATATCCCTCCTATATCAACACCCTGCTGTCTCCTCACTATCCTATTATATCCTCCTATACCAACACCCTGCTGTCTCCTCACTGTCCTATTATATCCTCCTATACCAACACCCTGCTGTCTCCTCACTGTCCTATTATATCCTCCTATACCAACACCCTGCTGTCTCCTCACTGTCCTATTATATCCCTCCTATATCAACACCCTGCTGTCTCCTCACTGTCCTATTATATCCTCCTATACCAACACCCTGCTGTCTCCTCACTGTCCTATTATATCCCTCCTATACCAACACCCTGCTGTCTCCTCACTATCCTATTATATCCCTCCTATACCAACACCCTGCTGTCTCCTCACTGTCCTATTATATCCCTCCTATACCAACACCCTGCTGTCTCCTCACTATCCTATTATATCCCTCCTATACCAACACCCTGCTGTCTCCTCACTGTCCTATTATATCCTCCTATACCAACACCCTGCTGTCTCCTCACTGTCCTATTATATCCTCCTATACCACACCCTGCTGTCTCCTCACTGTCCTATTATATCCTCCTATACCATCACCCTGCTGTCTCCTCACTGTCCTATTATATCCCTCCTATACCAACACCCTGCTGTCTCCTCACTGTCCTATTATATCCCTCCTATACCAACACCCTGCTGTCTCCTCACTGTCCTATTATATCCCTCCTATACCAACACCCTGCTGTCTCCTCACTGTCCTATTATATCCCTCCTATACCAACACCCTGCTCTCTCCTCACTGTCCTATTATATCCCTCCTATACCAACACCCTGCTGTCTCCTCACTGTCCTATTATATCCTCCTATACCAACACCCTGCTGTCTCCTCACTGTCCTATTATATCCCTCCTATACCAACACCCTGCTGTCTCCTCACTGTCCTATTATATCCTCCTATACCAACACCCTGCTGTCTCCTCACTGTCCTATTATATCCCTCCTATACCAACACCCTGCTGTCTCCTCACTGTCCTATTATATCCCTCCTATACCAACACCCTGCTGTCTCCTCACTGTCCTATTATATCCCTCCTATACCAACACCCTGCTGTCTCCTCACTGTCCTATTATATCCTCCTATACCAACACCCTGCTATCTCCTCACTGTCCTATTATATCCTCCTATACCAACACCCTGCTGTCTCCTCACTGTCCTATTATATCCCTCCTATACCAACACCCTGCTGTCTCCTCACTGTCCTATTATATCCCTCCTATACCAACACCCTGCTGTCTCCTCACTGTCCTATTATATCCCTCCTATACCAACACCCTGCTGTCTCCTCACTGTCCTATTATATCCTCCTATACCAACACCCTGCTGTCTCCTCACTATCCTATTATATCCCTCCTATACCAACACCCTGCTGTCTCCTCACTGTCCTATTATATCCTCCTATACCAACACCCTGCTGTCTCCTCACTGTCCTATTATATCCCTCCTATACCAACACCCTGCTGTCTCCTCACTGTCCTATTATATCCTCCTATACCAACACCCTGCTATCTCCTCACTGTCCTATTATATCCTCCTATACCAACACCCTGCTGTCTCCTCACTGTCCTATTATATCCTCCTATACCAACACCCTGCTGTCTCCTCACTGTCCTATTATATCCCTCCTATACCAACACCCTGCTGTCTCCTCACTGTCCTGTTATATCCTCCTATACCAACACCCTGCTGTCTCCTCACTGTCCTATTATATCCCTCCTATACCAAGACCCTGCTGTCTCCTCACTGTCCTATTATATCCCTCCTATACCAACACCCTGCTATCTCCTCACTGTCCTATTATATCCCTCCTATACCAACACCCTGCTGTCTCCTCACTATCCTATTATATCCTCCTATACCAACACCCTACTGTCTCCTCACTGTCCTATTATATACTCCTATACCAACACCCTGCTGTCTCCTCACTGTCCTATTATATCCCTCCTATACCAACACCCTGCTATCTCCTCACTGTCCTATTATATCCTACTATACCAGCACCCTGCTGTCTCCTCACTGTCCTATTATATCCCTCCTATACCAACACCCTGCTGTCTCCTCACTGTCCTATTATATCCCTCCTATACCAAGACCCTGCTGTCTCCTCACTGTCCTATTATATCCCTCCTATACCAACACCCTGCTATCTCCTCACTGTCCTATTATATCCCTCCTATACCAACACCCTGCTGTCTCCTCACTATCCTATTATATCCTCCTATACCAACACCCTACTGTCTCCTCACTGTCCTATTATATACTCCTATACCAACACCCTGCTGTCTCCTCACTGTCCTATTATATCCCTCCTATACCAACACCCTGCTATCTCCTCACTGTCCTATTATATCCTACTATACCAGCACCCTGCTGTCTCCTCACTGTCCTATTATATCCTCCTATACCAACACCCTGCTGTCTCCTCACTGTCCTATTATATCCCTCCTATACCAACACCCTGCTGTCTCCTCACTGTCCTATTATATCCTCCTATACCAACACCCTGCTGTCTCCTCACTGTCCTATTATATCCCTCTTATACCAACACCCTGCTGTCTCCTCACTGTCCTATTATATCCCTCCTTTACCAACACCCTGCTGTCTCCTCACTGTCCTATTATATCCTCCTATACCAACACCCTGCTGTCTCCTCACTGTCCTATTATATCCCTCCTATACCAACACCCTGCTGTCTCCTCACTATCCTATTATATCCCTCCTATACCAACACCCTGCTGTCTCCTCACTGTCCTATTATATCCCTCCTATACCAACACCCTGCTGTCTACTCACTGTCCTATTATATCCCTCCTATACCAACACCCTGCTGTCTCCTCACTGTCCTATTATATATCCTCCTATACCAACACCCTGCTGTCTCCTCACTGTCCTATTATATCCCTCCTATACCAACACCCTGCTGTCTCCTCACTGTCCTATTATATCCCTCCTATACCAACACCCTGCTGTCTCCTCACTGTCCTATTATATCCCTCCTATACCAACACACTGCTGTCTCCTCACTGTCCTATTATATCCTCCTATACCAACACCCTGCTGTCTCCTCACTGTCCTATTATATCCCTCCTATACCAACACCCTGCTGTCTCCTCACTGTCCTATTATATCCTCCTATACCAACACCCTGCTGTCTCCTCACTGTCCTATTATATCCCTCCTATACCAACACCCTGCTGTCTCCTCACTGTCCTATTATATCCTCCTATACCAACACCCTGATGTCTCCTCACTATCCTATTATATCCCTCCTATACCAACACCCTGCTGTCTCCTCACTGTCCTATTATATCCTCCTATACCAACACCCTGCTGTCTCCTCACTGTCCTATTATATCCCTCCTATACCAACACCCTGCTGTCTCCTCACTGTCCTATTATATCCCTCCTATACCAACACCCTGCTGTCTCCTCACTGTCCTATTATATCCCTCCTATACCAACACCCTGCTGTCTCCTCACTGTCCTATTATATCCCTCCTATACCAACACCCTGCTGTCTCCTCACTGTCCTATTATATCCTCCTATACCAACACCCTGCTGTCTCCTCACTGTCCTATTATATCCTCCTATACCAACACCCTGCTGTCTCCTCACTGTCCTATTATATCCCTCCTATACCAACACCCTGCTGTCTCCTCACTGTACTATTATATCCCTCCTATACCAACACCCTGCTGTCTCCTCACTGTCCTATTATATCCTCCTATACCAACACCCTGCTGTCTCCTCACTATCCTATTATATCCCTCCTATACCAACACCCTGCTGTCTCCTCACTGTCCTATTATATCCCTCCTATATCAACACCCTGCTGTCTCCTCACTGTCCTATTATATCCCTCCTATACCAACACCCTGCTGTCTCCTCACTGTCCTATTATATCCTCCTATACCAACACCCTGCTGTCTCCTCACTGTCCTATTATATCCCTCCTATATCAACACCCTGCTGTCTCCTCACTGTCCTATTATATCCTCCTATACCAACACCCTGCTGTCTCCTCACTGTCCTATTATATCCTCCTATACCAACACCCTGCTGTCTCCTCACTGTCCTATTATATCCCTCCTATACCAACACCCTGCTGTCTCCTCACTGTACTATTATATCCCTCCTATACCAACACCCTGCTGTCTCCTCACTGTCCTATTATATCCTCCTATACCAACACCCTGCTGTCTCCTCACTATCCTATTATATCCCTCCTATACCAACACCCTGCTGTCTCCTCACTGTCCTATTATATCCCTCCTATATCAACACCCTGCTGTCTCCTCACTGTCCTATTATATCCCTCCTATACCAACACCCTGCTGTCTCCTCACTGTCCTATTATATCCTCCTATACCAACACCCTGCTGTCTCCTCACTGTCCTATTATATCCCTCCTATATCAACACCCTGCTGTCTCCTCACTGTCCTATTATATCCTCCTATACCAACACCCTGCTGTCTCCTCACTGTCCTATTATATCCTCCTATACCAACACCCTGCTGTCTCCTCACTGTCCTATTATATCCCTCCTATACCAACACCCTGCTGTCTCCTCACTGTCCTATTATATCCTCCTATACCAACACCCTGCTGTCTCCTCACTGTCCTATTATATCTCTCCTATACCAACACCCTGCTGTCTCCTCACTGTCCTATTATATCCTCCTATACCAACACCCTGCTGTCTCCTCACTATCCTATTATATCCTCCTATACCAACACCCTGCTGTCTCCTCACTGTCCTATTATATCCTCCTATACCAACACCCTGCTGTCTCCTCACTATCCTATTATATCCTTTATACCAACACCCTGCTGTCTCCTCACTGTCCTATTATATCCCTCCTATACCAACACCCTGCTGTCTCCTCACTGTCCTATTATATCCTCCTATACCAACACCCTGCTGTCTCCTCACTGTCCTATTATATCCTCCTATACCAACACCCTGCTGTCTCCTCACTGTCCTATTATATCCTCCTATATCAACACCCTGCTGTCTCCTCACTGTCCTATTATATCCCTCCTATATCAACACCCTGCTGTCTCCTCACTGTCCTATTATATCCCTCCTATACCAACACCCTGCTGTCTCCTCACTGTCCTATTATATCCTCCTATACCAACACCCTGCTGTCTCCTCACTGTCCTATTATATCCCTCCTATACCAACACCCTGCTGTCTCCTCACTGTCCTATTATATCCCTCCTATACCAACACCCTGCTGTCTCCTCACTGTCCTATTATATCCCTCCTATACCAACACCCTGCTGTCTCCTCACTGTCCTATTATATCCCTCCTATACCAACATCCTGCTGTCTCCTCACTGTCCTATTATATCCTCCTATACCAACACCCTGCTGTCTCCTCACTGTCCTATTATATCCTCCTATACCAACACCCTGCTGTCTCCTCACTGTCCTATTATATCCCTCCTATACCAACACCCTGCTGTCTCCTCACTGTCCTTTTATATCCTCCTATACCAACACCCTGCTGTCTCCTCACTGTCCTATTATATCCCTCCTATACCAACACCCTGCTGTCTCCTCACTGTCCTATTATATCCTCCTATACCAACACCCTGCTGTCTCCTCACTGTCCTATTATATCCCTCCTATACCAACACCCTGCTGTCTCCTCACTGTCCTATTATATCCCTCCTATACCAACACCCTGCTGTCTCCTCACTGTCCTATTATATCCTCCTATACCAACACCCTGCTGTCTCCTCACTGTCCTATTATATCCCTCCTATACCAACACCCTACTGTCTCCTCACTGTCCTATTATATCCCTCCTATACCAACACCCTGCTGTCTCCTCACTGTCCTATTATATCCCTCCTATACCAACACCCTGCTGTCTCCTCACTGTCCTATTATATCCCTCCTATACCAACACCCTGCTGTCTCCTCACTGTCCTATTATATCCCTCCTATACCAACACCCTGCTGTCTCCTCACTGTCCTATTATATCCCTCCTATACCAACACCCTGTTGTCTCCTCACTGTCCTATTATATCCCTCCTATACCAACACCCTGCTGTCTCCTCACTGTCCTATTATATCCCTCCTATACCAACACCCTGCTGTCTCCTCACTGTCCTATTATATCCCTCCTATACCAACACCCTGCTGTCTCCTCACTGTCCTATTATATCCTCCTATACCAACACCCTGCTGTCTCCTCACTGTCCTATTATATCCCTCCTATACCAACACCCTGCTGTCTCCTCACTGTCCTATTATATCCTCCTATACCAACACCCTGCTGTCTCCTCACTATCCTATTATATCCTTTATACCAACACCCTGCTGTCTCCTCACTGTCCTATTATATCCCTCCTATACCAACACCCTGCTGTCTCCTCACTGTCCTATTATATCCTCCTATACCAACACCCTGCTGTCTCCTCACTGTCCTATTATATCCTCCTATACCAACACCCTGCTGTCTCCTCACTGTCCTATTATATCCTCCTATATCAACACCCTGCTGTCTCCTCACTGTCCTATTATATCCCTCCTATATCAACACCCTGCTGTCTCCTCACTGTCCTATTATATCCCTCCTATACCAACACCCTGCTGTCTCCTCACTGTCCTATTATATCCCTCCTATACCAACACCCTGCTGTCTCCTCACTGTCCTATTATATCCCTCCTATACCAACCCCCTGCTGTCTCCTCACTGTCCTATTATATCCTCCTATACCAACACCCTGCTGTCTCCTCACTGTCCTATTATATCCTCCTATATCAACACCCTGCTGTCTCCTCACTGTCCTATTATATCCTCCTATACCAACACCCTGCTGTCTCCTCACTGTCATATTATATCCTCCTATACCAACACCCTGCTGTCTCCTCACTGTCCTATTATATCCCTCCTATATCAACACCCTGCTGTCTCCTCACTGTCCTATTATATCCCTCCTATACCAACACCCTGCTGTCTCCTCACTGTCCTATTATATCCTCCTATACCAACACCCTGCTGTCTCCTCACTGTCCTATTATATCTCTCCTATACCAACACCCTGCTGTCTCCTCACTGTCCTATTATATCCTCCTATACCAACACCCTGCTGTCTCCTCACTATCCTATTATATCCTCCTATACCAACACCCTGCTGTCTCCTCACTGTCCTATTATATCCTCCTATACCAACACCCTGCTGTCTCCTCACTATCCTATTATATCCTTTATACCAACACCCTGCTGTCTCCTCACTGTCCTATTATATCCCTCCTATACCAACACCCTGCTGTCTCCTCACTGTCCTATTATATCCTCCTATACCAACACCCTGCTGTCTCCTCACTGTCCTATTATATCCTCCTATACCAACACCCTGCTGTCTCCTCACTGTCCTATTATATCCTCCTATATCAACACCCTGCTGTCTCCTCACTGTCCTATTATATCCCTCCTATATCAACACCCTGCTGTCTCCTCACTGTCCTATTATATCCCTCCTATACCAACACCCTGCTGTCTCCTCACTGTCCTATTATATCCTCCTATACCAACACCCTGCTGTCTCCTCACTGTCCTATTATATCCCTCCTATACCAACACCCTGCTGTCTCCTCACTGTCCTATTATATCCCTCCTATACCAACACCCTGCTGTCTCCTCACTGTCCTATTATATCCCTCCTATACCAACACCCTGCTGTCTCCTCACTGTCCTATTATATCCCTCCTATACCAACATCCTGCTGTCTCCTCACTGTCCTATTATATCCTCCTATACCAACACCCTGCTGTCTCCTCACTGTCCTATTATATCCTCCTATACCAACACCCTGCTGTCTCCTCACTGTCCTATTATATCCCTCCTATACCAACACCCTGCTGTCTCCTCACTGTCCTTTTATATCCTCCTATACCAACACCCTGCTGTCTCCTCACTGTCCTATTATATCCCTCCTATACCAACACCCTGCTGTCTCCTCACTGTCCTATTATATCCTCCTATACCAACACCCTGCTGTCTCCTCACTGTCCTATTATATCCCTCCTATACCAACACCCTGCTGTCTCCTCACTGTCCTATTATATCCCTCCTATACCAACACCCTGCTGTCTCCTCACTGTCCTATTATATCCTCCTATACCAACACCCTGCTGTCTCCTCACTGTCCTATTATATCCCTCCTATACCAACACCCTACTGTCTCCTCACTGTCCTATTATATCCCTCCTATACCAACACCCTGCTGTCTCCTCACTGTCCTATTATATCCCTCCTATACCAACACCCTGCTGTCTCCTCACTGTCCTATTATATCCCTCCTATACCAACACCCTGCTGTCTCCTCACTGTCCTATTATATCCCTCCTATACCAACCCCCTGCTGTCTCCTCACTGTCCTATTATATCCCTCCTATACCAACACCCTGTTGTCTCCTCACTGTCCTATTATATCCCTCCTATACCAACACCCTGCTGTCTCCTCACTGTCCTATTATATCCCTCCTATACCAACACCCTGCTGTCTCCTCACTGTCCTATTATATCCCTCCTATACCAACACCCTGCTGTCTCCTCACTGTCCTATTATATCCTCCTATACCAACACCCTGCTGTCTCCTCACTGTCCTATTATATCCCTCCTATACCAACACCCTGCTGTCTCCTCACTGTCCTATTATATCCTCCTATACCAACACCCTGCTGTCTCCTCACTATCCTATTATATCCTTTATACCAACACCCTGCTGTCTCCTCACTGTCCTATTATATCCCTCCTATACCAACACCCTGCTGTCTCCTCACTGTCCTATTATATCCTCCTATACCAACACCCTGCTGTCTCCTCACTGTCCTATTATATCCTCCTATACCAACACCCTGCTGTCTCCTCACTGTCCTATTATATCCTCCTATATCAACACCCTGCTGTCTCCTCACTGTCCTATTATATCCCTCCTATATCAACACCCTGCTGTCTCCTCACTGTCCTATTATATCCCTCCTATACCAACACCCTGCTGTCTCCTCACTGTCCTATTATATCCCTCCTATACCAACACCCTGCTGTCTCCTCACTGTCCTATTATATCCCTCCTATACCAACCCCCTGCTGTCTCCTCACTGTCCTATTATATCCTCCTATACCAACACCCTGCTGTCTCCTCACTGTCCTATTATATCCTCCTATATCAACACCCTGCTGTCTCCTCACTGTCCTATTATATCCTCCTATACCAACACCCTGCTGTCTCCTCACTGTCATATTATATCCTCCTATACCAACACCCTGCTGTCTCCTCACTGTCCTATTATATCCTCCTATACCAACACCCTGCTGTCTCCTCACTGTCCTATTATTTCCTCCTATACCAACACCCTGCTGTCTCCTCACTGTCCTACTATATCCCTCCTATACCAACACCCTGCTGTCTCCTCACTGTCCTATTATATCCTCCTATACCAACACCCTGCTGTCTCCTCACTGTCCTATTATATCATCCTATACCAACACCCTGCTGTCTCCTCACTGTCCTATTATATCCTCCTATACCAACACCCTGCTGTCTCCTCACTGTCCTATTATATCCCTCCTATACCAACACCCTGCTGTCTCCTCACTGTCCTATTATATCCTCCTATACCAACACCCTGCTGTCTCCTCACTGTCCTATTATATCCTCCTATACCAACACCCTACTGTCTCATCACTGTCCTATTATATCCTCCTATACCAACACCCTGCTGTCTCCTCACTATCCTATTATATCCTCCTATACCAACACCCTGCTGTCTCCTCACTGTCCTATTATATCCTCCTATACCAACACCCTGCTGTCTCCTCACTGTCCTATTATATCCCTCCTATACCAACACCCTGCTGTCTCCTCACTGTCCTATTATATCCCTCCTATACCAACACCCTGCTGTCTCCTCACTGTCCTATTATATCCCTCCTATACCAACACCCTGCTGTCTCCTCACTGTCCTATTATATCCCTCCTATACCAACACCCTGCTGTCTCCTCACTGTCCTATTATATCCCTCCTATACCAACACCCTGCTGTCTCCTCACTGTCCTATTATATCCCTCCTATACCAACACCCTACTGTCTCCTCACTGTCCTATTATATCTCTCCTATACCAACACCCTGCTGTCTCCTCACTATCCTATTATATCCCTCCTATACCAACACCCTGCTGTCTCCTCACTATCCTATTATATCCTCCTATACCAACACCCTGCTGTCTCCTCACTGTCCTATTATATCCTCCTATACCAATACCCTGCTGTCTCCTCACTGTCCTATTATATCCTCCTATACCAACACCCTGCTGTCTCCTCACTGTCCTATTATATCCTCCTATACCAACACCCTGCTGTCTCCTCACTGTCCTATTATATCCCTCCTATACCAACACCCTGCTGTCTCCTCACTGTCCTATTATATCCTCCTATACCAACACCCTGCTGTCTCCTCACTATCCTATTATATCCTCCTATACCAACACCCTGCTGTCTCCTCACTGTCCTATTATATCCTCCTATACCAACACCCTGCTGTCTCCTCACTGTCCTATTATATCCTCCTATACCAACACCCTGCTGTCTCCTCACTGTCCTATTATATCCTCCTATACCAACACCCTGCTGTCTCCTCACTGTCCTATTATATCCTCCTATACCAACACCCTGCTGTCTCCTCACTGTCCTATTATATCCCTCCTATACCAACACCCTGCTGTCTCCTCACTGTCCTATTATATCCCTCCTATACCAACACCCTGCTGTCTCCTCACTGTCCTATTATATCCTCCTATACCAACACCCTGCTGTCTCCTCACTGTCCTATTATATCCTCCTATACCAACACCCCGCTGTCTCCTCACTGTCCTATTATATCCCTCCTATACCAACACCCTGCTGTCTCCTCACTGTCCTATTATATCCCTCCTATACCAACACCCTGCTGTCTCCTCACTGTCCTATTATATCCTCCTATATCAACAGCCTGCTGTCTCCTCACTGTCCTATTATATCCCTCCTATACCAACACCCTGCTGTCTCCTCACTGTCCTATTATATCCTCCTATACCAACACCCTGCTGTCTCCTCACTGTCCTATTATATCCTCCTATACCAACACCCTGCTGTCTCCTCACTGTCCTATTATATCCCTCCTATACAACACCCTGCTGTCTCCTCACTGTCCTATTATATCCTCCTATACCAACACCCTGCTGTCTCCTCACTATCCTATTATATCCTTTATACCAACACCCTGCTGTCTCCTCACTGTCCTATTATATCCCTCCTATACCAACACCCTGCTGTCTCCTCACTGTCCTATTATATCCTCCTATACCAACACCCTGCTGTCTCCTCACTGTCCTATTATATCCTCCTATACCAACACCCTGCTGTCTCCTCACTGTCCTATTATATCCTCCTATTATCAACACCCTGCTGTCTCCTCACTGTCCTATTATATCCTCCTATATCACACCCTGCTGTCTCCTCACTGTCCTATTATATCCCTCCTATACCAACACCCTGCTGTCTCCTCACTGTCCTATTATATCCCTCCTATACCAACACCCTGCTGTCTCCTCACTGTCCTATTATATCCCTCCTATACCAACCCCCTGCTGTCTCCTCACTGTCCTATTATATCCTCCTATACCAACACCCTGCTGTCTCCTCACTGTCCTATTATATCCTCCTATATCAACACCCTGCTGTCTCCTCACTGTCCTATTATATCCTCCTATACCAACACCCTGCTGTCTCCTCACTGTCATATTATATCCTCCTATACCAACACCCTGCTGTCTCCTCACTGTCCTATTATATCCTCCTATACCAACACCCTGCTGTCTCCTCACTGTCCTATTATTTCCTCCTATACCAACACCCTGCTGTCTCCTCACTGTCCTACTATATCCCTCCTATACCAACACCCTGCTGTCTCCTCACTGTCCTATTATATCCTCCTATACCAACACCCTGCTGTCTCCTCACTTGTCCTATTATATCATCCTATACCAACACCCTGCTGTCTCCTCACTGTCCTATTATATCCTCCTATACCAACACCCTGCTGTCTCCTCACTGTCCTATTATATCCCTCCTATACCAACACCCTGCTGTCTCCTCACTGTCCTATTATATCCTCCTATACCAACACCCTGCTGTCTCCTCACTGTCCTATTATATCCTCCTATACCAACACCCTACTGTCTCATCACTGTCCTATTATATCCTCCTATACCAACACCCTGCTGTCTCCTCACTATCCTATTATATCCTCCTATACCAACACCCTGCTGTCTCCTCACTGTCCTATTATATCCTCCTATACCAACACCCTGCTGTCTCCTCACTGTCCTATTATATCCCTCCTATACCAACACCCTGCTGTCTCCTCACTGTCCTATTATATCCCTCCTATACCAACACCCTGCTGTCTCCTCACTGTCCTATTATATCCCTCCTATACCAACACCCTGCTGTCTCCTCACTGTCCTATTATATCCCTCCTATACCAACACCCTGCTGTCTCCTCACTGTCCTATTATATCCCTCCTATACCAACACCCTGCTGTCTCCTCACTGTCCTATTATATCCCTCCTATACCAACACCCTACTGTCTCCTCACTGTCCTATTATATCTCTCCTATACCAACACCCTGCTGTCTCCTCACTATCCTATTATATCCCTCCTATACCAACACCCTGCTGTCTCCTCACTATCCTATTATATCCTCCTATACCAACACCCTGCTGTCTCCTCACTGTCCTATTATATCCTCCTATACCAATACCCTGCTGTCTCCTCACTGTCCTATTATATCCTCCTATACCAACACCCTGCTGTCTCCTCACTGTCCTATTATATCCTCCTATACCAACACCCTGCTGTCTCCTCACTGTCCTATTATATCCCTCCTATACCAACACCCTGCTGTCTCCTCACTGTCCTATTATATCCTCCTATACCAACACCCTGCTGTCTCCTCACTATCCTATTATATCCTCCTATACCAACACCCTGCTGTCTCCTCACTGTCCTATTATATCCTCCTATACCAACACCCTGCTGTCTCCTCACTGTCCTATTATATCCTCCTATACCAACACCCTGCTGTCTCCTCACTGTCCTATTATATCCTCCTATACCAACACCCTGCTGTCTCCTCACTGTCCTATTATATCCTCCTATACCAACACCCTGCTGTCTCCTCACTGTCCTATTATATCCCTCCTATACCAACACCCTGCTGTCTCCTCACTGTCCTATTATATCCCTCCTATACCAACACCCTGCTGTCTCCTCACTGTCCTATTATATCCTCCTATACCAACACCCTGCTGTCTCCTCACTGTCCTATTATATCCTCCTATACCAACACCCCTGCTGTCTCCTCACTGTCTATTATATCCCTCCTATACAACACCTGCTGTCTCCTCACTGTCCTATTATATCCCTCCTATACCAACACCCTGCTGTCTCCTCACTGTCCTATTATATCCCTCCTATACCACACCCTGCTGTCTCCTCACTGTCCTATTATATCCCTCCTATACCAACACCCTGCTGTCTCCTCACTGTCCTATTATATCCCTCCTATACCAACACCCTGCTGTCTCCTCACTGTCCTATTATATCCTCCTATACCAACACCCTGCTGTCTCCTCACTGTCCTATTATATCCCTCCTATACCAACACCCTGCTGTCTCCTCACTGTCCTATTATATCCTCCTATACCAACACCCTGCTGTCTCCTCACTGTCCTATTATATCCCTCCTATACCAACACCTGCTGTCTCCTCACTGTCCTATTATATCCTCCTATACCAACACCCTGCTGTCTCCTCACTGTCCTATTATATCCCTCCTATACCAACACCCTGCTGTCTCCTCACTGTCCTATTATATCCTCCTATACCAACACCCTGCTGTCTCCTCACTGTCCTATTATATCCCTCCTATACCAACACCCTGCTGTCTCCTCACTGTCCTATTATATCCTCCTATACCAACACCCTGCTGTCTCCTCACTGTCCTATTATATCCCTCCTATACCAACACCCTGCTGTCTCCTCACTGTCCTATTATATCCTCCTATACAACACCCTGCTGTCTCCTCACTGTCCTATTATATCCCTCCTATACCAACACCCTGCTGTCTCCTCACTGTCCTATTATATCCCTCCTATACCAACACCCTGCTGTCTCCTCACTGTCCTATTATATCCCTCCTATACCAACACCTGCTGTCTCCTCACTGTCCTATTATATCCCTCCTATACCAACACCCCTGCTGTCTCCTCACTGTCCTATTATATCCCTCCTATACCAACACCCTGCTGTCTCCTCACTGTCCTATTATATCCCTCCTATACCAACACCCTGCTGTCTCCTCACTGTCCTATTATATCCCTCCTATACCAACACCCTGCTGTCTCCTCACTGTCCTATTATATCCTCCTATACCAACACCCTGCTGTCTCCTCACTGTCCTATTATATCCCTCCTATACCAACACCCTGCTGTCTCCTCACTGTCCTATTATATCCCTCCTATACCAACACCCTGCTGTCTCCTCACTGTCCTATTATATCCTCCTATACCACACCCTGCTGTCTCCTCACTGTCCTATTATATCCCTCCTATACCAACACCCTGCTGTCTCCTCACTGTCCTATTATATCCCACTGTCCTATTATATCCCTCCTATACCAACACCCTGCTGTCTCCTCACTGTCCTATTATATCCTCCTATACCAACACCCTGCTGTCTCCTCACTGTCCTATTATATCCCTCCTATACCAACACCCTGCTGTCTCCTCACTGTCCTATTATATCCCTCCTATACCAACACCCTGCTGTCTCCTCACTGTCCTATTATATCCTCCTATACCAACACCCTGCTGTCTCCTCACTGTCCTATTATATCCCTCCTATACCAACACCCTGCTGTCTCCTCACTGTCCTATTATATCCTCCTATACCAACACCCTGCTGTCTCCTCACTGTCCTATTATATCCTCCTATACCAACACCCTGCTGTCTCCTCACTGTCCTATTATATCCTCCTATACCAACACCCTGCTGTCTCCTCACTGTCCTATTATATCCCTCCTATACCAACACCCTGCTGTCTCCTCACTGTCCTATTATATCCCTCCTATACCAACACCCTGCTGTCTCCTCACTATCCTATTATATCCTCCTATACCAACACCCTGCTGTCTCCTCACTGTCCTATTATATCCCTCCTATACCAACACCCTGCTGTCTCCTCACTATCCTATTATATCCTCCTATACCAACACCCTGCTGTCTCCTCACTGTCCTATTATATCCCTCCTATACCAACACCCTGCTGTCTCCTCACTGTCCTATTATATCCTCCTATACCAACACCCTGCTGTCTCCTCACTATCCTATTATATCCTCCTATACCAACACCCTGCTGTCTCCTCACTGTCCTATTATATCCCTCCTATACCAACACCCTGCTGTCTCCTCACTGTCCTATTATATCCTCCTATACCAACACCCTGCTGTCTCCTCACTGTCCTATTATATCCTCCTATACCAACACCCTGCTGTCTCCTCACTGTCCTATTATATCCTCCTATACCAACACCCTGCTGTCTCCTCACTGTCCTATTATATCCCTCCTATACCAACACCCTGCTGTCTCCTCACTATCCTATTATATCCTCCTATACCAACACCCTGCTGTCTCCTCACTGTCCTATTATATCCTCCTATACCAACACCCTGCTGTCTCCTCACTGTCCTATTATATCCTCCTATACCAACACCCTGCTGTCTCCTCACTGTCCTATTATATCCTCCTATACCAACACCCTGCTGTCTCCTCACTGTCCTATTATATCCCTCCTATACCAACCCCCTGCTGTCTCCTCACTGTCCTATTATATCCTCCTATACCAACACCCTGCTGTCTCCTCACTGTCCTATTATATCCCTCCTATACCAACACCCTGCTGTCTCCTCACTATCCTATTATATCCTCCTATACCAACACCCTGCTGTCTCCTCACTGTCCTATTATATCCTCCTATACCAACACCCTGCTGTCTCCTCACTGTCCTATTATATCCTCCTATACCAACACCCTGCTGTCTCCTCACTGTCCTATTATATCCTCCTATACCAACACCCTGCTGTCTCCTCACTGTCCTATTATATCCCTCCTATACAAACACCCTGCTGTCTCCCCACTGTCCTATTATATCCTCCTATACCAACACCCTGCTGTCTCCTCACTGTCCTATTATATCCCTCCTATACCAACACCCTGCTGTCTCCTCACTGTCCTATTATATCCTCCTATATCAACACCCTGCTGTCTCCTCACTGTCTATTATATCCTCCTATACCAACACCCTGCTGTCTCCTCACTGTCCTATTATATCCTCCTATATCAACACCCTGCTGTCTCCTCACTGTCCTATTATATCCTCCTATACCAACACCCTGCTGTCTCCTCACTGTCCTATTATATCCTCCTATACCAACACCCTGCTGTCTCCTCACTGTCCTATTATTTCCTCCTATACCAACACCCTGCTGTCTCCTCACTGTCCTATTATATCCTCCTATACCAACACCCTGCTGTCTCCTCACTGTCCTATTATATCCTCCTATACCAACACCCTGCTGTCTCCTCACTGTCCTATTATATCCTCCTATACCAACACCCTGCTGTCTCCTCACTGTCCTGTTATATCCCTCCTATACCAACACCCTGCTGTCTCCTCACTGTCCTATTATATCCCTCCTATACCAACCCCCTGCTGTCTCCTCACTGTCCTATTATATCCTCCTATACCAACACCCTGCTGTCTCCTCACTGTCCTATTATATCCTCCTATATCAACACCCTGCTGTCTCCTCACTGTCCTATTATATCCTCCTATACCAACACCCTGCTGTCTCCTCACTGTCCTATTATTTCCTCCTATACCAACACCCTGCTGTCTCCTCACTGTCCTATTATATCCCTCCTATACCAACACCCTGCTGTCTCCTCACTGTCCTATTATATCCTCCTATACCAACACCCTGCTGTCTCCTCACTATCCTATTATATCCTCCTATACCAACACCCTGCTGTCTCCTCACTGTCCTATTATATCCTCCTATACCAACACCCTGCTGTCTCCTCACTGTCCTATTATATCCTCCTATACCAACACCCTGCTGTCTCTTCACTGTCCTATTATATCCTCCTATACCAACACCCTGCTGTCTCCTCACTGTCCTATTATATCCTCCTATACCAACACCCTGCTGTCTCCTCACTGTCCTATTATATCCCTCCTATACCAACACCCTGCTGTCTCCTCACTGTCCTATTATATCCCTCCTATACCAACACCCTGCTGTCTCCTCACTGTCCTATTATATCCCTCCTATACCAACACCCTGCTGTCTCCTCACTGTCCTATTATATCCCTCCTATACCAACACCCTGCTGTCTCCTCACTGTCCTATTATATCCCTCCTATACCAACACCCTGCTGTCTCCTCACTGTCCTATTATATCCCTCCTATACCAACACCCTGCTGTCTCCTCACTGTCCTATTATATCCCTCCTATACCAACACCCTGCTGTCTCCTCACTGTCCTATTATATCCCTCCTATACCAACACCCTGCTGTCTCCTCACTGTCCTATTATATCCTCCTATACCAACACCCCGCTGTCTCCTCACTGTCCTATTATATCCCTCCTATACCAACACCCTGCTGTCTCCTCACTGTCCTATTATATCCTCCTATACTAACACCCTGCTGTCTCCTCACTGTCCTATTATATCCTCCTATACCAACTCCCTGCTGTCTCCTCACTGTCCTATTATATCCTCCTATACCAACACCCTGCTGTCTCCTCACTGTCCTATTATATCCTCCTATACCAACACCCTGCTGTCTCCTCACTGTCCTATTATATCCTCCTATACCAACACCCTGCTGTCTCCTCACTGTCCTATTATATCCCTCCTATACCAACACCCTGCTGTCTCCTCACTGTCCTATTATATCCTCCTATACCAACACCCTGCTGTCTCCTCACTGTCCAATTATATCCTCCTATACCAACACCCTGCTGTCTCCTCACTGTCCTATTATATCCTCCTATACCAACACCCTGCTGTCTCCTCACTGTCCTATTATATCCTCCTATACCAACACCCTGCTGTCTCCTCACTGTCCTTTTATATCCTCCTATATCAACACCCTTCTGTCTCCTCACTGTCCTATTATATCCTCCTATACCAACACCCTGCTGTCTCCTCACTGTCCTATTATATCCTCCTATACCAACACCCTGCTGTCTCCTCACTGTCCTATTATATCCTCCTATACCAACACCCTGCTGTCTCCTCACTGTCCTATTATATCCTCCTATACCAACACCCTACTGTCTTCTCACTGACCTATTATATCCCTCCTATACCAACACCCTGCTGTCTCCTCACTGTCCTATTATATCCTCCTATACCAACACCCTGCTGTCTCCTCACTGTCCTATTATATCCTCCTATACCAAAACCCTGCTGTCTCCTCACTGTCCTACTCTATCCCTCCTATACCAACACCCTGCTGTCTCCTCACTGTCCTATTATATCCCTCCTATACCAACACCCTGCTGTCTCCTCACTGTCCTATTATATCCCTCCTATACCAACACCCTGCTGTCTCCTCACTGTCCTATTATATCCCTCCTATACCAACACCCTGCTGTCTCCTCACTGTCCTATTATATCCCTCCGATACCAACACCCTGCTGTCTCCTCACTGTCCTATTATATCCTCCTACACCAACACACTGCTGTGTCCTCACTGTCCTATTATATCCTCCTATATCCCAGTTGGGATCATGTTTTCTGGATGTTGATCTCCCTTCCCCTGGTTGTTAGGAGTGGTGGAATCCTGCTCTTTGGTGGCTGATCTCCCTTCCCCTGGTTGTTAGGAGTGGTGGAATCCTGCTCTTTGGTGGCTGATCTCCCTTCCCCTGGTTGTTAGGAGTGGTGGAATCCTGCTCTTTGGTGGCTGATCTCCCTTCCCCTGGTTGTTAGGAGTGGTGGAATTCTGCTCTATGGTGGCTGATCTTCCTTCCCCTGGTTGTTAGGAGTGGTGGAATCCTGCTCTTTGGTGGCTGATCTCTCTTCCCCTGGTTGTTAGGAATTGTGGAATCCTGATCTTTGGTGGCTGATCTCTCTTCCCCTGGTTGTTAGGAGTGGAGGAATCCTGCTCTTTGGTGGCTGATCTCTCTTCCCCTGGTTGTTAGGAGTGGTGGAATCCTGCTCTTTGGTTGCTGATCTCCCTTCCCCTGGTTGTTAGGAGTGGTGGAATCCTGCTCTTTGGTGGCTGATCTCTCTTCCCCAGGTTGTTAGGAGTGGTGGAATCCTGCTCTTTGGTGGCTGATCTCCCTTCCCTGGTTGTTAGGAGTGGTGGAATCCTGCTCTTTGGTGGCTGATCTCCCTTCCCCTGGTTGTTAGGAGTGGTGGAATCCTACTCTTTGGTGGCTGATCTCTCTTCCCCTGGTTGTTAGGAGTTGTGGAATCCTGCTCTTTGGTGGCTCATCTCCCTTCCCCTGGTTGTTAGGAGATGTGGAATCTTGCTCTGTGGTGGCTGATCTCTCTTCCCCTGGTTGTTAGGAGATGTGGAATCCTGCTCTTTGGTGGCTGATCTCTCTTCCCCTGGTTGTTAGGAGATGTGGAATCCTGCTCTTTGGTGGCTGATCTCCCTTGCCCTGGTTGTTAGGAGATGTGGAATCCTGCTCTTTGGTGGCTGATCTCTCTTCCCCTGGTTGTTAGGAGTTGTGGAATCCTGCTCTTTGGTGGCTGATCTCTCTTCCCCTGGTTGTTAGGAGTTGTGGAATCTTGCTCTTTGGTGGCTGATCTCCCTTCCCCTGGTTGTTAGGAGTTGTGGAATCCTGCTCTTTGGTGGCTGATCTCCCTTCCCCTGGTTGTTAGGAGTGGTGGAATCCTGCTCTTTGGTGGCTGATCTCCCTTCCCCTGGTTGTAAGGAGATGTGGAATCCTGCTCTTTGGTGGCTTATCTCTCTTCCCCTCGTTGTTAGGAGTGGTGTAATCCTGCTCTTTGGTGGCTGATCTCCCTTCCCCTGGTTGTTAGGAGTGGTGGAATCCTGCTCTTTGGTGGCTGATCTCCCTTCCCCTGGTTCTTAGGAGTTGTGGAATCCTGCTCTTTGGTGGCTGATCTCTCTTCCCCTCGTTGTTAGAAGTGGTGGAATCCTGCTCTTTGGTGGCTGATCTCCCTTCCCCTGGTTGCTAGGAGTGGTGGAATCCTGCTCTTTGGTGGCTGATCTCCATTCCCCTCGTTGTTAGGAGTGGTGGATTCCTGGTCTTTGGTGGCTGATATCCCTTCCCCTGGTTGTTAGGAGTGGTGGAATCCTGCTCTTTGGTGGCTGATCTCTCTTCCCCTGGTTGTTAGGAGTGGTGGAATCCTGCTCTTTGGTGGCTGATCTCTCTTCCCCTGGTTGTTAGGAGTTGTGGAATCCTGCTCTTTGGTGGCTGATCTCCCTTCCCCTGGTTGTTAGGAGTTGTGGAATCCTGCTCCTTGGTGGCTGATCTCCCTTCCCCTGGTTGTTAGGAGTGGTGGAATCCTGCTCTTTGGTGGCTGATCTCTATTCCCCTGGTTGTTAGGAGTGGTGGAATCCTGCTCTTTGCTGGCTGATCTCCCTTCCCCTGGTTGTTAGGAGTTGTGGAATCCTGCTCTTTGGTGGCTGATCTCTCTTCCCCTGGTTGTTAGGAGTTGTGGAATCCTGCTCTTTGGTGGCTGATCTCCCTTCCCCTGGTTGTTAGGAGTGGTGGAATCCTGCTCTTTGGTGGCTGATCTCCCTTCCCCTCGTTGTTAGGAGTGGTGGAATCCTGCTCTTTGGTGGCTGATCTCCCTTACCCTCGTTGTTAGGAGTGGTGGAATCCTGCTCTTTGGTGGCTGATCTCCCTTCCCCTGGTTGTTAGGAGTGGTGGAATCCTGCTCTTTGGTGGCTGATCTCTCTTCCCCTGGTTGTTAGGAGTTGTGGAATCCTGCTCTTTGGTGGCTGATCTCCCTTCCCCTCGTTGTTAGGAGTGGTGGAATCCTGCTCTTTGGTGGCTGATCTCCCTTCCCCTGGTTGTTAGGAGTGGTGGAATCCTGCTCTTTGGTGGCTGATCTCTCTTCCCCTGGTTGTTAGGAGTAGTGGAATCCTACTCTTTGGTGGCTGATCTCTCTTCCCCTGGTTGTTAGGAGTGGTGGAATCCTGCTCTTTGGTTGCTGATCTCTCTTCCCCTGGTTGTTAGGAGTTGTGGAATCCTGCTCTTTGGTGGCTGATCTCCCTTCCCCTGGTTGTTAGGAGTGGTGGAATCCTGCTCTTTGGTGGCTGATCCCTCTTCCCCTGGTTGTTAGGAGTGGTGGAATCCTGCTCTTTGCTGGCTGATCTCCCTTCCCCTGGTTGTTAGGAGTGGTGGAATCCTGCTCTTTGGTGGCTGATCTCTCTTCCTATGATTGTTAGGAGTGGTGGAATCCTGCTCTTTGGTGGCTGATCTCTCTTCCCCTCGTTGTTAGGAGTGGTGGAATCCTGCTCTTTGGTGGCTGATCTCCCTTCCCCTGTTTGTTAGGAGTGGTGGAATCCTGCTCTTTGGTGGCTGATCTCCCTTCCCCTGGTTCTTAGGAGTTGTGGAATCCTGCTCTTTGGTGGCTGATCTCTCTTCCCCTCGTTGTTAGAAGTGGTGGAATCCTGCTCTTTGGTGGCTGATCTCCCTTCCCCTGGTTGCTAGGAGTGGTGGAATCCTGCTCTTTGGTGGCTGATCTCCATTCCCCTCGTTGTTAGGAGTGGTGGATTCCTGGTCTTTGGTGGCTGATCTCCCTTCCCCTGGTTGTTAGGAGTGGTGGAATCCTGCTCTTTGGTGGCTGATCTCCCTTCCCCTGGTTCTTAGGAGTGGTGGAATCCTGCTCTTTGGTGGCTGATCTCCATTCCCCTCGTTGTTAGGAGTGGTGGAATCCTGCTCCTTGGTGGCTGATCTCTCTTCCCCTGGTTGTTAGGAGTGGTGGAATCCTGCTCTATGGTGGCTGATCTCTCTTCCCCTGGTTGTTAGAAGTTGTGGAATCCTGCTCTTTGGTGGCTGATCTCCCTTCCCCTGGTTGTTAGGAGTTGTGGAATCCTGCTCTTTGGTGGCTGATCTCCCTTCCCCTGGTTGTTAGGAGTTGTGGAATCCTGCTCTTTGGTGGCTGATCTCCCTTCCCCTGGTTGTTAGGAGTGGTGGAATCCTGCTCTTTGGTGGCTGATCTCTATTCCCCTGGTTGTTAGGAGTTGTGGAATCCTGCTCTTTGCTGGCTGATCTCCCTTCCCCTGGTTGTTAGGAGTTGTGGAATCCTGCTCTTTGGTTGCTGATCTCTCTTCCCCTGGTTGTTAGGAGTTGTGGAATCCTGCTCTTTGGTGGCTGATCTCCCTTCCCCTGGTTGTTAGGAGTGGTGGAATCCTGCTCTTTGGTGGCTGATCTCCCTTCCCCTTGTTGTTAGGAGTGGTGGAATCCTGCTCTTTGGTGGCTGATCTCCCTTCCCCTCGTTGTTAGGAGTGGTGGAATCCTGCTCTTTGGTGGCTGATCTCCCTTCCCCTGGTTGTTAGGAGTGGTGGAATCCTGCTCTTTGGTGGCTGATCTCTCTTCCCCTGGTTGTTAGGAGTGGTGGAATCCTGCTCTTTGGTGGCTGATCTCCCTTCCCCTCGTTGTTAGGAGTGGTGGAATCCTGCTCTTTGGTGGCTGATCTCCCTTCCCCTGGTTGTTAGGAGTGGTGGAATCCTGCTCTTTGGTGGCTGATCTCTCTTCCCCTGGTTGTTAGGAGTAGTGGAATCCTGCTCTTTGGTGGCTGATCTCTCTTCCCTGGTTGTTAGGAGTGGTGGAATCCTGTTCTTTGGTTGCTGATCTCTCTTCCCCTGGTTGTTAGGAGTTGTGGAATCCTGCTCTTTGGTGGCTGATCTCCCTTCCCCTGGTTGTTAGGAGTGGTGGAATCCTGCTCTTTGGTGGCTGATCTCTCTTCCCCTGGTTGTTAGGAGTGGTGGAATCCTGCTCTTTGCTGGCTGATCTCCCTTCCCCTGGTTGTTAGGAGTGGTGGAATCCTGCTCTTTGGTGGCTGATCTCTCTTCCCATGATTGTTAGGAGTGGTGGAATCCTGCTCTTTGGTGGCTGATCTCTCTTCCCCTCGTTGTTAGGAGTGGTGGAATCCTGCTCTTTGGTGGCTGATCTCCCTTCCCCTGTTTGTTAGGAGTGGTGGAATCCTGCTCTTTGGTGGCTGATCTCCCTTCCCCTGGTTCTTAGGAGTTGTGGAATCCTGCTCTTTGGTGGCTGATCTCTCTTCCCCTCGTTGTTTGAAGTGGTGGAATCCTGCTCTTTGGTGGCTGATCTCCCTTCCCCTGGTTGCTAGGAGTGGTGGAATCCTGCTCTTTGGTGGCTGATCTCCATTCCCCTCGTTGTTAGGAGTGGTGGATTCCTGGTCTTTGGTGGCTGATCTCCCTTCCCCTGGTTGTTAGGAGTGGTGGAATCCTGCTCTTTGGTGGCTGATCTCCCTTCCCCTGGTTGTTAGGAGTGGTGGAATCCTGCTCTTTGGTGGCTGATCTCCATTCCCCTCGTTGTTAGGAGTGGTGGAATCCTGCTCTTTGGTGGCTGATCTCTCTTCCCCTGGTTGTTAGGAGTGGTGGAATCCTGCTCTATGGTGGCTGATCTCTCTTCCCCTGGTTGTTAGGAGTTGTGGAATCCTGCTCTTTGGTGGCTGATCTCTCTTCCCCTGGTTGTTAGGAGATGTGGAATTCTGCTCTTTGGTGGCTGATCTCCCTTCCCCTGGTTGTTAGGAGTGGTGGAATCCTGCTCTTTGGTGGCTGATCTCCCTTCCCCTGGTTGTTAGGAGTGGTGGAATCCTGCTCTTTGGTGGCTGATCTCTCTTCCCCTGGTTGTTAGGAGTAGTGGAATCCTGCTCTTTGGTGTCTGATCTCTCTTCCCCTGGTTGTTAGGAGTGGTGGAATCCTGCTCTTTGGTTGCTGATCTCTCTTCCCCTGGTTGTTAGGAGTTGTGGAATCCTGCTCTTTGGTGGCTGATCTCCCTTCCCCTGGTTGTTAGGAGTGGTGGAATCCTGCTCTTTGGTGGCTGATCTCTCTTCCCCTGGTTGTTAGGAGTGGTGGAATCCTGCTCTTTGCTGGCTGATCTCCCTTCCCCTGGTTGTTAGGAGTGGTGGAATCCTGCTCTTTGGTGGCTGATCTCTCTTCCCATGATTGTTAGGAGTGGTGGAATCCTGCTCTTTGGTGGCTGATCTCTCTTCCCCTCGTTGTTAGGAGTGGTGGAATCCTGCTCTTTGGTGGCTGATCTCCCTTCCCCTGGTTGTTAGGAGTGGTGGAATCATGCTCTTTGGTGGCTGATCTCCCTTCCCCTGGTTCTTAGGAGTTGTGGAATCCTGCTCTTTGGTGGCTGATCTCTCTTCCCCTCGTTGTTAGAAGTGGTGGAATCCTGCTCTTTGGTGGCTGATCTCCCTTCCCCTGGTTGCTAGGAGTGGTGGAATCCTGCTCTTTGGTGGCTGATCTCCATTCCCCTCGTTGTTAGGAGTGGTGGATTCCTGGTCTTTGGTGGCTGATCTCCCTTCCCCTGGTTGTTAGGAGTGGTGGAATCCTGCTCTTTGGTGGCTGATCTCCCTTCCCCTGGTTGTTAGGAGTGGTGGAATCCTGCTCTTTGGTGGCTGATCTCTCTTCCCCTGGTTGTTAGGAGTGGTGGAATCCTGCTCTATGGTGGCTGATCTCTCTTCCCCTGGTTGTTAGGAGTTGTGGAATCCTGCTCTTTGGTGGCTGATCTCCATTCCCCTCGTTGTTAGGAGTGGTGGAATCCTGCTCTTTGGTGGCTGATCTCTCTTCCCCTGGTTGTTAGGAGTGGTGGAATCCTGCTCTATGGTGGCTGATCTCTCTTCCCCTGGTTGTTAGGAGTTGTGGAATCCTGCACTTTGGTGGCTGATCTCTCTTCCCCTGGTTGTTAGGAGTGGTGGAATCCTGCTCTATGGTGGCTGATCTCTCTTCCCCTGGTTGTTAGGAGTTGTGGAATCCTGCTCTTTGGTGGCTGATCTCTCTTCCCCTGGTTGTTAGGAGTGGTGGAATCCTGCTCTTTGGTGGCTGATCTCCCTTCCCCTCGTTGTTAGGAGTGGTGGAATCCTGCTCTTTGGTGGCTGATCTCCCTTCCCCTGGTTGTTAGGAGTGGTGGAATCCTGCTCTTTGGTGGCTGATCTCTCTTCCCCTGGTTGTTAGGAGTAGTGGAATCCTGCTCTTTGGTGGCTGATCTCTCTTCCCCTGGTTGTTAGGAGTGGTGGAATCCTGCTCTTTGGTTGCTGATCTCCCTTCCCCTGGTTGTTAGGAGTGGTGGAATCCTGCTCTTTGTTGGCTGATCTCTCTTCCCCTGGTTGTTAGGAGTGGTGGAATCCTGCTCTTTGGTGGCTGATCTCTCTTCCCCTGGTTGTTAGGAGTTGTGGAATCCTGCTCTTTGGTGGCTGATCTCTCTTCCCCTGGTTGTTAGGAGTTGTGGAATCCTGCTCTTTGGTGGCTGATCTCCCTTCCCCTGGTTGTTAGGAGTGGTGGAATCCTGCTCTTTGGTGGCTGATCTCCCTTCCCCTCGTTGTTAGGAGTGGTGGAATCCTGCTCTTTGGTGGCTGATCTCCCTTCCCCTGGTTGTTAGGAGTGGTGGAATCCTGCTCTTTGGTGGCTGATCTCTCTTCCCCTGGTTGTTAGGAGTAGTGGAATCCTGCTCTTTGGTGGCTGATCTCTCTTCCCCTGGTTGTTAGGAGTGGTGGAATCCTGCTCTTTGGTTGCTGATCTCTCTTCCCCTGGTTGTTAGGAGTTGTGGAATCCTGCTCTTTGGTGGCTGATCTCCCTTCCCCTGGTTGTTAGGAGTGGTGGAATCCTGCTCTTTGGTGGCTGATCTCTCTTCCCATGATAGTTAGGAGTGGTGGAATCCTGCTCTTTGGTGGCTGATCTCTCTTCCCCTCGTTGTTAGGAGTGGTGGAATCCTGCTCTTTGGTGGCTGATCTCCCTTCCCCTGGTTGTTAGGAGTGGTGGAATCCTGCTCTTTGGTGGCTGATCTCCCTTCCCCTGGTTCTTAGGAGTTGTGGAATCCTGCTCTTTGGTGGCTGATCTCTCTTCCCCTCGTTGTTAGAAGTGGTGGAATCCTGCTCTTTGGTGGCTGATCTCCCTTCCCCTGGTTGCTAGGAGTGGTGGAATCCTGCTCTTTGGTGGCTGATCTCCCTTCCCCTGGTTGTTAGGAGTGGTGGAATCCTGCTCTTTGGTGGCTGATCTCCATTCCCATCGTTGTTAGGAGTGGTGGAATCCTGCTCTTTGGTGGCTGATCTCTCTTCCCCTGGTTGTTAGGAGTGGTGGAATCCTGCTCTATGGTGGCTGATCTCTCTTCCCCTGGTTGTTAGGAGTTGTGGAATCCTGCTCTTTGGTGGCTGATCTCTCTTCCCCTGGTTGTTAGGAGTTGTGGAATCCTGCTCTTTGGTGGCTGATCTCTCTTCCCCTGGTTGTTAGGAGTGGTGGAATCCTGCTCTATGGTGGCTGATCTCTCTTCCCCTGGTTGTTAGGAGTTGTGGAATCCTGCTCTTTGGTGGCTGATCTCTCTTCCCCTGGTTGTTAGGAGTGGTGGAATCCTGCTCTTTGGTGGCTGATCTCCCTTCCCCTCGTTGTTAGGAGTGGTGGAATCCTGCTCTTTGGTGGCTGATCTCCCTTCCCCTCGTTGTTAGGAGTGGTGGAATCCTGCTCTTTGGTGGCTGATCTCCCTTCCCCTCCTTGTTAGAAGTGGTGGAATCCTGCTCTTTGGTGGCTGATCTCCTTCCCCTGGTTGTTAGGAGTAGTGGAATCCTGCTCTTTGGTGGCTGATCTCTCTTCCCCTTGTTGTTAGGAGTGGTGGAATCCTGCTCTTTGGTTGCTGATCTCCCTTCCCCTGGTTGTTAGGAGTGGTGGAATCCTGCTCTTTGTTGGCTGATCTCTCTTCCCCTGGTTGTTATTAGTGGTGGAATCCTGCTCTTTGGTGGCTGATCTCTCTTCCCCTGGTTGTTAGGAGTTGTGGAATCCTGCTTTTTGGTGGCTGATCTCTCTTCCCCTGGTTGTTAGGAGTTGTGGAATCCTGCTCTTTGGTGGCTTATCTCCTTTCCCCTGGTTGTTAGGAGTGGTGGAATCCTGCTCTTTGGTGGCTGATCTCCCTTCCCCTCGTTGTTAGGAGTGGTGGAATCCTGCTCTTTGGTGGCTGATCTCCCTTCCCCTGGTTGTTAGGAGTGGTGGAATCCTGCTCTTTAGTGGCTGATCTCTCTTCCCCTGGTTGTTAGGAGTAGTGGAATCCTGCTCTTTGGTGGCTGATCTCTCTTCCCCTGGTTGCTAGGAGTGGTGGAATCCTGCTCTTTGGTTGCTGATCTCTCTTCCCCTGGTTGTTAGGAGTTGTGGAATCCTGCTCTTTGGTGGCTGATCTCCCTTCCCCTGGTTGTTAGGAGTGGTGGAATCCTGCTCTTTGGTGGGTGATCTCTCTTCCCCTGGTTGTTAGGAGTAGTGGAATCCTGCTCTTTGGTGGCTGATCTCTCTTCCCCTGGTTGTTAGGAGTGGTGGAATCCTGCTCTTTGGTGGCTGATCTCTGTTCCCTGGTTGTTAGGAGTGGTGGAATCCTGCTCTTTGGTGACTGATCTCCCTTCCCCTGGTTGTTAGGAGTTGTGGAATCCTGCTCCTTGGTGGCTGATCTCCCTTCCCCTGGTTGTTAGGAGTGGTGGAATCCTGCTCTTTGGTGGCTGATCTCTATTCCCCTGGTTGTTAGGAGTGGTGGAATCCTGCTCTTTGCTGGCTGATCTCCCTTCCCCTGGTTGTTAGGAGTTGTGGAATCCTGCTCTTTGGTGGCTGATCTCTCTTCCCCTGGTTGTTAGGAGTTGTGGAATCCTGCTCTTTGGTGGCTGATCTCCCTTCCCCTGGTTGTTAGGAGTGGTGGAATCCTGCTCTTTGGTGGCTGATCTCCCTTCCCCTCGTTGTTAGGAGTGGTGGAATCCTGCTCTTTGGTGGCTGATCTCCCTTCCCCTCCTTGTTAGAAGTGGTGGAATCCTGCTCTTTGGTGGCATAGGAGTGGTGGAATCCTGCTCTTTGGTGGCTGATCTCTCTTCCCCTGGTTGTTAGGAGTGGTGGAATCCTGCTCTTTGGTGGCTGATCTCCCTTCCCCTCGTTGTTAGGAGTGGTGGAATCCTGCTCTTTGGTGGCTGATCTCCCTTCCCCTGGTTGTTAGGAGTGGTGGAATCCTGCTCTTTGGTGGCTGATCTCTCTTCCCCTGGTTGTTAGGAGTAGTGGAATCCTGCTCTTTGTTGGCTGATCTCTCTTCCCCTGGTTGTTAGGAGTGGTGGAATCCTGCTCTTTGGTTGCTGATCTCTCTTCCCCTGGTTGTTAGGAGTTGTGGAATCCTGCTCTTTGGTGGCTGATCTCCCTTCCCCTGGTTGTTAGGAGTGGTGGAATCCTGCTCTTTGGTGGCTGATCTCTCTTCCCCTGGTTGTTAGGAGTGGTGGAATCCTGCTCTTTGCTGGCTGATCTCCCTTCCCCTGGTTGTTAGGAGTGGTGGAATCCTGCTCTTTGGTGGCTGATCTCTCTTCCCCTCGTTGTTAGGAGTGGTGGAATCCTGCTCTTTGGTGGCTGATCTCCCTTCCCCTGGTTGTTAGGAGTGGTGGAATCCTGCTCTTTGGTGGCTGATCTCCCTTCCCCTGGTTCTTAGGAGTTGTGGAATCCTGCTCTTTGGTGGCTGATCTCTCTTCCCCTCGTTGTTAGAAGTGGTGGAATCCTGCTCTTTGGTGGCTGATCTCCCTACCCCTGGTTGCTAGGAGTGGTGGAATCCTGCTCTTTGGTGGCTGATCTCCATTCCCCTCGTTGTTAGGAGTGGTGGATTCCTGGTCTTTGGTGGCTGATCTCCCTTCCCCTGGTTGTTAGGAGTGGTGGAATCCTGCTCTTTGGTGGCTGATCTCCCTTCCCCTGGTTGTTAGGAGTGGTGGAATCCTGCTCTTTGGTGGCTGATCTCCATTCCCCTCGTTGTTAGGAGTGGTGGAATCCTGCTCTTTGGTGGCTGATCTCTCTTCCCCTGGTTGTTAGGAGTGGTGGAATCCTGCTCTATGGTGGCTGATCTCTCTTCCCCTGGTTGTTAGGAGTTGTGGAATCCTGCTCTTTGGTGGCTGATCTCTCTTCCCCTGGTTGTTAGGAGATGTGGAATTCTGCTCTTTGGTGGCTGATCTCCCTTCCCCTCGTTGTTAGGAGTGGTGGAATCCTGCTCTTTGGTGGCTGATCTCCCTTCCCCTGGTTGTTAGGAGTGGTGGAATCCTGCTCTTTGGTGGCTGATCTCTCTTCCCCTGGTTGTTAGGAGTAGTGGAATCCTGCTCTTTGGTGGCTGATCTCTCTTCCCCTGGTTGTTAGGAGTGGTGGAATCCTGCTCTTTGGTTGCTGATCTCTCTTCCCCTGGTTGTTAGGAGTTGTGGAATCCTGCTCTTTGGTGGCTGATCTCCATTCCCCTGGTTGTTAGGAGTGGTGGAATCCTGCTCTTTGTTGGCTGATCTCTCTTCCCCTGGTTGTTAGGAGTGGTGGAATCCTGCTCTTTGCTGGCTGATCTCCCTTCCCCTGGTTGTTAGGAGTGGTGGAATCCTGCTCTTTGGTGGCTGATCTCTCTTCCCATGATTGTTAGGAGTTGTGGAATCCTGCTCTTTGGTGGCTGATCTCTCTTCCCCTCGTTGTTAGGAGTGGTGGAATCCTGCTCTTTGGTGGCTGATCTCCCTTCCCCTGGTTGTTAGGAGTGGTGGAATCCTGCTCTTTGGTGGCTGATCTCCCTTCCCCTGGTTCTTAGGAGTTGTGGAATCCTGCTCTTTGGTGGCTGATCTCTCTTCCCCTCGTTGTTCGAAGTGGTGGAATCCTGCTCTTTGGTGGCTGATCTCCCTTCCCCTGGTTGCTAGGAGTTGTGGAATCCTGCTCTTTGGTGGCTGATCTCCATTCCCCTCGTTGTTAGGAGTGGTGGATTCCTGGTCTTTGGTGGCTGATCTCCCTTCCCCTGGTTGTTAGGAGTGGTGGAATCCTGCTCTTTGGTGGCCGATCTCCCTTCCCCTCGTTGTTAGGAGTGGTGGAATCCTGCTCTTTGGTGGCTGATCTCCATTCCCCTTGTTGTTAGGAGTGGTGGAATCCTGCTCTTTGGTGGCTGATCTCTCTTCCCCTGGTTGTTAGGAGTGGTGGAATCCTGCTCTATGGTGGCTGATCTCTCTTCCCCTGGTTGTTAGGAGTTGTGGAATCCTGCTCTTTGGTGGCTGATCTCTCTTCCCCTGGTTGTTAGGAGTGGTGGAATCCTGCTCTTTGGTGGCAGATCTCCCTTCCCCTCGTTGTTAGGAGAGGTGGAATCCTGCTATCTGGTGGCTGATCTCCCTTCCCCTGGTTGTTAGGAGTGGTGGAATCCTGCTCTTTGGTGGCTGATCTCTCTTCCCCTGGTTGTTAGGAGTAGTGGAATCCTGCTCTTTGGTGGCTGATCTCTCTTCCCCTGGTTGTTAGGAGTGGTGGAATCCTGCTCTTTGGTTGCTGATCTCTCTTCCCCTGGTTGTTAGGAGTTGTGGAATCCTGCTCTTTGGTGGCTGATCTCCATTCCCCTGGTTGTTAGGAGTGGTGGAATCCTGCTCTTTGTTGGCTGATCTCTCTTCCCCTGGTTGTTAGGAGTGGTGGAATCCTGCTCTTTGCTGGCTGATCTCCCTTCCCCTGGTTGTTAGGAGTGGTGGAATCCTGCTCTTTGGTGGCTGATCTCTCTTCCCATGATTGTTAGGAGTTGTGGAATCCTGCTCTTTGGTGGCTGATCTCTCTTCCCCTCGTTGTTAGGAGTGGTGGAATCCTGCTCTTTGGTGGCTGATCTCCCTTCCCCTGGTTGTTAGGAGTGGTGGAATCCTGCTCTTTGGTGGCTGATCTCCCTTCCCCTGGTTCTTAGGAGTTGTGGAATCCTGCTCTTTGGTGGCTGATCTCTCTTCCCCTCGTTGTTCGAAGTGGTGGAATCCTGCTCTTTGGTGGCTGATCTCCCTTCCCCTGGTTGCTAGGAGTGGTGGAATCCTGCTCTTTGGTGGCTGATCTCCATTCCCCTCGTTGTTAGGAGTGGTGGATTCCTGGTCTTTGGTGGCTGATCTCCCTTCCCCTGGTTGTTAGGAGTGGTGGAATCCTGCTCTTTGGTGGCCGATCTCCCTTCCCCTCGTTGTTAGGAGTGGTGGAATCCTGCTCTTTGGTGGCTGATCTCCATTCCCCTTGTTGTTAGGAGTGGTGGAATCCTGCTCTTTGGTGGCTGATCTCTCTTCCCCTGGTTGTTAGGAGTGGTGGAATCCTGCTCTATGGTGGCTGATCTCTCTTCCCCTGGTTGTTAGGAGTTGTGGAATCCTGCTCTTTGGTGGCTGATCTCTCTTCCCCTGGTTGTTAGGAGTGGTGGAATCCTGCTCTTTGGTGGCAGATCTCCCTTCCCCTCGTTGTTAGGAGAGGTGGAATCCTGCTATCTGGTGGCTGATCTCCCTTCCCCTGGTTGTTAGGAGTGGTGGAATCCTGCTCTTTGGTGGCTGATCTCTCTTCCCCTGGTTGTTAGGAGTAGTGGAATCCTGCTCTTTGGTGGCTGATCTCTCTTCCCCTGGTTGTTAGGAGTGGTGGAATCCTGCTCTTTGGTTGCTGATCTCCCTTCCCCTGGTTGTTAGGAGTGGTGGAATCCTGCTCTTTGTTGGCTGATCTCTCTTCCCCTGGTTGTTAGGAGTGGTGGAATCCTGCTCTTTGGTGGCTGATCTCTCTTCCCCTGGTTGTTAGGAGTTGTGGAATCCTGCTCTTTGGTGGCTGATCTCTCTTCCCCTGGTTGTTAGGAGTTGTGGAATCCTGCTCTTTGGTGGCTGATCTCCCTTCCCCTGGTTGTTAGGAGTGGTGGAATCCTGCTCTTTGGTGGCTGATCTCCCTTCCCCTCGTTGTTAGGACTGGTGGAATCCTGCTCTTTGGTGGCTGATCTCCCTTCCCCTGGTTGTTAGGAGTAGTGGAATCCTGCTCTTTGGTGGCTGATCTCTCTTCCCCTGGTTGTTAGGAGTAGTGGAATCCTGCTCTTTGGTGGCTGATCTCTCTTCCCCTGGTTGTTAGGAGTGGTGGAATCCTGCTCTTTGGTTGCTGATCTCTCTTCCCCTGGTTGTTAGGAGTTGTGGAATCCTGCTCTTTGGTGGCTGATCTCCCTTCCCCTGGTTGTTAGGAGTGGTGGAATCCTGCTCTTTGGTGGCTGATCTCTCTTCCCCTGGTTGTTAGGAGTTGTGGAATCCTGCTCTTTGGTGGCTGATCTCCCTTCCCCTGGTTGTTAGGAGTGGTGGAATCCTGCTCTTTGGTGGCTGATCTCCCTTCCCCTCGTTGTTAGGAGTGGTGGAATCCTGCTCTTTGGTGGCTGATCTCCCTTCCCCTGGTTGTTAGGAGTAGTGGAATCCTGCTCTTTGGTGGCTGATCTCCCTTCCCCTGGTTGTTAGGAGTAGTGGAATCCTACTCTTTGGTGGCTGATCTCTCTTCCCCTGGTTGTTAGGAGTGGTGGAATCCTGCTCTTTGGTTGCTGATCTCTCTTCCCCTGGTTGTTAAGAGTTGTGGAATCCTGCTCTTTGGTGGCTGATCTCCCTTCCCCTGGTTGTTAGGAGTGGTGGAATCCTGCTCTTTGGTGGGTGATCTCTCTTCCCCTGGTTGTTAGGAGTAGTGGAATCCTGCTCTTTGGTGGCTGATCTCTCTTCCCCTGGTTGTTAGGAGTGGTGGAATCCTGCTCTTTGGTGGCTGATCTCTGTTCCCTGGTTGTTAGGAGTGGTGGAATCCTGCTCTTTGGTGACTGATCTCCCTTCCCCTGGTTGTTAGGAGTGGTGGAATCCTGCTCTTTGGTGGCTGATCTCTCTTCTCCTGGTTGTTAGGAGTGGTGGAGTCCTGCACTTTGGTTGCTGATCTCTCTTCCCCTGGTTGTTAGGAGTTGTGGAATCCTGCTCTTTGGTGGCTGATCTCCCTTCCCCTGGTTGTTAGGAGTGGTGGAATCCTGCTCTTTGGTGGCTGATCTCCCTTCCCCTGGTTCTTAGGAGTTGTGGAATCCTGCTCTTTGGTGGCTGATCTCTCTTCCCCTCGTTGTTAGAAGTGGTGGAATCCTGCTCTTTGGTGGCTGATCTCCCTTCCCCTGGTTGCTAGGAGTGGTGGAATCCTGCTCTTTGGTGGCTGATCTCCATTCCCCTCGTTGTTAGGAGTGGTGGATTCCTGGTCTTTGGTGGCTGATCTCCCTTCCCCTGGTTGTTAGGAGTGGTGGAATCCTGCTCTTTGGTGGCTGATCTCCCTTCCCCTGGTTGTTAGGAGTGGTGGAATCCTGCTCTTTGGTGGCTGATCTCCATTCCCCTCGTTGTTAGGAGTGGTGGAATCCTGCTCTTTGGTGGCTGATCTCTCTTCCCCTGGTTGTTAGGAGTGGTGGAATCCTGCTCTATGGTGGCTGATCTCTCTTCCCCTGGTTGTTAGGAGATGTGGAATCCTTCTCTTTGGTGGCTGATCTCTCTTCCCCTGGTTGTTAGGAGTGGTGGAATCCTGCTCTTTGGTGGCTGATCTCTCTTCCCCTGGTTGTTAGGAGTGGTGGAATCCTGCTCTTTGCTGGCTGATCTCCCTTCCCCTGGTTGTTAGGAGTGGTGGAATCCTGCTCTTTGGTGGCTGATCTCTCTTCCCCTGGTTGTTAGGAGTTGTGGAATCCTGCTCTTTGGTAGCTGATCTCTCTTCCCCTGGTTGTTAGGAGTTGTGGAATCCTGCTCTTTGGTGGCTGATCTCCCTTCCCCTGGTTGTTAGGAGTGGTGGAATCCTGCTCTTTGGTGGCTGATCTCCCTTCCCCTCGTTGTTAGGAGTGGTGGAATCCTGCTCTTTGGTGGCTGATCTCCCTTCCCCTCGTTGTTAGGAGTGATGGAATCCTGCTCTTTGGTGGCTGATCTCCCTTCCCCTGGTTGTTTGGAGTGGTGGAATCCTGCTCTTTGGTGGCTGATCTCTCTTCCCCTGGTTGTTAGGAGTAGTGGAATCCTGCTCTTTGGTGGCTGATCTCTCTTCCCCTGGTTGTTAGGAGTGGTGGAATCCTGCTCTTTGGTTGCTGATCTCTCTTCCCCTGGTTGTTAGGAGTTGTGGAATCCTGCTCTTTGGTGGCTGATCTCCCTTCCCCTGGTTGTTAGGAGTGGTGGAATCCTGCTCTTTGGTGGCTGATCTCTCTTCCCCTGGTTGTTAGGAGTAGTGGAATCCTGCTCTTTGGTGGCTGATCTCTCTTCCCCTGGTTGTTAGGAGTGGTGGAATCCTGCTCTTTGGTTGCTGATCTCTGTTCCCTGGTTGTTAGGAGTGGTGGAATCCTGCTCTTTGGTGACTGATCTCCCTTCCCCTGGTTGTTAGGAGTGGTGGAATCCTGCTCTTTGGTGGCTGATCTCTCTTCTCCTGGTTGTTAGGAGTGGTGGAGTCCTGCACTTTGGTTGCTGATCTCTCTTCCCCTGGTTGTTAGGAGTTGTGGAATCCTGCTCTTTGGTGGCTGATCTCCCTTCCCCTGGTTGTTAGGAGTTGTGGAATCCTGCTCTTTGGTGGCTGATCTCCCTTCCCCTGGTTGTTAGGAGTGGTGGAATCCTGCTCTTTGGTGGCTGATCTCCCTTCCCCTGGTTGTTAGGAGTGGTGGAATCCTGCTCTTTGGTGGCTGATCTCCCTTCCCCTGGTTGTTAGGAGTGGTGGAATCCTGCTCTTTGGTGGCTGATCTCTCTTCCCCTGGTTGTTTAGAGTAGTGGAATCCTGCTCTTTGGTGGCTGATCTCTCTTCCCCTGGTTGTTAGGGGTTGTGGAATCCTGCTCTTTGGTGGCTGATCTCTCTTCCCCTGGTTGTTAGGAGTGGTGGAATCCTGCTCTTTGGTGGCTCATCTCCCTTCCCCTGGTTGTTAGGAGTGGTGGAATCCTGCTCTTTGGTGGCTGATCTCTCTTCCCCTGGTTGTTAGGAGTGGTGGAATCCTGCTCTTTGCTGGCTGATCTCCCTTCCCCTGGTTGTTAGGAGTGGTGGAATCCTGCTCTTTGGTGGCTGATCTCTCTTCCCCTGGTTGTTAGGAGATGTGGAATCCTGCTCTTTGGTGGCTGATCTCTCTTCCCCTGGTTGTTAGGAGTGGTGGAATCCTGCTCTTTGGTGGCTGATCTCTCTTCCCCTGGTTGTTAGGAGTGGTGGAATCCTGCTCTTTGGTGGCTGATCTCTCTTTCCCTGGTTGTTAGGGGTTGTGGAATCCTGCTCTTTGGTGGCTGATCTCCCTTCCCCTGGTTGTTAGGAGTGGTGGAATCCTGCTCTTTGGTGGCTGATCTCTCTTCCCCTGGTTGTTAGGAGATGTGGAATCCTGCTCTTTGGTGGCTGATCTCTCTTCCCCAGGTTGTTAGGAGTGGTGGAATCCTGCTCTTTGGTGGCTGATCTCTCTTTCCCTGGTTGTTAGGGGTTGTGGAATCCTGCTCTTTGGTGGCTGATCTCTCTTCCCCTGGTTGTTAGGAGTGGTGGAATCCTGCTCTTTGGTGGCTGATCTCTCTTCCCCTGGTTGTTAGGAGTGGTGGAATCCTGCTCTTTGGTGGCTGATCTCCCTTCCCCTGGTTGTTAGGAGTGGTGGAATCCTGCTCTTTGGTGGCTCATCTCCCTTCCCCTGGTTGTTAGGAGGTTACATAATACTTTGCAAACAATGTTCCCTTTCCCTTGGCTTTGTGGTGGGGATGCTCCTATGGAGACTGCATGTCCTTCCCTGGTTTTTTCAAGGTGGGACATGCTCAATGGTGGCAGCTCATCCTCCGTCTGGTATGGAGGGGATCATGTTATTTGGAGGCTACTTACCCTTTCCCTGTCTTTGTGGGGTGGGGGGTTCACACATTATGTAGGCTGCTTGTACTTCCCTTGCTTTTGTGGTGGTGGGGCTTAAGTCCTGCTCTATGGAGACAGCTCACCTGGCTTTGGAGTTGGTCATGCTATATTATATTTATATTTATATTATATTATATTTTATATTTTCCTGTCCTATATAAGACACTGTGTTTTCCCCCACAGATGCGGTCTGTGCACTGCCCCAGGATGCAGGTCCTTGCATGGCTATGATCTTCATGTGGTATTATGACGCAGAGCGCCAGGTCTGTGACTCCTTCCTGTATAGCGGCTGTCAGGGCAATGGGAACCGATTTGAGAACCGAATAAATTGTACCAACCTGTGTGTGCCACTAAAGAAAGGTGCGTACCAAGGGAACATTGTAGATTGAAGCTCATGAGTCTGGAGGGTTCCTGGAGAAGGAAGAGATGTGCCCGAGATAGTAGAGTGGAGTAATGCCACATGCACACTTATATTCCTCCTCCACACACTGCACATACACACACACACGTTCACACAAACACACACTCACGCACGCACACACACAATATACTTCCCATTTAGCATATATCCACATATATACCCACTCACTATACTTCCCCTCCCACATACTACAGCACACGTACACTTATACATCTCCAACACACTATACACACAGACTATACACACATACTATACACACACATGCACTATACACACACATTATACACACACATACTATACACACACACACACGCACTATACACACACACACACTATACACACACACACACAATATACACACGCACTATACACACACACACACACACACACACACACTATACACACACACACACACACACACTATTCTTCCCATCTAGCATACATCCACATATATAAACCCACACACTATACTTCCCCTCCCACACACTACAGCACATGTACACTTATACATCTCCAACACACTATACACACACACAGACTATACACACACACACTATACACACACACGCACTATGCACACACACTATACACACAATATTCTTCCCATCTACATACTAACATACATAGAAACATATCTGATGAAACTAAAAAAAGACATGCGTCCATCAAGTTGAGCCCATGCCATATCACCCCTGAATCCACTTCCAATTTAGCCCCAAGTAGTTAAAACATTCCTTCCTGGCTCAAAACGGCAGTCGGAAATTTCCGTGAACCATCTCATAATTCTCAATATTGTTCTGAGCTAGACAGGTATCCATTCCTTTTTTGAAAAGCAATTATAGTATCTGCAAGCATAGCATCCCAAGGCAAAAAAATCCATAACTTTACTGCCCTTACTGTAAAAAATACCTGCCTTTGTTTTAGTCAAAATCAGCTTTCTTTGTATTGACATCAATTATATTTATAAATGTAATCATGTTACCTTATACAAAGGAAGCAACAATGACAGGCTATGAGCAAATAGACAAAACCGCGGAGTTTCCTCCATCATGTACATGGCTTACTGAGGACAAAGTCCAAAAGAGACGTCAAAAGTTTAAGGTGAATAAAGCGCCTGGACCGGACTTTATACACCTAAGGGTACTTAAGGAACTTAGTTCAGTAATAGCAAAACCATTATACTTAATATTTATTGATTCACTATCATCAAGCATAGTGCCCTGTGATTGGAGGAAAGCTGATGTAGTTCCATTGTTTAAAAAGGAGCAAGATACAAACAAGAAAATTATAGACCTGTGAGCTTGACTTCCATAGTGGGTAAGATACTAGAAGTGTTACTAACTGACAGTATTCAGAACTATGTGACTTCCATAGTGGGTAAGATACTAGAAGTGTTACTAACTGACAGTATTCAGAACTATGTGACTTCCATAGTGGGTAAGATACTAGAAGGGTTACTAACTGACGCTATTCAGTACTAGGTGACTTCCATAGTGGGTAAGATACTAGAAGGGTTACTAACTGACGCTATTCAGTACTAGGTGACTTCCATAGTGGGTAAGATACTAGAAGGGTTACTAACTGACAGTATTCAGAACTATGTGACTTCCATACTGGGTAAGATACTAGAAGGGTTACTAACTGACACTATTGAGAACTATGTGACTTCCATAGTGGGTAAGATACTAGAAGGGTTACTAACTGACAGTATTCAGAACTATGTGACTTCCACAGTGGGTAAGATACTAGAAGGGTTACTAACTGACAGTATTCAGAACTATGTGACTTCCATAGTGGGTAAGATACTAGAAGGGTTACTAACTGACATTATTCAGAACTATGTGACGTCAATAGTGGGTAAGATACTAGAAGGATTACTAACTGACAGTATTCAGAACTATGTGACTTCCATAGTGGATAAGATACTAGAAGGATTACTAAGTGACAGTATTCAGTACTATGTGACTTCCATAGTGGGTAAGATACTAGAAGGGTTACTAACTGACACTATTCAGAACTATGTGACTTCCATAGTGGGTAAGATACTAGAAGGGTTACTAACTGACAGTATTCAGAACTATATGACTTCCATAGTGGGTAAGATACTAGAAGGATTACTAATTGACAGTATTCAGAACTGTATGACTTCCATAGTGGGTAAGATACTAGAAGGGTTACTAACTGACAGTATTCAGTACTAGGTGACTTCCATAGTGGCTAAGATAGTAGAAGGGTTACTAACTGACAGTATTCAGTGCTATGTGACTTCCATAGTGGGTAAGATACTATAAGGGTTACTGACTGACACTATTCAGGACTATGTGACTTCCATAGCGGGTAAGATACTAGAAGGGTTACTAACTGACGCTATTCAGTACTAGGTGACTTCCATAGTGGGTAAGATACTAGAAGGGTTACTAACTGACAGTATTCAGTACTTGGTGACTTCCATAGCGGGTAAGATACTAGAAGGGTTACTAACTGACGCTGTTCAGTACTAGGTGACTTCCACAGTGGGTAAGATACTAGAATGGCTACTAACTGACCATATTCAGAACTATGTGACTTCCATAGTGGTTAAGATACTAGAAGGGTTACTAACTGACACTATTCAGAACTATGTGACTTCCATAGTGGGTAAGATACTAGAAGGGATACTAACTAACAGTATCCAGAACTATGTGACTTCCATAGTGGGTAAGATACTAGAAGGGTTACTAACTGACACTATTCCGAACTATGTGACTTCCATAGTGGGTAAGATACTAGAAGGGTTACTAACTGACAGTATTCAGAACTATGTGACTTCCATAGTGGGTAAGATACTAGAAGGGTTACTAACTGACAGTATTCAGAACTATATGACTTCCATAGTGGGTAAGATACTAGAAGGGTTACTAACTGACAGTATTCAGAACTATGTGACTTCCATAGTGGGTAAGATACTAGAAGGGTTACTAACTGACACTATTCAGAACTATATGACTTCCATAGTGGGTAAGATACTAGAAGGATTACTAACTGACAGTATTCAGAACTATATGACTTCCATAGTGGGTAAGATACTAGAAGGGTTACTAACTGACAGTATTCAGAACTATGTGACTTCCATAGTGGGTAAGATACTAGAAGGGTTACTAACTGACAGTATTCATAACTATGTGACATCCATAGTGGGTAAGATACTAGAAGGGTTACTGACACTATTCAGAACTATGCGACTTCCATAGTGGGTAAGATACTAGAAGGGTTACTAACTGACACTATTCAGAACTATGTGACTTCCATAGTGGGTAAGATACTAGAAGGGTTACTAACTGACACTATTCAGAACTATGTGACTTCCATAGTGGGTAAGATACTAGAAGGGTTACTAACTGACACTATTCAGTACTATGTGACTTCCATAGTGGGTAAGATACTAGAAGGGTTACTAACTGACACTATTCAGAACTATGTGACATCCATAGTGGGTAAGATACTAGAAGGGTTACTGACACTATTCAGAACTATGCGACTTCCATAGTGTGTAAGATACTAGAAGGGTTACTAACTGACACTATTCAGAACTATTTGAAGATGAACAATATCATTAGTAGGAATCAGCATGGATTTATGATGAATAGATCATGTCAGACTAACTTATTTTCATTTTACGAAAGGGTAAGTAGTGATTTGGACAAGGGAATTGCTGTTGATTCAAAGCCTTTGATACAGTGCCTCACAACAGGTTACTGCATAAATTAAAAGGCTTCGGTTTGGGTGGTGTTATCTGTACATGGATTGAAAACTGGTTAAATGATAGATGGCAGAGAGTTGTTGTAAATGGAACCTGTTCAACTTAGTCTAAAGTTGTAAGTGGGGTTCTGCAGGGTTCAGTCCTGGGTCAAATGCTTTTTCATTTGTTTATTAATGATCTAGAAGTGGGAATTGAATGTCACATGTCAGTCTTTGCTGATGACACTAAGCTGTGTAAGGAAATACATACAGAGATGGATGTTTTTTCCCTACAGAAGGATTTAGATAAACGTAGTGAATGGGCAGAAAAGTGGCAGATGACATTTAATGTAGATAATGGTGATATGATACCATTTACACTTATATTAGAGAAGAGGCATCTAAGAGGTGATATGACTACCATTTACACTTGTATTAGAGAAGAGACGTATAAGGGGTGATATGATTACTATTTACACTTATACTAGAGAAGAGACGTCTAAGGGGGATATGATTACCATTTACACTTATATTAGAGAAGAGACGTATAAGGGGTGATATGATTACCATTTACACTTATATTAGAGAAGAGACGTATAAGAGGTGATATGACTACCATTTACACTTGTATTAGAGAAGAGACGTGTAAGGGGCGATATGATTACTATTTACACTTATACTAGAGAAGAGACGTCTAAGGGGGATATGATTACTATTTACACTTACATTAGAGAAGAGACGTGTAAGGGGGATATGATTACCATTTACACATATATTAGAGAAGAGACGTATAAGGGGGGATATGATTACTATTTACACTTATACTAGAGAAGAGACGTCTAAGGGGGATATGATTACCATTTACACTTATATTAGAGAAGAGACGTGTAAGGGGGATATGATTACCATTTACACTTATATTAGAGAAGAGACGTGTGAGGGGTGATACGATTACTATTTACACATATATTAGAGAAGAGAGGTGTAAGGGGGATATGATTACCATTTACACTTATATTAGGAGATGTATAAGGGGTGATATGATTACTATTTACACTTATATTAGAGAAGAGACGTATAAGGGGGGATATGATTACCATTTACACATATATTAGAGAAGAGACGTGTAAGGGGCGATATGATTACTATTTACACATATATTAGAGAAGAGACGTGTAAGGGGTGATATGATTACCATTTACACTTATATTAGAGAAGAGACATGTAAGGGGCGATATGATTACCATTTACACTTATATTAGAGAAGAGAGGTCTAAGGGGTGATATGATACCATTTACACTTATATTAGAGAAGAGACGTGTAAGGGGTGATATGATTACTATTTACACTTATATTAGAGAAGAGACATGTAAGGGGCGATATGATTACCATTTACACTTATATTAGAGAAGAGATGTGTAAGGGGTGATATGATTACTATTTACACATATATTAGAGAAGAGACGTGTAAGGGGTGATATGATTACCATTTGCACATATATTAGAGAAGAGACGTGTAAGGGGTGATATGATTACCATTTACACTTATATTAGAGAAGAGAAGTGTAAGGGGGATATGATTACCATTTACACATATATTAGAGAAGAGAGGTGTAAGGGGTGATATGATTACCATTTACACTTACATTAGAGAAGAGATGTGTAAGGGATGATATGATTACCATTTACACTTATATTAGAGAAGAGAAGTGTAAGGGGGATATGATTACCATTTACACATATATTAGAGAAGAGACGTGTAAGGGGTGATATGATTACCATTTACACTTATATTAGAGAAGAGAGGTGTAAGGGGCGATATGATTACCATTTACACATATATTAGAGAAGAGAAGTGTAAGGGGGATATGATTACCATTTACACATATATTAGAGATGAGAGGTGTAAGGGGTGATATGATTACCATTTACACTTATATTAGAGAAGAGACGTGTAAGGGGGATATGATTACCATTTACACTTATATTAGAGAAGAGAGGTGTAAGGGACGATATGATTACCATTTACACTTATATTAGAGAAGAGAGGTCTAAGGGGTGATATGATTACCATTTACACTTATATTAGAGAAGAGACGTGTAAGGGGCGATATGATTACCATTTACACTTATATTAGAGAAGAGACATGTAAGGGGGATATGATTACCATTTACACATATATTAGAGAAGAGAGGTGTAAGGGACGATATGATTACCATTTACACTTATATTAGAGAAGAGAGGTCTAAGGGGTGATATGATTACCATTTACACTTATATTCAAGGTGAATACAAAGAACTAGACAATAAATTATTTCTACAAAGAGCTGAGCTAAGAACAGGAGTACATCCATTAAAACTAGAGGAAAGGTGTTTTTGGCTAAAACAAATGCAGGGATATTTTACCATATGGGCAGTACAGTTATGGAATTCTTTGCCTCAGGATACTGTAATTGCAGATACTGTAAGTGCTTTAACAAAAGTATTAAATACCTATCTAGCACAGAACAATATGTAGAATAATTACAGGTTTTTTCAAAGCAGATAGGATGTTGATCCAGGGAAATATCTGACATTTGGAGTGAGGAAGGAATTATTTTACCCACTTGGGGCTAATTTCGAAATGGCTTCAATGTGTTTTTTTCTGTGCCTTCCTCTGGATCAGCGAGGTAATTTTACATGAGCTGAACTTGATGGACATGTTTTCTTTAGCCTCTTCAGCTCTGTTACTAGATTAGGCCTCATCAGGTATGTTACTAGGTTAGGCCTCATCAGGTATGTTACTAGGTTAGGTCTCTTCAGGTGTGTTACTAGGCCAGGCCTCATCAGGTATGTTACTAGGTTAGGCCTCTTCAGGTATGTTACTAGATTAGGTCTCATCAGGTATGTTACTAGGTTAGGTATCTTCAGGTATGTTACTAGATTAGGTCTCATCAGGTATGTTACTAGGTTAGGTCTCATCAGGTATGTTACTAGGCCAGGCCTTATCAGGTATGTTACTAGGTTAGGCCTCTTCAGGTATGTTACTAGATTAGGTCTCATCAGGTATGTTACTAGGTTAGGTATCTTCAGGTATGTTACTAGATTAGGTCTCATCAGGTATGTTACTAGGTTAGGTCTCATCAGGTATGTTACTAGGCCAGGCCTTATCAGGTATGTTACTAGGTTAGGCCTCTTCAGGTATGTTACTAGGTTAGGTCTCATCAGGTATGTTACTAGATTAGGTCTCATCAGGTATGTTACTAGGTTAGGTCTCTTCAGGTATGTTAGTAGGCCAGGCCTCATCAGGTATGTTACTAGGTTAGGCCTCATCAGGTATGTTACTAGGTTAGGTCTCATCAGGTATGTTACTAGGCCAGGCCTCATCAGGTATGTTACTAGGCCAGGCCTCATCAGGTATGTTACTAGGTTAGGTCTCATCAGGTATGTTACTAGGCCAGGCCTCATCAGGTATGTTACTAGGTTAGGCCTCATCAGGTATGTTACTAGGTTAGGTCTCATCAGGTATGTTACTAGGCCAGGCCTCATCAGGTATGTTACTTGGCCAGGCCTCATCAGGTATGTTACTAGGTTAGGCCTCATCAGGTATGTTACTAGGTTAGGTCTCATTAGGTATGTTACTAGGCCAGGCCTCATCAGGTATGTTACTAGGTTAGGCCTCATCAGGTATGTTACTGGGCCAGGCCTCATCAGGTATGTTACTAGGTTAGGTCTCATCAGGTATGTTACTAGGCCAGGCCTCATCAGGTATGTTACTAGGTTAGGCCTCATCAGGTATGTTACTGGGCCAGGCCTCATCAGGTATGTTACTAGGCCAGGCCTCATCAGGTATGTTACTAGGTTAGGTCTCATCAGGTATGTTACTAGGTTAGGCCTCATCAGGTATGTTACTAGGCCAGGCCTCATCAGGTATGTTACTAGGTTAGGTCTCTTCAGGTATGTTACTAGGCCAGGCCTCATCAGGTATGTTACTAGGCCAGGCCTCATCAGCTATGTTACTAGGCCAGGCCTCATCAGGTATGTTACTAGGCCAGGCCTCATCAGCTATGTTACTAGGCCAGGCCTCATCAGGTATGTTACTAGGCCAGGCCTCATCAGGTATGTTACTAGGCCAGGCCTCATCAGCTATGTTACTAGGTTAGGTCTCATCAGGTATGTTACTAGGTTAGGCCTCATCAGGTATATTACTAGGCCAGGCCTCATCAGGTATGTTACTAGGCCAGGCCTCATCAGCTATGTTACTAGGCCAGGCCTCATCAGGTATGTTACTAGGTTAGGCCTCATCAGGTATGTTACTAGGTTAGGTCTCATCAGGTATGTTACTAGGCCAGGCCTCATCAGGTATGTTACTAGGCCAGGCCTCATCAGGTATGTTACTAGGTTAGGTCTCATCAGGTATGTTACTAGGCCAGGCCTCATCAGGTATGTTACTAGGTTAGGCCTCATCAGGTATGTTACTAGATTAGGTCTCATCAGGTATGTTACTAGGCCAGGCCTCATCAGGTATGTTACTAGGCCAGGCCTCATCAGGTATGTTACTAGGCCAGGCCTCATCAGGTATGTTACTAGGTTAGGTCTCATCAGGTATGTTACTAGGTTAGGCCTCATCAGGTATGTTACTAGGTTAGGTCTCATCAGGTATGTTACTAGGCCAGGCCTCATCAGGTATGTTACTAGGTTAGGCCTCATCAGGTATGTTACTAGATTAGGTCTCATCAGGTATGTTACTAGGCCAGGCCTCATCAGGTATGTTACTAGGTTAGGCCTCATCAGGTATGTTACTAGGTTAGGTCTCATCAGGTATGTTACTAGGCCAGGCCTCATCAGGTATGTTACTAGGCCAGGCCTCATCAGGTATGTTACTAGGTTAGGTCTCATCAGGTATGTTACTAGGCCAGGCCTCATCAGGTATGTTACTAGGTTAGGCCTCATCAGGTATGTTACTAGATTAGGTCTCATCAGGTATGTTACTAGGCCAGGCCTCATCAGGTATGTTACTAGGCCAGGCCTCATCAGGTATGTTACTAGGCCAGGCCTCATCAGGTATGTTACTAGGTTAGGTCTCATCAGGTATGTTACTAGGTTAGGCCTCATCAGGTATGTTACTAGGTTAGGCCTCTTCAGGTATGTTACTAGGTTAGGCCTCATCAGGTTTGTTACTAGGCCAGGCCTCATCAGGTATGTTACTAGGTTAGGTCTCATCAGGTATGTTACTAGGCCAGGCCTCATCAGGTATGTTACTAGGTTAGGTCTCATCAGGTATGTTACTAGGCCAGGCCTCTTCAGGTATGTTACTAGGTTAGGTCTCATCAGGTATGTTACTAGGTTAGGTCTCATCAGGTATGTTACTAGGTTAGGCCTCATCAGGTATGTTACTAGGTTAGGCCTCATCAGGTATGTTACTAGATTAGGTCTCATCAGGTATGTTACTAGGCCAGGCCTCATCAGGTATGTTACTAGGCCAGGCCTCATCAGGTATGTTACTAGGCCAGGCCTCATCAGGTATGTTACTAGGTTAGGTCTCATCAGGTATGTTACTAGGTTAGGCCTCATCAGGTATGTTACTAGGTTAGGTCTCTTCAGGTATGTTACTAGGCCAGGCCTCATCAGGTATGTTACTAGGTTAGGTCTCATCAGGTATGTTACTAGGCCAGGCCTCATCAGGTATGTTACTAGGCCAGGCCTCATCAGGTATGTTACTAGGTTAGGCCTCATCAGGTATGTTACTAGGTTAGGTCTCTTCAGGTATGTTACTAGGCCAGGCCTCATCAGGTATGTTACTAGGCCAGGCCTCATCAGCTATGTTACTAGGCCAGGCCTCATCAGGTATGTTACTAGGCCAGGTCTCATCAGGTATGTTACTAGGTTAGGCCTCATCAGGTATGTTACTAGGCCAGGCCTCATCAGGTATGTTACTAGGTTAGGTCTCTTCAGGTATGTTACTAGGCCAGGCCTCATCAGGTATGTTACTAGGCCAGGCCTCATCAGCTATGTTACTAGGCCAGGCCTCATCAGGTATGTTACTAGGCCAGGCCTCATCAGGTATGTTACTAGGCCAGGCCTCATCAGCTATGTTACTAGGCCAGGCCTCATCAGGTATGTTACTAGGCCAGGCCTCATCAGGTATGTTACTAGGCCAGGCCTCATCAGCTATGTTACTAGGTTAGGTCTCATCAGGTATGTTACTAGGTTAGGCCTCATCAGGTATATTACTAGGCCAGGCCTCATCAGGTATGTTACTAGGCCAGGCCTCATCAGCTATGTTACTAGGCCAGGCCTCATCAGGTATGTTACTAGGCCAGGCCTCATCAGGTATGTTACTAGGTTAGGCCTCATCAGCTGTTACCTTCAGGTATACTTCCAATGAAGGCCCTAATACAAAATACTTGAATTTGTATGATCTGCAAAAAGGCATTCCTTACCTTGAAAACCTTTTGCAATATTACTAATAAATATATTAAAAAGGCCACAGTTCAGAGTGTTAAATTCGGTCATCAGTTTATACTGCCAGATCGTTCTGTGTCTGAATATTTCCCATCGGTACAGACACTCTGCGATCTTAATGCTGTGATCAGATATACAAACATTGTTACCCACTGGGGTGTCTTGTTCAGAGTGGACCTATTAGAATTTATCCATTTTCTTATAGTTTGTTCTGTCTCGCCTACATAATCCTGTGTTGGGACATTTCACACACATGATGAGGTAGAGAACATTAGACACATGAGAATTTGCTCTTGAACTTGTGGTATCAGTGTGAATGTGGTATGAGCATCTTATTTGTGGCACATATGTGTGTACAGGTTCTACATGTCTTATGGAGAGAGGTAGAAGTACCATTTTCTGTTGTATTCGTAAGGAGATCTTTGCCAACAGTTGTTTCAGGTTGTTGGGTTCTTTATAGGAGAGCAGTGAAGGTTTTGGGTATATTCTTTTCAGTCTGCCATCATCATGTAGCATTGTTTCAAGCTCTTACGAGATTTTGAACAGTACTTCAAGCTGAGGTTGTAGGTGACTAATAATGGACCTCTGTTCTTTTACTGCATAATTTCTCCAAAAAGTCCCAGACAATACCAAATGCAGATGTTTTAAAATAATATTTCCAAAACATCAGCCCCCCTCCTGTAAACATCCCCCAAACTTGAAACAACAGGACACTAGACTTCATATAGAAATCGGAACACCAGCTTTCATACAGGTAGACCATGACATCAGCCTTGATATAGAGAGATTGGGTAGCCGGCCTTTATATGCAGAGATCTGAAGACACATTCTTCTTCAGAATATGACTAATTATTTATATTTTTGTTTATCAGGAAAATCTGGGGGGACAAACCTATCAGAAGAACATTCTTCACAAACAGATGAAGGTAAGCTGATCAATAATGCACTCCACTGAAAAGTATCCAACAAACATGTCTTCTCTACAACATTTCCTATTAGGCATAACAGACCTTTACATCTCTTTAGGATTAAATAAGCACCCACAAAAACTAACCAATATGCCAACTAAACAAGGACATGTATTGATCAATCAGCAATTAGATAACACAGACATGATGGTTCCTCTTGGTGCTGATGTGAGATCAAATGGATATAACATTTCCTCTGGGTGTTGGAGTTAGATCACGTGGATATGATGGTTCCACTGGGTGTTGGAGTTAGATCACGTGGATATGATGGTTCCACTGGGTGTTGGTGTTAGATCACGTGGATATGATGGTTCCACTGGGTGTTGGAGTTAGATCACACAGATATGATGGTTCCTCTGGGTGCTGGTGTTAGATCATGTGGATATGATGGTTCCACTGGGTGCCGGTGTTGGATCACACAGATATGATGGTTCCACTGGGTGCCAGTGTTGGATCACACAGATATGATGGTTTCTCTGGGTGTTGGTGTTAGATCACATGGATATGATGGTTCTTCTGGGTGCTGGTGATAGATCACGTGGATATGATGGTTCCTCTGGGTGTTGGTGTTAGATCACATGGATATGATGGTTCCACTGGGTGTTGGAGTTAGATCACACAGATATGATGGTTCCTCTGGGTGCTGGTGTTAGATCATGTGGATATGATGGTTCCACTGGGTGCCGGTGTTGGATCACACAGATATGATGGTTCCACTGGGTGCCAGTGTTGGATCACACAGATATGATGGTTTCTCTGGGTGTTGGTGTTAGATCACATGGATATGATGGTTCTTCTGGGTGCTGGTGATAGATCACGTGGATATGATGGTTCCTCTGGGTGCTGGTGTTAGATCACATGGATATGATGGTTCCTCTGGGTGCTGGTGATAGATCACGTGGATATGATGGTTCCTCTGGGTGTTGGTGTTAGATCACATGGATATGATGGTTCCTCTTGATGCTGGTGTTAGATCAGATGGATATGATATTTCCTCTAGGTGCCGATGTTAAATCACAGCGAAATGATGCTTCCACTGGGTTCCAGTGTTGGATCACACAGATATGATGGTTTCTCTGGGTGCTGGTGTTAGATCACATGGATATGATGGTTCCTCTGGGTGCTGGTGTTAGATCACGTGGATATGATGGTTCCTCTGGGTGTTGGTGTTACATCACGTGGATATGATGGTTCCTCTGGGTGTTGGTGTTAGATAACGTGGAAATGATGGTTCCTCTGGGTGCTGGTGTTAGATCACATGGATATGATGGTTCTTATGGGTGTTGGTGTTACATCACGTGGATATGATGGTTCCTCTGGGTGTTGGTGATAGATCACATGGATATGATGGTTCCTCTCGGTTTTGGTGTTAGATCACATGGATATGATGGTTCCTCTGGGTGTTGGTGTTAGATCACGTGGAAATGATGGTTCCTCTGGGTGCTTGTGTTAGATCACGTGGATATGATGGTTCCTCTGGGTGTTGGTGTTAGATCACCTGGATATGATGGTTCCTCTGGGTGTTGGTGTTAGATCACATGGATATGATGGTTCCTCTGGGTGTTGGTTTTAGATCACATGGATATAATGGTTCCTCTGGGTGTTGGTGTTAGATCACGTGGAAATGATGGTTCCTCTGGGTGCTTGTGTTAGATCACGTGGATATGATGGTTCCTCTGGATTCTGGTGTTAGATCACATGGATATGATGGTTCCTCTGGGTGTTGGTGTTAGATCACGTGGATATGATGGCTCCTCTGGGTGTTGGTGTTAGATCACATGGATATGATGGTTCCTCTGGGTGTTGGTGTTAGATCACGTGGATATGATTGTTCCACTGGGTGCTGGTGTTAGATCACATGGATATGATGGTTCCTCTGGGTGTTGGTGTTAGATCACATGGATATGATGGTTCCTCTGGGTGCTGGTGTTAGATCACATGGATATGATGGTTCCTCTGGGTGTTGGTGTTAGATCACATGGATATGATGGTTCCTCTGGGTGTTGGGTTTTAGATCACATGGATATGATGGTTCCTCTGGGTGTTGGTGTTAGATCACGTGGAAATGATGGTTCCTCTGGGTGTTGGTGTTAGATCACATGGATATGATGGTTCCTCTGGGTGTTGGTGTTAGATCACGTGGAAATGATGGTTCCTCTGGGTGCTGGTGTTAGATCACATGGATATGATGGTTCCTCTGGGTGCTGGTGTTAGATCACGTGGATATGATGGTTCCTCTGGGTGTTGGTGTTAGATCACATGGATATGATGGTTCTTATGGGTGTAGGTGTTAGATCACATGGATATGATGGTTCTTATGGGTGTTGGTGTTAGATCACATGGATATGATGGTTCCTCTGGGTGTTGGTGTTATATCACATGGATATGATGGTTCCTCTGGGTGCTGGTGTTAGATCACATGGATATGATGGTTCTTATGGGTGTTGGTGTTAGATCACGTGGATATGATGGTTCCTCTGGGTGTTGGTGTTAGATCACATGGATATAATGGTTCCTCTGGGTGTTGGTGTTAGATCACATGGATATGATGGTTCCTCTCGGTTTTGGTGTTAGATCACATGGATATGATGGTTCCTCTGGGTGCTGGTGTTAGATCACGTGGAAATGATGGTTCCTCTGGGTGCTTGTGTTAGATCACGTGGATATGATGGTTCCTCTGGGTGTTGGTGTTAGATCACCTGGATATGATGGTTCCTCTGGGTGTTGGTTTTAGATCACATGGATATAATGGTTCCTCTGGGTGTTGGTGTTAGATCACGTGGAAATGATGGTTCCTCTGGGTGCTTGTGTTAGATCACGTGGATATGATGGCTCCTCTGGGTGTTGGTGTTAGATCACATGGATATGATGGTTCCTCTGGGTGTTGGTGTTAGATCACGTGGATATGATTGTTCCACTGGGTGCTGGTATTAGATCACATGGATATGATGGTTCCTCTGGGTGTTGGTGTTAGATCATATGGATATGATATTTCCTCTAGGTGCTGATGTTAAATCACAAAGATATGATGCTTCCACTGGGTGCCAGTGTTGGATCACACAGATACGATGGTTCCTCTGGGTGCTGGTGTTTGATCACATGGATATGATGGTTCCTCTGGGTGTTGGTGTTAGATCATGTGGATATGATGGTTCCTCTGGGTGCTGGTGTTAGATCACGTGGAAATGATGGTTCCTCTGGGTGTTGGTGTTAGATCACTGAATATGATGGTTCCTCTGGGTTCTGGTGTTAGATCACTGGATATGATGGTTCCTCTGGGTTCTGGTGTTAGATTACATGAATATGATGGTTCCTCTGGGTGCTGGTGTTAGATCACGTGGATATGATGGTTCTTCTGGGTGTTGGTGTTAGATCACATGGATATGATAGTTCCTCTGGATGTTGGTGTTAGATCACGTGGATATGATGGTTCCTCTAGGTGTTGGTGTTAGATCACGTGGATATGATGGTTCCTCTAGGTGTTGGTGTTAGATCACATGGATATGATGGTTCCTCTGGGTGTTGGATCACATGGATATGATGGCCCCTGTGGGTGCTGGTGTTAGATCACGTGGATATGATGGTTCCTCTGGGTGCTGGTGTTAGATCACATGGATATGATGGTTCTTATGGGTGTTGGTGTTAGATCACTGGATATGATGGTTCCTCTGGGTGCTGGTGTTAGATCACGTGGATATGATGGTTCCTCTGGGTGTTAGATCACATGGATATGATGGTTCCACTGGGTGTTGGAGTTAGATCACGTGGATATGATGGTTCCACTGGGTGTTGGTGTTAGATCACGTGGATATGATGGTTCCACTGGGTGTTGGAGTTAGATCACACAGATATGATGGTTCCTCTGGGTGCTGGTGTTAGATCATGTGGATATGATGGTTCCACTGGGTGCCGGTGTTGGATCACACAGATATGATGGTTCCACTGGGTGCCAGTGTTGGATCACACAGATATGATGGTTTCTCTGGGTGTTGGTGTTAGATCACATGGATATGATGGTTCTTCTGGGTGCTGGTGATAGATCACGTGGATATGATGGTTCCTCTGGGTGTTGGTGTTAGATCACAGGGATATGATGGTTCCACTGGGTGTTGGAGTTAGATCACACAGATATGATGGTTCCTCTGGGTGCTGGTGTTAGATCATGTGGATATGATGGTTCCACTGGGTGCCGGTGTTGGATCACACAGATATGATGGTTCCACTGGGTGCCAGTGTTGGATCACACAGATATGATGGTTTCTCTGGGTGTTGGTGTTAGATCACATGGATATGATGGTTCTTCTGGGTGCTGGTGATAGATCACGTGGATATGATGGTTCCTCTGGGTGCTGGTGTTAGATCACATGGATATGATGGTTCCTCTGGGTGCTGGTGATAGATCACGTGGATATGATGGTTCCTCTGGGTGTTGGTGTTAGATCACATGGATATGATGGTTCCTCTTGATGCTGGTGTTAGATCAGATGGATATGATATTTCCTCTAGGTGCCGATGTTAAATCACAGCGAAATGATGCTTCCACTGGGTTCCAGTGTTGGATCACACAGATATGATGGTTTCTCTGGGTGCTGGTGTTAGATCACATGGATATGATGGTTCCTCTGGGTGCTGGTGTTAGATCACGTGGATATGATGGTTCCTCTGGGTGTTGGTGTTACATCACGTGGATATGATGGTTCCTCTGGGTGTTGGTGTTAGATAACGTGGAAATGATGGTTCCTCTGGGTGCTGGTGTTAGATCACATGGATATGATGGTTCTTATGGGTGTTGGTGTTAGATCACGTGGATATGATGGTTCCTCTGGGTGTTGGTGATAGATCACATGGATATGATGGTTCCTCTCGGTTTTGGTGTTAGATCACATGGATATGATGGTTCCTCTGGGTGTTGGTGTTAGATCACGTGGAAATGATGGTTCCTCTGGGTGCTTGTGTTAGATCACGTGGATATGATGGTTCCTCTGGGTGTTGGTGTTAGATCACCTGGATATGATGGTTCCTCTGGGTGTTGGTGTTAGATCACATGGATATGATGGTTCCTCTGGGTGTTGGTTTTAGATCACATGGATATAATGGTTCCTCTGGGTGTTGGTGTTAGATCACGTGGAAATGATGGTTCCTCTGGGTGCTTGTGTTAGATCACGTGGATATGATGGTTCCTCTGGATTCTGGTGTTAGATCACATGGATATGATGGTTCCTCTGGGTGTTGGTGTTAGATCACGTGGATATGATGGCTCCTCTGGGTGTTGGTGTTAGATCACATGGATATGATGGTTCCTCTGGGTGTTGGTGTTAGATCACGTGGATATGATTGTTCCACTGGGTGCTGGTGTTAGATCACATGGATATGATGGTTCCTCTGGGTGTTGGTGTTAGATCACATGGATATGATGGTTCCTCTGGGTGCTGGTGTTAGATCACATGGATATGATGGTTCCTCTGGGTGTTGGTGTTAGATCACATGGATATGATGGTTCCTCTGGGTGTTGGGTTTTAGACCACATGGATATGATGGTTCCTCTGGGTGTTGGTGTTAGATCACGTGGAAATGATGGTTCCTCTGGGTGTTGGTGTTAGATCACATGGATATGATGGTTCCTCTGGGTGTTGGTGTTAGATCACGTGGAAATGATGGTTCCTCTGGGTGCTGGTGTTAGATCACATGGATATGATGGTTCCTCTGGGTGCTGGTGTTAGATCACGTGGATATGATGGTTCCTCTGGGTGTTGGTGTTAGATCACATGGATATGATGGTTCTTATGGGTGTAGGTGTTAGATCACATGGATATGATGGTTCTTATGGGTGTTGGTGTTAGATCACATGGATATGATGGTTCCTCTGGGTGTTGGTGTTATATCACATGGATATGATGGTTCCTCTGGGTGCTGGTGTTAGATCACATGGATATGATGGTTCTTATGGGTGTTGGTGTTAGATCACGTGGATATGATGGTTCCTCTGGGTGTTGGTGTTAGATCACATGGATATAATGGTTCCTCTGGGTGTTGGTGTTAGATCACATGGATATGATGGTTCCTCTCGGTTTTGGTGTTAGATCACATGGATATGATGGTTCCTCTGGGTGCTGGTGTTAGATCACGTGGAAATGATGGTTCCTCTGGGTGCTTGTGTTAGATCACGTGGATATGATGGTTCCTCTGGGTGTTGGTGTTAGATCACCTGGATATGATGGTTCCTCTGGGTGTTGGTTTTAGATCACATGGATATAATGGTTCCTCTGGGTGTTGGTGTTAGATCACGTGGAAATGATGGTTCCTCTGGGTGCTTGTGTTAGATCACGTGGATATGATGGCTCCTCTGGGTGTTGGTGTTAGATCACATGGATATGATGGTTCCTCTGGGTGTTGGTGTTAGATCACGTGGATATGATTGTTCCACTGGGTGCTGGTATTAGATCACATGGATATGATGGTTCCTCTGGGTGTTGGTGTTAGATCATATGGATATGATATTTCCTCTAGGTGCTGATGTTAAATCACAAAGATATGATGCTTCCACTGGGTGCCAGTGTTGGATCACACAGATACGATGGTTCCTCTGGGTGCTGGTGTTAGATCACATGGATATGATGGTTCCTCTGGGTGTTGGTGTTAGATCATGTGGATATGATGGTTCCTCTGGGTGCTGGTGTTAGATCACGTGGAAATGATGGTTCCTCTGGGTGTTGGTGTTAGATCACTGAATATGATGGTTCCTCTGGGTTCTGGTGTTAGATCACTGGATATGATGGTTCCTCTGGGTTCTGGTGTTAGATTACATGAATATGATGGTTCCTCTGGGTGCTGGTGTTAGATCACGTGGATATGATGGTTCTTCTGGGTGTTGGTGTTAGATCACATGGATATGATAGTTCCTCTGGATGTTGGTGTTAGATCACGTGGATATGATGGTTCCTCTAGGTGTTGGTGTTAGATCACGTGGATATGATGGTTCCTCTAGGTGTTGGTGTTAGATCACATGGATATGATGGTTCCTCTGGGTGTTGGATCACATGGATATGATGGCCCCTGTGGGTGCTGGTGTTAGATCACGTGGATATGATGGTTCCTCTGGGTGCTGGTGTTAGATCACATGGATATGATGGTTCTTATGGGTGTTGGTGTTAGATCACTGGATATGATGGTTCCTCTGGGTGCTGGTGTTAGATCACGTGGATATGATGGTTCCTCTGGGTGTTAGATCACATGGATATGATGGCCCCTGTGGGTGTTGGTGTTAGATCACATGGATATAATGGTTCCTCTGGGTGCTGGTGTTAGATCACATGGATATGATGGTTCTTATGGGTGTTGGTGTTAGATCACGTGGATATGATGGTTCCTCTGGGTGTTGGTGTTAGATCACGTGGATATGATGGTTCCTCTGGGTGTTGGTGTTAGATCACGTGGATATGATGGTTCCTCTGGGTGTTGGTGTTAGATCACGTGGATATGATGGTTCCTCTGGGTGTTGGTGTTAGATCACGTGGATATGATGGTTCTTCTGGGTGTTGGTGTTAGATCACTGGATATGATGGTTCCTCTGGGTGTTGGTGTTAGATCACGTGGATATGATGGTTCTTATGGGTGTTGGTGTTAGATCACATGGATATGATGGTTCTTATGGGTGTTGGTGTTAGATCACATGGATATGATGGTTCCTCTGGGTGTTGGTGTTAGATCACGTGGATATGATGGTTCCTCTGGGTGTTGGTGTTAGATCACATGGATATGATGACCCCTGTGGGTGCTGGTGTTAGATCACGTGGATATGATGGTTCCTCTGGGTGCTGGTGTTAGATCACATGGATATGATGGTTCCTCTGGGTGCTGGTGTTAGATCACATGGATATGATGGTTCATCTGGGTGCTGGTGTTAGATCACGTGGATATGATGGTTCTTCTGGGTGTTGGTGTTAGATCACATGGATATGATAGTTCCTCTGGATGTTGGTGTTAGATCATGTGGATATGATAGTTCCTCTAGGTGTTGGTGTTAGATCACATGGATATGATGGTTCCTCTGGGTGTTGGTGTTAGATCACATGGATATGATGGCCCCTGTGGGTGCTGGTGTTAGATCACGTGGATATGATGGTTCCTCTGGGTGTTGGTGTTAGATCACATGGATATGATGGTTCCTCTGGGTGTTGGTGTTAGATCACGTGGATATGATGGTTCCTCTGGGTGTTGGTGTTAGATCACATGGATATGATGGCCCCTGTGGGTGCTGGTGTTAGATCACGTGGATATGATGGTTCCTCTGGGTGCTGGTGTTAGATCACATGGATATGATGGTTCTTCTGGGTGTTCGTGTTAGATCACATGGATATGATGGTTCCTCTGGGTGCTGGTGTTAGATCACATGGATATGATGGTTCTTCTGGGTGTTGGTGTTAGATCACATGGATATGATAGTTCCTCTGGATGTTGGTGTTAGATCATGTGGATATGATAGTTCCTCTAGGTGTTGGTGTTAGATCACATGGATATGATGGTTCCTCTGGGTGCTGGTGTTAGATCACATGGATATGATGGTTCATCTGGGTGCTGGTGTTAGATCACGTGGATATGATGGTTCTTCTGGGTGTTGGTGTTAGATCACATGGATATGATAGTTCCTCTGGATGTTGGTGTTAGATCATGTGGATATGATAGTTCCTCTAGGTGTTGGTGTTAGATCACATGGATATGATGGTTCCTCTGGGTGTTGGTGTTAGATCACATGGATATGATGGCCCCTGTGGGTGCTGGTGTTAGATCACGTGGATATGATGGTTCCTCTGGGTGTTGGTGTTAGATCACATGGATATGATGGTTCCTCTGGGTGTTGGTGTTAGATCACGTGGATATGATGGTTCCTCTGGGTGTTGGTGTTAGATCACATGGATATGATGGCCCCTGTGGGTGCTGGTGTTAGATCACGTGGATATGATGGTTCCTCTGGGTGCTGGTGTTAGATCACATGGATATGATGGTTCCTCTGGGTGCTGGTGTTAGATCACATGGATATGATGGTTCATCTGGGTGCTGGTGTTAGATCACGTGGATATGATGGTTCTTCTGGGTGTTGGTGTTAGATCACATGGATATGATAGTTCCTCTGGATGTTGGTGTTAGATCATGTGGATATGATAGTTCCTCTAGGTGTTGGTGTTAGATCACATGGATATGATGGTTCCTCTGGGTGTTGGTGTTAGATCACATGGATATGATGGCCCCTGTGGGTGCTGGTGTTAGATCACGTGGATATGATGGTTCCTCTGGGTGTTGGTGTTAGATCACATGGATATGATGGTTCTTCTGGGTGTTCGTGTTAGATCACATAGATTTGAGTGTTCCTCTGGGTTCTGGTTTCAGATCATATGTATATTATGGTGTATTTGGGTCCTCCTCATTCAGTTTGTGTGATCTCTCCCTTCACATTCACTCATTTTGCTTGCCCAGTACAGATGTGCTTTGTTATTCTTCCATATTTAGGTCTTGTGCTAATCACAGTGTTCTTCTGTTTTACAGGACTAATCGTTGGTATTGTCTGTGGCATTGTGTTTGGAGCAGCCTTCCTGGTCACACTTGGGCTGTACCTGGTGCAGAGGTGGGTTTTGTGTCGCACTCTTCTCTTACACAGCAGCATTGCATGTTTCTTCACAGATATTTTTATTAAACATGTTCTCGTTAGTATATGGGAAAAGCTCTGAGACCCCACTCCCCTCTCAAGTTAGACATCAAGGTGTCACTGAAACATGTCCATTTACCCAAGCCATACTTCTGTTTACATTTCTGCTCTACCACGGCACAGTGATATCCCCTCTATAAAGGGAAGCTAATATCCCTCTCTATTAGGACACTAATATCCTCAGTATAAAAGGACACTAATATCCCTCTCTATTAGGACACTAATACCCTCAGTATAAAAGGACACTAATATCCCTCTCTATTAGGACACTAATATCCTCAGTATAAAAGGATACTAATATCCCTCTGTAATGAGAAAAAATGTTCTCTATATATGTCCCCTCTGTAACAGGACACTAATGTCCCCTCTGTAACAGGCCGCTATGGTGTGAGAGATATTCAGCACTAAAGTTCCCCCCTCCCTTTCCCTGACTGCAGGGCAGTCCTGTCCGGGGACCAACTGGTGGCTCTGCAGCAGAGCCAAAATCGCATTATTGGTAAAGAATTACTTCATTACTTACTGGTTTGCAAGCACACTTTGTAGACCATTCCAATGAAGTAATTTGCTTTAAATAACACGATTCCGGCTCTGCTGAAGAGCATGCTTGTGTCTGCAGACACGGATCTCCTGCTTTACCGCTGACAGCAGGAAATGGGAACTTTCAGTACGAATATCTCTCACACCACAGCGGTTTGAGAGAGAGGATTTTTTGCATACAGTTTAATTTTTTAAGCACTACAAAACTATAAAGATTTTTTCTGGGACATTACTGTCCCTTTAAATGATAAATTGAACCTTTTCAAGTTGACCTAAAGTTATAAGTGGGGTTCCGCAGGGTTCAGTCCTGGGCCCAATGCTTTTTAATTTGTTTATTAATGATCTAGAAGTGGGAACTGAAAGTAGCATCTCAATCTTTGCTGATGACACTAAGCTATGTAAGGAAATACATACAGAGCTCGATGTTTTTTCCCTACAGAAGGATTTAGATAAACTAAGTGAATGGGCAGAAAAGTGGCAGATGTCATTTAATGTAGATAAATGTAAGGTTATGTATTTGGGCTGTAGAAACAAACTTGCTACATATACTGTAAATGGGAAACAACTTGGGAAATCCTCATCAGAGAAAGATTTAGGAGAACTGATAGACAATAGTCTTCACAGCAGTGTGCAGAGTCACTCAGCTGCTGCAAGAGCAAATAGAGTACTAGCCTGCATAAAAAGAGGTGTAGAAGCAAGGGATGGGAATATTATCCTACCTCTGTATAAATCCTTGGTTAGGCCTCATCTAGAATATGGAGTACAATTTTGGGCAACTGTTCTAAAAAAAGACATTACTGAACTGGAAAAGGTGCAGAGACGTGCAACAAAACTGATAAAGGGATTGGAGGATCTGAGTTACAAAGAGAGACTAGCCAAACTGGGTTTGTTTACATTAGAGAAGAGACGTCTAAGGGGTGATATGATTACCATTTACACTTATATTCAAGGTCATTACAAAGAACTAACCAATGAATTATATACCTAAAAAAAGATCATTCACTGAGACTAGAGAAAAGGCTTTCTACTAAAACAAAAGCGAGGATTTTTTTCAGTAAGAGCAGTAAAGCTGTAGAATTCTTTGCCTTGGGTTGTTGTGTTTACAGATACTGGAATTGCTTTCAAAAAAGTAATGAATAGCTTTGTAGATCAGAGCAATATTGAGAATTATGAAAGTTGGTTTCAAGGCTGGTAAGTTGTTGATCCACAGAAATATCCAACTGTCTTATTGGGTCAGTAAGGACTTTTCTTTATCAACTTAGAGCTTAATTGAAAATGGCTTCAATGTTTTTTCTTGTTTTGTTTTGTTTTGTTTTTTTGCCTTTCTGGATCAACGGGGTGATTTGGAGTGGGCTGGACTTGATGGACATGTTTTTTTTTTTTCAGCCTCATCAAGTATTTTACTATGAAATGCTCCTCCTGATAGGATCTATTCCTCCTGATAGGAATCTCTCCTGATAGGAATCTAATCTTATAGACAGAAATCTCTCCTCCTGATATGAATCAACACCTGGCAGAAATCTCTTCTACTGATAGGAATCTCCTCCTCCTGATAGGAATCTCCTCCTCCTGATCGGAATCTACTCCTCCTGATAGGAATCTCCTCCACCTGATAGGAATCTCCTCCTCCTCCTGATAGGAATCTACTCCTCCTGATAGGAATCTCCTCCTACTGATAGGAATCTACTCCTCCTGATAGGAATCTACTCCTCCTGATCGGAATCTCCTCCTACTGATAGGAATCTACTCCACCTGATAGGAATCTACTTCTCCTCCTGATAGGAATCTCCTCCTACTGATAGGAATCTACTCCTCATCCTGATTAGAATCTCCTCCTCCTGATAGGAATCTCCTCCTCCTGATAGGAATCTCCTCCTCCTCCTGATAGGAATCTCCTCCCTCCTCCTCCTGATAGGAATCTACTCCTCCTCCTGATTAGAATCTCCTCCTCCTGCTGATAGGAATCTCCTCCACCTGATAGGAATCTCCTCCTCCTGATAGGAATCTCCTCCCTCCTCCTCCTGATAGGAATCTCCTCCCTCCTCCTGCTGATAGGAATCTCCTCCACCTGATAGGAATCTCCTCCTCCTCCTCCTGATAGGAATCTCCTCCCTCCTCCTCCTGATAGGAATCTACTCCTCCTCCTGATAGGAATCTCCTCCTGCTGATAGGAATCTCCTCCACCTGATAGGAATCTCCTCCTCCTCCTGATAGGAATCTCCTCACTCCTCCTCCTGATAGGAATCTACTCCTCCTCCTGATTAGAATCTCCTCCTCCTCCTGATAGGAATCTACTCCTCCTCCTGATAGGAATCTCCTCCTGCTGATAGGAATATCCTCCACCTGATAGGAATCTCCTCCTCCTGATAGGAATCTCCTCCTCCTCCTCCTGATAGGAATCTACTCCTCCTCCTGATAGGAATCTCCTCCTCCTGCTGATAGGAATCTCCTCCTCCTCCTGATAGGAATCTCCTCCTCCTCCTGATAGGAATCTCCTCCCTCCTCCTCCTGATAGGAATCTACTCCTCCTCCTGATAGGAATCTCCTCCTCCTGATAGGAATCTCCTCCTCCTCCTGATAGGAATCTCCTCACTCCTCCTCCTGATAGGAATCTCCTCCCTCCTCCTGCTGATAGGAATCTCCTCCACCTGATAGGAATCTCCTCCTCCTCCTGATAGGAATCTACTCCTCCTCCTGATAGGAATCTCCTCCTGCTGATAGGAATCTCCTCCACCTGATAGGAATCTTCTCCTCCTCCTCCTCCTGATAGGAATCTCCTCCTGCTGATAGGAATCTCCTCCACCTGATAGGAATCTCCTCCTCCTCCTCCTGATAGGAATCTCCTCCTCCTGATAGGAATCTCCTCCTGCTGATAGGAATCTCCTCCTCCTAATAGGAATCTCCTCCTCCTCCTGATAGGAATCTCCTCCTCCTGATTAGAATCTCCTCCTCCTGATAGGAATCTCCTCCTGATAGGAATCTACTCCTGATAGGAATCTAATCCTTATAGAAATGTCCTATTAATAGGAATCTATTCCTTCTCCTGATAGGAATCTACTCCTCCTGATAGGAATCTCCTCCTACTGATAGGAATCTACTCCACCTGATAGGAATCTACTCCTGATAGGAATCTAATCCTTATAGAAATGTCCTATTGATAGGAATCTACTCCTTCTCCTGACAGGAATCTACTACTCCTGATAGGAATCTACTCCTCCTCCTGATAGGAATTTCCTCCTCCTGATAGGGATCTTTTCCTTATAGAAATGTCCTATTGATAGGAATCTACTCCTCCTCCTGATAGGAATCTACTCCTTATAGGAATCTACTCCTTATAGAAATATCCTATTGATAGGAATCTATTCCTCCTCCTGATAGGAATCTCCTCCTCCTGATAGGAATCCACTCCTTATAGAAATGTCCTATTGATAGGAATCTCTTCTCCTGATAGGAATCTCACCTCTGGATTGTAATCTACTCTTGATAGGAATGTTTCCCACTGACAGGAATCTCTCCTCTTTGTCTTTCACAGGAAGAAGTTAAAAAAACAAGAGCACAAACGTGTCCCAGATGTGGAGCTGAGATAAGAATGAATTAGAACAATCTGAAGACAAAGAGGAAATTTTATTCACTATGACTGAAAATAATAATTAGAGTGCATTTGGACAAATATTATGTATTCAGGTTAAATAACTTTTGAAAATAAAAATGAAAGTACTCTTTTTACATTTAGACTTGAAGTGTCTTTTCAGCCAAGTCATCTGTTCATTCTCATTTTATAAAGGAAAAATCATAAAATCAAGCTGCTTGGGTTCCAAATCTCTTCCTGCTTGGGTTCTACCTCTCTCTCTGCTTGTGTTCTACTGCTGTCCTCCAGCTTGGGATCCATCACTGTCCTCCTGCTTGGGTTCCACCGCTGTCCTCCTGGATGGGTTCCACCACTTTCTGTGCTTGGGTTCCACCACTGTCCTCCTGTTTCGGTTCCAACACTCTCCTCCTGCCTGGGTTCTATCTCTCTCTCTACTTGGGTTCCACCATTGTCCTTCTGGATGGGTTCCACCACTCTCCTCCTGCTTGGGTTCTACCTCTATTTCTGCTTGGGTTCCACCACTGTTCTTCTACTTGGGTTCTACCTCCCTCTCTGCTTGGGTTACATCCATTGCTATCCCCCAGCTTGGGTTCCATCCATTGATGTCCTCCCACTGTGGGTTCCACCGCAGTCCCCCTGTTTGGGTTCCGCCGCTGTCCCCCTGCTTGGGTTCCACCGCTGTCCCCCAGCTGGGGTTCTGCCACTGTCTTCCTGCTTGGGTTCTACATCTCTCTCTTTCTCTGCTTGGGTTACATCCATTGCTATCCCCCAGCTTGGGTTCCATCCATTGATGTCCTCCCACTGTGGGTTCCACCGCAGTCCCCCTGTTTGGGTTCCGCCGCTGTCCCCCTGCTTGGGTTCCGCCACTGTCCCCCAGCTGGGGTTCTGCCACTGTCTTCCTGCTTGGGTTCTACTTCTCTCTCTCTCTCTGCTTGGGTTCTACTTTTCTTTCTGTCCCCCTGCTTGGGTTCTACTTCTGTCCCCCTGCTTGGGTTCCCACCACTCTCCCCTTGCTTGTGTTTGTACCAGAGAGCCATCTGGCAGATACAGTGCTAACTCTTATGTATGACTCTGGCTTTCTTCTCTGTTTAGCTGTTTTTGACTGTATGGAGATTAGCAGATACCTCACACTGTGAGCAGACGTAGTTAATTCCACCTGATTGTCTACCAGTTACACCTGGAGTAACTGCAAAGCACAGAGATATGAGATGAGTTAGAGAAGAACCCTTGATACAGGGCATTTGTTTGGCATATACAGAGAGAGAGAGAGAGAGTGTTCTCAAAAAACAGCAGCAGGACTTTGCAGTATACTGACAGAACTTCTTAGTACATCAGCAGGAGAGAGAACGGTTCTAGGATGGACTGTCTTCCTCCTTAAAGACTGTCTGTGCTGCTTGTTTACCTGAAAGAGATATTTTCCACTGATGCTAACAACCTGTTATTACAGGGTTCTTTAATTTGCCAGTAAAGCTGTTTTGGTTGAATCTGTGCTCAGTGTCCAGGACCTCTACTGATCCCACCATTCACAAGTGATTTCAGAAGTTGTGTCACAGCTGTGGCCCTTTGTTAAGATGTCACAAAGAAGAAGACTGGGTGAGTGCCCTTAAGGTAACTTTCTGGAAGGGATATCCAAAAAGGACAAGTTAACTACCAGGGAAACACCATCAACACTAGAGGAGCTAATTACCCTATGGTCCATCTTTTAAAAATTGCATTTCTGAACTTAAGCTGAAGAGAGAGATATTGCACCCATAGAACTCCAGTAAATAACCCTATTCATCCCTGCTTTGTGCCACCCCCACTTCTTATAATGTGGCTTCCTCTCCTCAACCCATGGAAGTAGTCTGTTACCCACCTGGTTAAAGTGAAATTACACAGAAGAACTATTGCTTCCTGCATTTATGTGCTGGAGCCAGAGCACCAGGTTGCTGTTAAATTCAGAGGAAATTGTCTGTTTGTTATAAGGAGTTGCATATAACACTGAAGTTCAATACAGCTGTACCAATTCCCTTTTTATTCACTGCTTATGTGCAGAGATATTGAAGTTATGCTAAGCCGTGAAGCCAGAGGACTGCTGTTTAGTATACACTCACAGGTCCCATGCTTATACTACCCAGGCCAAATTCTTTGTAAAGGAAAGACAGAAGGTTTCAGTCAACGTTCCAATCATTCCTTTATTTTCTCAGCTCATGGTGAAGGCTATCTGAGCATAACACATCCACATAGAAACACAGAATAAATAAACCAAACATAGGGGACATCTAACACAGTGGGCATCTGTAAGGGGACAAGACAGAATGGAACAGAGAGCTGGACTTAACCTTTATTTACTGGGTACTTTGGTTCCCTGCTTCCAACACAGATCACACAATCACATTACAATGTCACACTCACATTACTACTTGTGTATTACAAAAAATGATCATAAAATGGTGAAGGCCAAATTCAGTCTTTTTCTGGATACGTCAGTGTCTAATGCCCTGCCTGCAACTCTACAGTACTCATATATCACAGGGACACTAGGGGTTAACCTACTGTTTCTCCACAGGAAATGAAAAGGGGAAAGATGGTACATCTGCCCCCATTAAGCACATACAACAAAGCCACCCGGACGTTTATGTTAAGCCTACCCCCCCCCCGCTACTGTGCCCTAAGGGCAGAAAGAATGGGGGAAGCCTGGAAATTTGATAAGGACAGTAACCCCTGTGTTGTAATAATCTTCTTTTGTTAGGGCCTAGGTGTGGGAAAATGTACCCATTGTCTATGCCCCAGCACCCTCACAGTCCTCTTCCTCTGACATACCATTTTTGCCACAGTTACCCCACCACCACCGCCACCAGCAGCTGATAGTGAGTCTGTAGATGTGAGGATCTGGCAGTTCATCTCCACCCATTCCGTGGTGCACTGAGCACACCTGGTGGAGAGCAATATAATGCAGGGTATCAGGGAGCATCTGCAGACATCCGATCCAGCTAAATACACTAAGCTGGTGGCAGGTAGGAGTCATTATTTTTATTACGTCTTCTTGACATCACAGGTCCTCAGCTGAGTGGACACAAGACAGCAGTACTTGATGTCTTGGGGGATGGTTTAACACTACTGAGCTAAGCATCAAGGTGTTTGGCTGTAGTTGTACATACATCACACAAGAGTTGCCATTAACCAGGTGACAAAGATGCTCCTTGAAAAGACTTCCAGGTTTGCATTGTGTAGTCACTAATGGTATTATCCTGGAGTTCCACCTGGTATGGACCTCACCTTTCAGCTTATGATGGGGCAGGTTTTTATTCTCTTTTATGGAATATAATATATTGTGAGCACTTTACGATTTACGATGAAATGGGCACCGATTGTGAAGGTCACATTCTGCAACTCTCTCGGAGGGTTTCAGCTTTTGAGAGGAAACTCGGCACAACTAAATTTAGGTTATGGGCAAATCAGGGTACATGCACCATATCACCTATTCTCAAGGCAGCTATTATGTTGGTGCTAGGGTACAAGCCATTCCTTTATCACCTGCTGTAGCCACATGGTTGGCTCTGGGAGATTATCTCTAAAAACTCTGCATACATAAAGTCATGTCCTGATGGTATGGGCCTCCCTCCTGCTGTCCTGTAATAACAGAGTCTGAACCAGAGGCAAGATTACTATCTGTCATCTGATGATGCATGATATTATTTACCACTGTTGGGAGGGAAACCTAGTGCAAAGTGATAGTTATATATGATGTACTCTGCCCATGTTTAGGTAAAGTGTAGGATTGTGTTAGCCACAGAAAATGCAGGAGACCAGTAAAAATGATACCTTTATTGGCTAATGGAGTGGCTGTAGAATACAAGTTTTATGTCAAATTATCAAAAAGGTAATTCATTTTGTATGCATTTCCTAGTCCACTTCAAAGAGACTTAACTAGAGCCAAGGGAATGTTTTATGGTTCATACGGAGAAGAAGATTACTGTCAGTAGAATTTAAATGTTAAAATAATGTATATGACTTTTAAATTCTTGTATTGTGCATTCAATGTGCATTCTTATTATGTCTAAAGAAGAGACCTAGTTGTCTTGAAAGTTGCATCCCGGAGCCACTCCGTTAACAAATAAAGGTATCATTTTGCTTAACTAGTCTCCTGCATTTTCTACAGCTAACACAGTACCACTCATTACCCATAATGCAATGGAAGATTCCACAATGTACCACACGCAAACGAAGCTGAAGAACCTCCTAAAGAAACGTGAACATTGACATCTTCTAGACAACATGTAAAAATGAAAATCTCATCCCTAAAGGCCTCATCACAAAGAACCGTACTCCACACACCTATAATAGCCAGTACGCACAGCAGTTATGTACTAGGAACTCACAAACACTGCGTAATAAACTTATTGGGATCGTTATAACATCAAGACAAAAGCTACAGTAGAAATCTTGACCCTCAAAGCAGGTATGGAATAGACTTGTGCATGGCAAAAAAATTCGGTAAAATTCGATTTCGGACAAATATTTTTTTTTCATTCGGAGGATCTGCATTTCAGACTGGACCTGTTCTACCCAGACAAAATTCGTCTTAATTCGTCAATAGTCCAAATTATTCGGCCAAATTTAAAATATACAATAAAATGTAAAATTACATAAATAAATGAAGACGGTAGAACAGGGTACGGTGGAGCTTTAGCCTTATGGCACTATGGATGAAGTAGATGAAGTTTGGGTGTAGCTAGATACAAGCACGAATGAAGAAATAAATGAAATTCGAAGGAAGAAGGAAGACTGAGGATGACTGGTGAGAGGTGGGCTCAGGATGACAGGAACACTGGAGATGTAGCCAGCAGCAAACTGCAGAACACTGGAGCAGGACTCAGTAGATAGATACTGCAGACTTTTTGAGAAGAGACAAAAAACAATAGAGCTAGACTAATCAACCTATATAGTGGGACAACAATGTAGACTTTAATTGCCCCCTGTGTCCCAACAAGTCAAGGGGGTGTCCTATGCTCAGCCTACCACGGTTCTAGAGCTGGGTAAGCTGGAACTCTCAGCGTAATATGGTACTATGGTATTATGGTACTATGGATGATTATAAATTAAGTCCTTTTTTTTTCAATCTGCTTCAAACCTGAGAGCAGGGTAACCCAGCTTTAGCAGGTTGACTTTTAAAAAAGTAATTTGCTCCATGAGCTGGGGGGCCAAGTGAGAGCGCTGGGGACTAAATATATTCCCTGTTATGGAAAATACCCGCTCACTCTGGACAGTGGTTGGGGGCAAGAAAGCAACTCCTGGGCTATCAGGGACAAAGTAGGCCACACAGCCCTCTTGTTATCCCAGAAAGTCAAGGGATCTGTACTTGGGGCCAAAGAAGGTTCCACAAGGTAAGCCTTAACCTCAAACTCAGCACTTTTTCAATTCATGGGGAGCTGTTTGTTTTGTCTGAAGCATAATCTGTCCATTGCCTCAGCATAAAAAGCAGCAGCTGCTCCACTGGAACAAGATGATGTGCTACTGGTGCTGCTACTGATAGCTCCCAGAAGATCACCACACTTCTCCAGCTCATCTGCAGATCTTCTCCCGCCTCCTGTGACTGCATCCTGTTTTTCCTTTGCCTCTCACGCACCCTCGCTATCAATTGTTCCCTCCAGGCAGTGAGGGAATTGGAGCTAAGTGCCATCTTGCCTTTGATTCGAGGATCACAAATTGTGGCATGCATTAATTTGGGACAATTCTTCATGCACTCTTCCATGCGCCGAGTCAGTTCCTTTTTCAGCTTCAGCACCAAGCAAACGTTCCCTATGGGCAAGGAAATCATCAATTTTTAACAAGAGGTGTGTGAATAGGAGAATGACTTCGGCCAGGCTAGAGTTCTCTTTGCTTAAAATTTCCATCAAAGCACTGAAAGGCACGAAGACTGTCACTACCTGTTCCATCAGGGCCCAGTCAGCCCTGCCTAGTGTTCTGTTACTGCCAATGAAATGGTGACATGACATTGCGTGAATTGCCTTTTTCTGCTCCAGGATACGCTCTAGCATATCTAAGGTGGAGTTCCACCTGGTCCCAACATCTTGTTTGAGGCAGTGCTCTGTGAGGTTTGATTTTTTCTGTTCCTCCCTGAGAAGTTGGCTATCCTTGACTCTATGATGGAGGTGGCCTTGTCAGCACAACTCCAGAAATGATGACAACCTTCCAGTGTTACTGCTATCCTCGAAACCAGTCTTCACTACCAGATGTAGGACATGTGCTGAGCAGCGCACACCCACAAATCTGCCATCCCGGAGATCCTTGATCAAGTTACATGCACCATCAGTAACCACAAACCTCATTTGTGCCTGTGTGCCTGCCTGCTCCCCTAGCCACTGCACCACCATGTTCTGCAGTGCTTTGCGAATGTTATGAGGTTTGCTGCTGATCCATTGCCTCAGCATGGAGGAGGAAAGAGCAGTGCCCTGCCTGCTTGGCTACTGCACCTGAACTTGTTGTTGGTATTGGATTCAGTAATGATGTGTCTTGCAACACATTGGGCTGTCACCAATGCACTGTCAATGACAGGAAGGCATGCTGGCCACTCGGAGCACTCCATAAGTCAGTGGTAAAGTGCACTGACTGGCCATCAGCCTTTCCTAACAGGTCCTTCAAAAGCCCAACGCATGACCGGTACAATGAGGGCATTATAGTTCTACTAAATGTCAAATGGAATTTTATAATGGTGCAACTGTCACAACACTGCACTTCCTTCCTGTTTCTACTCTTATGCTGCATCGGGCTTTGCACCCTCCTTCCGGCTGTCCTTCCTGCTGCCGACATCCATACCTCTCTCTGGTGCTCACTTCCTGTACGGGCCTTCATAAGGCTGGATCTTGCCAGTGATAGAAGCGTTGTTATAGCGTCTCTTGCCTCAAGGTTTCCACTGGATTTCTTGCATCTTGTATCTAGACTTGGCCCTCCTGACTTCTCCCTTTCTTGCTGTGTTTGTGCTTTGCTGATTCTGCTTTGTATGACCCCACACCGACTGACTTTTCTATTGCCTGTAGATTTTTGTGCTTTGCTGAAACTGCTGTGTATGACCCCAGACCATCTGACTACTCTCTAGCCTGCTGATTTGTGTACCTCTAGCCTACTGATTTGTGTTCCTGTAGACTGCTGATTTGTGTTCCTGTAGACTGCTGATTTGTGTTCCTGTAGACTGCTGATTTGTGTACCTCTAGCCTGCTGATTTGTGTACCTGTAGACTGCTGATTTGTGTACCTCTAGCCTGCTGATTTGTGTACCTGTAGCCTGCTGATTTGTGTACCTGTAGACTGCTGATTTGTGTACCTCTAGCCTGCTGATTTGTGTTTGTCTAGCCTGCTGATTTGTGTACCTGTAGCCTGCTGTTTTGTGTACCTCTAGCCTGCTGATTTGTGTACCTCTAGCCTGCTGTTTTGTGTACCTCCAGCCTGCTGATTTGTGTACCTCTAACCTGCTGATTTGTGTACATCTAGCCTCCTGATTTGTGTACCTGTAGCCTGCTGATTTGTGTACCTGTAGCCTGCTGATTTGTGTACCTCCAACCTGCTGATTTGTGTACCTGTAGCCTACTGATTTGTGTACCTGTAGCCTGCTGATTTGTCTACGTGTAGCCTGCTGATTTGTGTACCTCTAGCCTGGTGATTTGTGCACCTCTAGCCTGCTGATTTGTGTACCTGTAGGCTACTGATTTGTGTACCTGTAGTCTGCTGATTTGTGTACTTGTAGCCTGCTGATTTGTCTACCAGTAGCCTGCTGATTTGTGTACCTCTAGCCTGCTTATTTGTGTACCTCTAGCCTGGTGATTTGTGTACCTCTAACCTACTGATTTGTGTACCTCTAACCTGCTGATTTGTGTACCTGTAGCCTGCTGATTTGTGTACCTCTAGCCTGGTGATTTGTGTACCTGTAGCCTGCTTATTTGTGTACCTGTAGCCTGCTTATTTGTGTACCTCTAGCCTGCTGATTTGTGTACCTGTAGCCTCCTGATTTGTGTACCTCTAGCCTGCTGATATGTGTACCTGTAGCCTGCTGATTTGTGTACCTCTAGCCTGCTTATTTGTGTACCTCTAGCCTGCTTATTTGTGTTCCTCTAGCCTACTGATTTGTGTACCTCTAGCCTCCTGATTTGTGTACCTCTAGCCTGCTGATTTTGTGTTCCTGTAGCCTACTGATTTGTGTACCTCTAGCCTGCTGATTTGTGTACCTCTAGCCTGCTGATTTGTGTACCTCTAGCCTGCTGATTTGTGTACCTCTAACCTGCTGATTTGTGTACCTGTAGACTACTGATTTGTGTACCTCTAGCCTACTGATTTGTGTACCTGTAGCCTACTGATTTGTGCACCTCCAGCCTGCTGATTTGTGTACCTCTAGCCAACTGATTTGTGTACCTCTAGCCTACTGATTTGTGTACGTGTAGCCTGCTGATTTGTGTACCTCTAGCCTACTGATTTGTGTACCTCTAGCCTACTGATTTGTGTACCTCCAGCCTGCTGATTTGTGTACCTCTAGCCTACTGATTTGTGTTCCTGTAGCCTACTGATTTGTGTACCTCCAGCCTGCTGATTTGTGTACCTCTAGCCTGCTGATTTGTGTACCTCTAGCCTGCTGATTTGTGTACCTCTAGCCTACTGATTTGTGTACCTGTAGCCTGCTGATTTGTGTACCTCCAGTCTGGTGATTTGTGTACCTGTAGCCTGCTGATTTGTGTACCTCTAGCCTGCTGATTTGTGTACCTCTAGCCTACTGATTTGTGTTCCTGTAGCCTGCTGATTTGTGTACCTCTAGCCTGCTTATTTGTGTACCTCTAGCCTGCTGATTTGTGTACCTCTAGCCTTTTTATTTGTGTACCTCTAGCCTGCTGATTTGTGTACCTCTAGCCTACTGATTTGTGTACCTGTAGCCTGCTGATTTGTGTACCTGTAGCCTGCTGATTTGTGTACCTCTAGCCTGCTTATTTGTGTACCTCTAGCCTACTGATTTGTGTACCTCTAGCCTGCTGATTTGTGTACCTGTAGCCTGCTGATTTGTGTACCTCTAACCTGCTGATTTGTGTACCTGTAGCCTGCTGATTTGTGTACCTCTAGCCTGCTTATTTGTGTACCTCTAGCCTACTGATTTGTGTACCTCTAGCCTGCTGATTTGTGTACCAGTAGCCTACTGTTTTGTGTACCTGTAGCCTGCTGATTTGTGTACCTGTAGCCTACTGATTTGTGTATCTGTAGCCTGCAGATTTGTGTACCTCTAGCCTGCTGATTTGTGCACCTCTAGCCTGCAGATTTGTGTACCTCTAGCCTACTGATTTGTGTACGTGTAGCCTACTGATTTGTGTACCTGTAGCCTGCTGATTTGTGTACCTGTAGCCTACTGATTTGTGTACCTGTAGCCTACTGATTTGTGTACCTCTAGCCTACTGATTTGTGTACCTGTAGCCTACTGAGTTGTGTACCTCTAGCCTGCTGATTTGTGTACCTCTAGCCTGCTGATTTGTGTACCTCTAGCCTGCAGATTTGTGTACCTCTAGCCTACTGATTTGTGTACGTGTAGCCTACTGATTTGTGTACCTGTAGCCTGCTGATTTGTGTACCTGTAGCCTACTGATTTGTGTACCTGTAGCCTACTGATTTGTGTACCTGTAGCCTACTGAGTTGTGTACCTCTAGCCTGCTGATTTGTGTACCTCTAGCCTGCTGATTTGTGTACCTCTAACCTACTGATTTGTGTACCTCTAGCCTGCTGATTTGTTTACCTCTAGCCTACTGATTTGTGTACCTGTAGGCTGCTGATTTGTGTACCTGTAGGCTGCTGATTTGTGTACCTGTAGCCTACTTATTTGTGTACCTGTAGCCTACTGATTTGTGTACCTCTAGCCTGCTGATTTGTGTACCTCCAGCCTACTGATTTGTGTACCTCTAGCCTGCTGATTTGTGTACCTGTAGCCTACTGATTTGTGTACCTCTAGCCTGGTGATTTGTGTACCTCTAGCCTGGTGATTTGTGTACCTCTAGCCTGGTGATTTGTGTACCTCTAGCCTACTGATTTGTGTACCTCTAGCCTACTGATTTGTGTACGTGTAGCCTGCTGATTTGTGTACCTCTAGCCTGCTGATTTGTGTACCTCTAGCCTGCTGATTTGTGTACCTCTAGCCTGCTGATTTGTGTACCTCTAGCCTACTGATTTGTGTACCTCTAGCCTGGTGATTTGTGTACCTCTAGCCTACTGATTTGTGTACCTCTAGCCTGCTGATTTGTGTACGTGTAGCCTGCTGATTTGTGTACCTCTAGCCTGCTGATTTGTGTACCTGTATCCTGCTTATTTGTGTAGCTCTAGCCTACTGATTTGTGTACCTGTAGCCTGCTGATTTGTGTACCTCTAGCCTGCTTATTTGTGTACCTGTAGTCTGCTTATTTGTGTACCTCTAGCCTACTGATTTGTGTACCTCTAGTCTGCTGATTTGTGTACCTGTAGCCTGCTGATTTGTGTACCTCTAGTCTGCTGATTTGTGTACCTGTAGCCTGCTGATTTGTGTACCTCTAGCCTGCTTATTTGTGTACCTCTAGCCTGCTGATTTGTGTTCCTGTAGCCTGCTGATTTGTGTACCTGTAGCCTACTGATTTGTGTACCTCTAGCCTACTGATTTGTGTACATCTAGCCTGCTGATTTGTGTACCTCTAGCCTGCTGACTTGTGTACCTGTAGCCTGCTGATTTGTGTACCTCTAGCCTTCTGATTTGTGTACCTCTAGCCTACTGATTTGTGTACCTCTAGCCTTCTGATGTGTGTACCTCTAGCCTGCTGATTTGTGTACCTCTAGCCTACTGATTTGTGTACCTCCAGCCTACTGATTTGTGTACCTCCAGCCTGCTGATTTGTGTACCTCTAGCCTACTGATTTGTGTACCTCTAGCCTGCTGATTTGTGTACCTGTAGCCTGCTGATTTGTGTACCTCTAGCCTGCTTATTTGTGTACCTCTAGCCTACTGATTTGTGTACCTCTAGCCTACTGATTTGTGTACCTCTATCCTGCTGATTTGTGTACCTGTAGCCTGCTGATTTGTGTACCTCTAACCTGCTGATTTGTGTACCTGTAGCCTGCTGATTTGTGTACCTCTAGCCTGCTTATTTGTGTACCTCTAGCCTACTGATTTGTGTACCTCTAGCCTGCTGATTTGTGTACCAGTAGCCTACTGTTTTGTGTACCTGTAGCCTGCTGATTTGTGTACCTGTAGCCTACTGATTTGTGTATCTGTAGCCTGCAGATTTGTGTACCTCTAGCCTGCTGATTTGTGTACCTCTAGCCTGCAGATTTGTGTACCTCTAGCCTACTGATTTGTGTACGTGTAGCCTACTGATTTGTGTACCTGTAGCCTGCTGATTTGTGTACCTGTAGCCTACTGATTTGTGTACCTGTAGCCTACTGATTTGTGTACCTGTAGCCTACTGAGTTGTGTACCTCTAGCCTGCTGATTTGTGTACCTCTAGCCTGCTGATTTGTGTACCTCTAGCCTGCAGATTTGTGTACCTCTAGCCTGCAGATTTGTGTACGTGTAGCCTACTGATTTGTGTACCTGTAGCCTGCTGATTTGTGTACCTGTAGCCTACTGATTTGTGTACCTCTAGCCTACTGATTTGTGTACCTGTAGCCTACTGAGTTGTGTACCTCTAGCCTGCTGATTTGTGTACCTCTAGCCTGCTGATTTGTGTACCTCTAACCTACTGATTTGTGTACCTCTAGCCTGCTGATTTGTTTACCTCTAGCCTACTGATTTGTGTACCTGTAGGCTGCTGATTTGTGTACCTGTAGGCTGCTGATTTGTGTACCTGTAGCCTACTTATTTGTGTACCTCTAGCCTGCTGATTTGTGTACCTGTAGCCTACTGATTTGTGTACCTGTAGCCTGCTGATTTGTGTACCTCTAGCCTGCTGATTTGTGTACCTCCAGCCTACTGATTTGTGTACCTCCAGCCTGCTGATTTGTGTACCTGTAGCCTACTGATTTGTGTACCTCTAGCCTGGTGATTTGTGTACCTCTAGCCTACTGATTTGTGTACCTCCAGCCTACTGATTTGTGTACCTGTAGCCTACTGATTTGTGTACCTGTAGCCTGCTGATTTGTGTACCTCTAGCCTGCTGATTTGTGAACCTCCAGCCTACTGATTTGTGTACCTCTAGCCTGCTGATTTGTGTACCTGTAGCCTACTGATTTGTGTACCTCTAGCCTGGTGATTTGTGTACCTCTAGCCTACTGATTTGTTTACCTCCAGCCTACTGATTTGTGTACCTCTAGCCTACTGATTTGTGTACGTGTAGCCTGCTGATTTGTGTACCTCTAGCCTGCTGATTTGTGTACCTCTAGCCTACTGATTTGTGTACCTCTAGCCTGGTGATTTGTGTACCTCTAGCCTACTGATTTGTGTACCTGTAGCCTACTGATTTGTGTACCTCTAGCCTGCTGATTTGTGTACGTGTAGCCTGCTGATTTGTGTACCTCTAGCCTGCTGATTTGTGTACCTGTATCCTGCTTATTTGTGTAGCTCTAGCCTACTGATTTGTGTACCTGTAGCCTGCTGATTTGTGTACCTCTAGCCTGCTTATTTGTGTACCTGTAGTCTGCTTATTTGTGTACCTCTAGCCTACTGATTTGTGTACCTCTAGTCTGCTGATTTGTGTACCTGTAGCCTGCTGATTTGTGTACCTCTAGTCTGCTGATTTGTGTACCTGTAGCCTGCTGATTTGTGTACCTCTAGCCTGCTTATTTGTGTACCTCTAGCCTGCTGATTTGTGTTCCTGTAGCCTGCTGATTTGTGTACCTGTAGCCTGCTGATTTGTGTACCTGTAGCCTGCTGATTTGTGTACCTGTAGCCTACTGATTTGTGTACCTCTAGCCTACTGATTTGTGTACATCTAGCCTGCTGATTTGTGTACCTCTAGCCTGCTGATTTGTGTACCTGTAGCCTGCTGATTTGTGTACCTCGAGCCTTCTGATTTGTGTACCTCTAGCCTACTGATTTGTGTACCTCTAGCCTTCTGATGTGTGTACCTCTAGCCTGCTGATTTGTGTACCTCTAGCCTACTGATTTGTGTACCTCCAGCCTGCTGATTTGTGTACCTCTAGCCTACTGATTTGTGTACCTGTAGCCTACTGATTTGTGTACCTCTAGCCTGCTGATTTGTGTACCTGTAGCCTGCTGATTTGTGTACCTCTAGCCTGCTTATTTGTGTACCTCTAGCCTACTGATTTGTGTACCTCTAGCCTGCTGATTTGTGTACCAGTAGCCTACTGTTTTGTGTACCTGTAGCCTGCTGATTTGTGTACCTGTAGCCTACTGATTTGTGTATCTGTAGCCTGCTGATTTGTGTACCTCTAGCCTGCTGATTTGTGTACCTCTAGCCTGCAGATTTGTGTACCTCTAGCCTACTGATTTGTGTACGTGTAGCCTACTGATTTGTGTACCTGTAGCCTGCTGATTTGTGTACCTGTAGCCTACTGATTTGTGTACCTCTAGCCTACTGATTTGTGTACCTGTAGCCTACTGAGTTGTGTACCTCTAGCCTGCTGATTTGTGTACCTCTAGCCTGCTGAATTGTGTACCTCCAACCTACTGATTTGTGTACCTCTAGCCTGCTGATTTGTTTACCTCTAGCCTACTGATTTGTGTACCTGTAGGCTGCTGATTTGTGTACCTGTAGCCTACTTATTTGTGTACCTCTAGCCTGCTGATTTGTGTACCTGTAGCCTACTGATTTGTGTACCTGTAGCCTGCTGATTTGTGTACCTCTAGCCTGCTGATTTGTGTACCTCCAGCCTACTGATTTGTGTACATCTAGCCTACTGGTTTGTGTACGTGTAGCCTGCTGATTTGTGTACCTGTAGCCTACTGATTTGTGTACCTCTAGCCTGCTGATTTGTGTTCCTGTAGCCTACTGATTTGTGTACCTGTAGCCTGCTTATTTGTGTACCTCTAGCCTGCTGATTTGTGTACCTGTAGCCTACTGATTTGTGTACCTCTAGCCTGGTGATTTGTGTACCTCTAGCCTACTGATTTGTGTACCTCCAGTCTACTGATTTGTGTACCTCTAGCCTACTGATTTGTGTACGTGTAGCCTGCTGATTTGTGTACCTCTAGCCTGCTGATTTGTGTACCTCTAGCCTACTGATTTGTGTACCTCTAGCCTGGTGATTTGTGTACCTCTAGCCTACTGATTTGTGTACCTCTAGCCTACTGATTTGTGTACGTGTAGCCTGCTGATTTGTGTACCTGTAGCCTGCTGATTTGTGTACCTCTAGCCTGCTTATTTGTGTACCTCTAGCCTGCTTATTTGTGTACCTCTAGCCTACTGATTTGTGTACCTCTAGCCTGCTGATTTGTGTACGTGTAGCCTGCTGATTTGTGTACCTCTAGCCTGCTGATTTGTGTACCTGTATCCTGCTTATTTGTGTAGCTCTAGCCTACTGATTTGTGTACCTGTAGCCTGCTGATTTGTGTACCTCTAGCCTGCTTATTTGTGTACCTGTAGTCTGCTTATTTGTGTACCTCTAGCCTACTGATTTGTGTACCTCTAGTCTGCTGATTTGTGTACCTGTAGCCTGCTGATTTGTGTACCTCTAGTCTGCTGATTTGTGTACCTGTAGCCTGCTGATTTGTGTACCTCTAGCCTGCTTATTTGTGTACCTCTAGCCTGCTGATTTGTGTTCCTGTAGCCTGCTGATTTGTGTACCTGTAGCCTGCTGATTTGTGTACCTGTAGCCTGCTGATTTGTGTACCTGTAGCCTACTGATTTGTGTACCTCTAGCCTACTGATTTGTGTACATCTAGCCTGCTGATTTGTGTACCTCTAGCCTGCTGATTTGTGTACCTGTAGCCTGCTGATTTGTGTACCTCGAGCCTTCTGATTTGTGTACCTCTAGCCTACTGATTTGTGTACCTCTAGCCTTCTGATGTGTGTACCTCTAGCCTGCTGATTTGTGTACCTCTAGCCTACTGATTTGTGTACCTCCAGCCTGCTGATTTGTGTACCTCTAGCCTACTGATTTGTGTACCTGTAGCCTACTGATTTGTGTACCTCTAGCCTGCTGATTTGTGTACCTGTAGCCTGCTGATTTGTGTACCTCTAGCCTGCTTATTTGTGTACCTCTAGCCTACTGATTTGTGTACCTCTAGCCTGCTGATTTGTGTACCAGTAGCCTACTGTTTTGTGTACCTGTAGCCTGCTGATTTGTGTACCTGTAGCCTACTGATTTGTGTATCTGTAGCCTGCTGATTTGTGTACCTCTAGCCTGCTGATTTGTGTACCTCTAGCCTGCAGATTTGTGTACCTCTAGCCTACTGATTTGTGTACGTGTAGCCTACTGATTTGTGTACCTGTAGCCTGCTGATTTGTGTACCTGTAGCCTACTGATTTGTGTACCTCTAGCCTACTGATTTGTGTACCTGTAGCCTACTGAGTTGTGTACCTCTAGCCTGCTGATTTGTGTACCTCTAGCCTGCTGAATTGTGTACCTCCAACCTACTGATTTGTGTACCTCTAGCCTGCTGATTTGTTTACCTCTAGCCTACTGATTTGTGTACCTGTAGGCTGCTGATTTGTGTACCTGTAGCCTACTTATTTGTGTACCTCTAGCCTGCTGATTTGTGTACCTGTAGCCTACTGATTTGTGTACCTGTAGCCTGCTGATTTGTGTACCTCTAGCCTGCTGATTTGTGTACCTCCAGCCTACTGATTTGTGTACATCTAGCCTACTGGTTTGTGTACGTGTAGCCTGCTGATTTGTGTACCTGTAGCCTACTGATTTGTGTACCTCTAGCCTGCTGATTTGTGTTCCTGTAGCCTACTGATTTGTGTACCTGTAGCCTGCTTATTTGTGTACCTCTAGCCTGCTGATTTGTGTACCTGTAGCCTACTGATTTGTGTACCTCTAGCCTGGTGATTTGTGTACCTCTAGCCTACTGATTTGTGTACCTCCAGTCTACTGATTTGTGTACCTCTAGCCTACTGATTTGTGTACGTGTAGCCTGCTGATTTGTGTACCTCTAGCCTGCTGATTTGTGTACCTCTAGCCTACTGATTTGTGTACCTCTAGCCTGGTGATTTGTGTACCTCTAGCCTACTGATTTGTGTACCTCTAGCCTACTGATTTGTGTACGTGTAGCCTGCTGATTTGTGTACCTGTAGCCTGCTGATTTGTGTACCTCTAGCCTGCTTATTTGTGTACCTCTAGCCTGCTTATTTGTGTACCTCTAGCCTACTGATTTGTGTACCTTTAGCCTGCTGATTTGTGTACCAGTAGCCTACTGTTTTGTGCACCTGTAGCCTGCTGATTTGTGTACCTGTAGCCTACTGATTTGTGTATCTGTAGCCTGCTGATTTGTGTACCTCTAGCCTGCTGATTTGTGTACCTCTAGCCTGCAGATTTGTGTACCTCTAGCCTACTGATTTGTGTACGTGTAGCCAACTGATTTGTGTACCTGTAGCCTGCTGATTTGTGTACCTGTAGCCTACTGATTTGTGTACCTGTAGCCTACTGATTTGTGTACCTCTAGCCTACTGATTTGTGTACCTGTAGCCTACTGAGTTGTGTACCTCTAGCCTGCTGATTTGTGTACCTCTAGCCTGCTGATTTGTGTACCTCTAACCTACTGATTTGTGTACCTCTAGCCTGCTGATTTGTTTACCTCTAGCCTACTGATTTGTGTACGTGTAGCCTACTGATTTGTGTACCTGTAGCCTGCTGATTTGTGTACCTGTAGCCTACTGATTTGTGTACCTGTAGCCTACTGATTTGTGTACCTCTAGCCTACTGATTTGTGTACCTGTAGCCTACTGAGTTGTGTACCTCTAGCCTGCTGATTTGTGTACCTCTAGCCTGCTGATTTGTGTACCTCTAACCTACTGATTTGTGTACCTCTAGCCTGCTGATTTGTTTACCTCTAGCCTACTGATTTGTGTACGTGTAGCCTACTGATTTGTGTACCTGTAGCCTGCTGATTTGTGTACCTGTAGCCTACTGATTTGTGTACCTGTAGCCTACTGATTTGTGTACCTCTAGCCTACTGATTTGTGTACCTGTAGCCTACTGAGTTGTGTACCTCTAGCCTGCTGATTTGTGTACCTCTAACCTACTGATTTGTGTACCTCTAGCCTGCTGATTTGTTTACCTCTAGCCTACTGATTTGTGTACCTGTAGGCTGCTGATTTGTGTACCTGTAGGCTGCTGATTTGTGTACCTGTAGCCTACTTATTTGTGTACCTCTAGCCTGCTGATTTGTGTACCTTTAGCCTACTGATTTGTGTACCTGTAGCCTGCTGATTTGTGTACCTCCAGCCTACTGATTTGTGTACCTCTAGCCTGCTGATTTGTGTACCTGTAGCCTACTGATTTGTGTACCTCTAGCCTGGTGATTTGTGTACCTCTAGCCTACTGATTTGTGTACCTCCAGCCTACTGATTTGTGTACCTCTAGCCTACTGATTTGTGTACGTGTAGCCTGCTGATTTGTGTACCTCTAGCCTGCTGATTTGTGTACCTCTAGCCTACTGATTTGTGTACCTCTAGCCTGGTGATTTGTGTACCTCTAGCCTACTGATTTGTGTACCTGTAGCCTACTGATTTGTGTACCTCTAGCCTGCTGATTTGTGTACGTGTAGCCTGCTGATTTGTGTACCTCTAGCCTGCTGATTTGTGTACCTGTATCCTGCTTATTTGTGTAGCTCTAGCCTACTGATTTGTGTACCTGTAGCCTGCTGATTTGTGTACCTCTAGCCTGCTTATTTGTGTACCTGTAGTCTGCTTATTTGTGTACCTCTAGCCTACTGATTTGTGTACCTCTAGTCTGCTGATTTGTGTACCTGTAGCCTGCTGATTTGTGTACCTCTAGTCTGCTAATTTGTGTACCTGTAGCCTGCTGATTTGTGTACCTCTAGCCTGCTTATTTGTGTACCTCTAGCCTGCTGATTTGTGTTCCTGTAGCCTGCTGATTTGTGTACCTGTAGCCTGCTGATTTGTGTACCTGTAGCCTGCTGATTTGTGTACCTCTAGCCTACTGATTTGTGTACATCTAGCCTGCTGATTTGTGTACCTCTAGCCTGCTGATTTGTGTACCTGTAGCCTGCTGATTTGTGTACCTCTAGCCTTCTGATTTGTGTACCTCTAGCCTACTGATTTGTGTACCTCTAGCCTTCTGATGTGTGTACCTCTAGCCTGCTGATTTGTGTACCTCTAGCCTACTGATTTGTGTACCTCCAGCCTGCTGATTTGTGTACCTCTAGCCTACTGATTTGTGTACCTGTAGCCTACTGATTTGTGTACCTCTAGCCTGCTGATTTGTGTACCTGTAGCCTGCTGATTTGTGTACCTCTAGCCTGCTTATTTGTGTACCTCTAGCCTACTGATTTGTGTACCTCTAGCCTGCTGATTTGTGTACCAGTAGCCTACTGTTTTGTGTACCTGTAGCCTGCTGATTTGTGTACCTGTAGCCTACTGATTTGTGTATCTGTAGCCTGCTGATTTGTGTACCTCTAGCCTGCTGATTTGTGTACCTCTAGCCTGCAGATTTGTGTACCTCTAGCCTACTGATTTGTGTACGTGTAGCCTACTGATTTGTGTACCTGTAGCCTGCTGATTTGTGTACCTGTAGCCTACTGATTTGTGTACCTCTAGCCTACTGATTTGTGTACCTGTAGCCTACTGAGTTGTGTACCTCTAGCCTGCTGATTTGTGTACCTCTAGCCTGCTGATTTGTGTACCTCTAACCTACTGATTTGTGTACCTCTAGCCTGCTGATTTGTTTACCTCTAGCCTACTGATTTGTGTACCTGTAGGCTGCTGATTTGTGTACCTGTAGCCTACTTATTTGTGTACCTCTAGCCTGCTGATTTGTGTACCTGTAGCCTACTGATTTGTGTACCTGTAGCCTGCTGATTTGTGTACCTCTAGCCTGCTGATTTGTGTACCTCCAGCCTACTGATTTGTGTACATCTAGCCTACTGGTTTGTGTACGTGTAGCCTGCTGATTTGTGTACCTGTAGCCTACTGATTTGTGTACCTCTAGCCTGCTGATTTGTGTTCCTGTAGCCTACTGATTTGTGTACCTGTAGCCTGCTTATTTGTGTACCTCTAGCCTGCTGATTTGTGTACCTGTAGCCTACTGATTTGTGTACCTCTAGCCTACTGATTTGTGTACCTCCAGCCTACTGATTTGTGTACCTCTAGCCTACTGATTTGTGTACGTGTAGCCTGCTGATTTGTGTACCTCTAGCCTGCTGATTTGTGTACCTCTAGCCTACTGATTTGTGTACCTCTAGCCTGGTGATTTGTGTACCTCTAGCCTACTGATTTGTGTACCTCTAGCCTGCTGATTTGTGTACCTCTAGCCTACTGATTTGTGTACCTCTAGCCTACTGATTTGTGTACGTGTAGCCTGCTGATTTGTGTACCTCTAGCCTGCTGATTTGTGTACCTGTAGCCTGCTGATTTGTGTACCTCTAGCCTACTGATTTGTGTACCTGTAGCCTGCTGATTTGTGTACCTCTAGCCTGCTGATTTGTGTACCTGTAGCCTACTGATTTGTGTACATCTAGCCTACTGATTTGTGTACCTCTAGCCTGCTGATTTGTGTACCTCCAGCCTACTGATTTGTGTACCTGTAGCCTACTGGTTTGTGTACCTCTAGCCTACTGATTTGTGTACCTCTAGCCTGCTGATTTGTGTACCTCCAGCCTGCTGATTTGTGTACCTCTAGCCTGCTGATTTGTGTACCTCTAGCCTGCTCATTTGTGTACCTCTAGCCTGCTCATTTGTGTACCTGTAGCCTGCTGATTTGTGTACCTGTAGCCTGCTTATTTGTGTACCTGTAACCTACTGATTTGTGTACCTCTAGCCTGCTGTTTTGTGTACCTCTAGCCTACTGATTTGTGTACCTCTAGCCTGCTGATTTGTGTACCTCTAGCCTGCTGATTTGTGTACCTGTAGCCTGCTTATTTGTGTACCTGTAGCCTACTGATTTGTGTACCTCTAGCCTGCTGATTTGTGTATCTGTAGCCTGCTTATTTGTGTACCTGTAGCCTACTGATTTGTGTACCTCTAGCCTACTGATTTGTGTACCTCTAGCCTACTGATTTGTGTACCTGTAGCCTGCTGTGTATGACCCCAGACCTTCTGATTATCCCCCTCCTTGCTGTGATTAGTCTTCAGCCAGCCTCTCTCTTGGTGAGCACCTTCATCCTTCTGCCAGCTGTTCCAGGCTTGTGCTCTGGTGTTCCATCTCTGTGAGGGACCTCCTGCTCCTTGGATCCTGAGTGAGTACCTCTTTGTATCCTGATTTAGTGGTAGTCTTTCTCCCTAGGGATTACTTAGTATAGCTTGTCTTGGTAGGGGCTATCCTGGGTCACCCTTCAGCTCCTCTGTTGGGGGCCACATCATCTGGCTTCATGGGACAACCCCTACTTTGGCAACCCTCACTCACAAGCACCGCACCCTAGCAACTTGCTCAGTGATCCCTTGTTGGAGGGGTCTTCTTTTTTGCTCACCTTGGTACTCTAGTCCTCCTTCATTAGCTCCTTATCTATTTGACAGCAACAGCCTCTATAAGTTGATGGAAGGGCTCCCTGTCCACCAAATTAAAAGTGGTACCCCCAACGGCTATGAGCTGTGCAATTTTCCTTGCCTGCTGTCTGCACATCCCCTTGGAATGAAACGCACCAAAATCTTCCATTGTGGCCTGTATTGATTTTGGAATGGGCTGTGACTGTCTGTGTTATGTCCCCAACTAGTGGTATATGATGCAATGAATCCACATACAACTTGTGTAGGTCAATGGAGTGGCAACCATCCAACTCCGTTTATTTGCATTACAACACTGCAGGGCAAAGTCCTGAATCATGCTGGCCAGCACATCAGCAGAGCGGAGCAGGAAGGCTCTTTACAGTGCGGTGACTTGCTCCAGACTGAGGAAGACAATTAGGAAGCATAGATGCATGATGTCACTTCCTGGTTCCTCTTACATTCAGCTGCCCAAGACATTGCCTGCCAACAATACCAACAAACACCACAGTCTGCTCTTACTGGGACTAGATGTGGCATGATTCCTCCTGCTACTTTCTGCACTTATCAACACTGACTTGAGGTAATGGATCAGGTGTTGGTTCATCCCAGAGGTGGTGAGATGACCCAACACCCTGCCACAGCTGACTTCCCTACCACACAATTTGCATTTCGCTAGTCGGCCATCGCCAAGTGTCACAAAATGCTCCCATGCTTTGAAATGACGGATGACTGTGCCAGTTGAAATGGAAGGTGGTGGAGAAGAAGAAATTGAGGTGACACTTTCTTGATCGCCACATGCCTCCAATTCATTCAGAGAGGCTATAAGTCAGATACTTTACATCAAGCACTTATAAGGGCCAAAAATACACCTCAGGGCGAATTTAACCACAAGAGTAAGGAGGGTGATCGGCTAACTTTGTTTCCACCTATTCTACATCTAGTCCCACATTTAGATCATCCATCAAGAAACATTGGGACATTTTAGCCACTGATAAGGATTTACCATCTGTATTTAAAACCTGTTCTGGAACAAGTTCCTTTATTTGTTATTTCCCTCTCCCCCCTATTTATTAACTGGTTGCCATGGCAACCTTCCTATTTAGTAACTGAGATGGGCCATTCCATCCCCCCTGTCTTTTTCTAACAAGATAGTTTGTTCCTTAGTCACTTCCTGTTATCCCTGCTAGGCCTCTCACTTGGCTTGTTTCTTTTACCCTGTTGCTTCTGAGAGTACACTTCTGACTTTACCTCTCCCTTGCAAAGCAATCCGTTTTTACCTTCCCCCAGAGAAGCACTCTCTCACACAATATGCCATCTGCAAATGACTTATTTTTGTGACTTCTCCAATAAAAGTTAAGAAAATATCCAGGACTTTGTGTGCTTTCAGAGGGGATGAGTTAAGCTATCTGACCTTATTCATATCCTCGCATGTGACCCTGAGGTTCCAGAATAGTAAAAACGGATACTGTGTGCATTGGGATCGGCCAGAAAGCTCCAGCTTTGTACAGCTACCTCTGCGCTGACTGCTGCAGGACACCCACTGGTACCATCTGAGCAGTAGTTCATTGCTGACGCAGGCTACAGACCGCACGCCACTTGCTCTGGCTAAAGGCCTTCATACACCTGCAGCATGGAAGAACTCAGATCCTCACCAGACACCACGCATGAGAGTTACAGGTCAGACACTGATACCGCTACGCAACAGACGCATGAAGGCGCAAGGCCTAAGCGAATAGTCAAACTGACACAAAAGGCCCATGAAAAATATGAAGCTGACATTGAGGCGCACCGCTCTAAGTTAGAAAAGGCATGGGAAGAAACGGAGATTGAAATGGCTAATGTCATGAATGTTAGCGAACAAGAAAGGGAGATAAAGCGAGCCATAACTCAGATCAAGTCATGTCACAGACGTTATGTAGCGCTGTCACAGGCATATTTCACATATCTGACAAGAACTAATACAACTGATAGCCTTAGAGAACGTGACCTGCAAAAAACTATCGATCTGGAACGTGACAGCATTGTGCAGACTTCCGTCATGGAGGCGCAAAAAGAAAGAAAGGAGCTCCTCCAGGAGACTGCTTCACAGCGTTCCAGCATATCCAAGCTCTCATCCAGGTCAGATAAATCAGTGCAATCTAATGTGTCTAGCGCAAGTACAAATGCCATCAAGGCTCGGGCTGCAGCAGAAGCCGCACGTGCTAGGGCCGAATATGGTCGGAAAGAGGCAGCCATAAGGGCAGAGAGAGCACGCATAGAAGAAGAGGAGCAGGCAGCAGCAGCCACAGCTGCCGCCACCTCTGCACGTAGGAAAGCTGAGTTGGATGGGAACTTAGAAGCCCTAAGCAAGGAAGAAGATGCGGCCGCTGCCATAGCCCAAGCTGAAGTCTTGGAAGCAGCCGCACAACAGGACGGCGGGGAGCAGATGTATGACCAGATGGCCCCAGAAGATCCAACTCAACGCACTGCAAATTACGTGAGGAGTCTCCCCAGTGCTAATACCAGTGCACTATTTCAGAACACAGACAGCAACATCTCAGTTGCCAATGAATCGCTAAGCCCACAAGAAGACGCTGTCCCTTCAAGGGTACGAACAGGCTGGGATAGCCGAGGCCGCAACGGCAATCCACACACCAGTACGCATATGCTTGCACCTCAACAGGCTCACAGCTCAAGTACGCCCATGCAAAGAGATACAGCTCCTCACACTGACCAGCGGGCATCAAACATTCACAGCAAGGAGAGGGTGATCACAAGGCCCTTCCCAGAAACCGCACCAGAGCAAGACCACATCATTGATGCATCAGGCCTAACTGACATGGGCAAGTACATGATCCGGCGCGACATGGTGCAGACGGGACTTACCAACTTTGACGACCGTCCCGAGAATTATAGGATATGGAAGTTCACATTCAAAGATGCAATCAAGAGTCTGGGCTTCTCCGCAAGGGAAGAACTCAGCTTACTAACCAAATGGCTGGGGAAAGAATCCGCAGAACATGCAAAGAGGCTCAGGTCAGCAAATGTGAACAACCCTCAACTTGGTCTTGACTTAGTATAGGAAAGACTAGAAGAGTGTTATGGTAGTCCCGAAGCAGTCGAAGATGCACTCTTCAAGAGAGTCGATAATTTCCCCAGAATTACAACCAAAGATTACACGAAGTTGCGAGAACTCGGGGACCTGCTACAGGAGCTGGAGTCTTCAAGGACAGACCAATCCCTAACAGGTCTCAACGTCCTAGACTCCGCTCGTGGAGTGAAACCTATCTTGGAAAAGCTACCCTACAACCTCCAAGAAAAATGGACCTCACAAGGCTCAAAATACAAAAGGGAGAACCAAGTTGCCTACCCCCCCTTTTCGTTCTTCCTGAACTTCATCCGCGAAGCAGCCCGATCAAAAAACGACCCCAGCTTCATCTTAGGTACTCAAACTGCACCCACTGCAAGCAACCTGAAGAATGAAAGATCAGGGGCAAGGTACGGTACCGCTAGAACACCCATTTCAGTCCACAGAACGGACATGTCCTCTACAACTCACACGAATCCTGACCTGTCGGTCGCCCGAAACAAGAAATCAAGGGACATTAATAAAGAATGCCCCATACATAAAAGGCCACATCCGCTTAGCAAGTGTATTGGGTTCAGAATGAAGCCTATAGAGGAGCGCAAGACCTTACTCAGAGAATTGGGAGTTTGCTTTAAATGCTGTGCTTCTACAAGTCATGTATTCAAGGAGTGTAAAGAAGTTATAAAATGCACAGAGTGCAACAGTGACAGGCATGTAGCAGCTTTACATCCAGAGACATTTAAGCCTAAATCAATCCAGGCCCCGAACCCTGTGACAGAGCAGGGCGGGGAGGAAGAAGAGCGGAGGACACCCCCCCTATCTGTAGCATCTAAATGTACAGAGATCTGTGGAGAAGCCAACGATCGCAGATCTTGTTCTAAGATATGTCTCGTATCAGTGTACCCAGATGGACAACCCAAAAGAGCCATAAAAATGTATGCCATCATCGACAACCAAAGCAATCGTTCATTGGTCAGGTCGGAATTCTTTAACCTATTCAACATACAAGATAGCGCCTCCCCTTACACACTCCGGACGTGCGCAGGGCAGATAGAAACAACAGGGAGAAGAGTAAACGGTTACACCATATGTTCAGTGGATGGCAAAGTAAGGATACCTCTCCCCACACTCATAGAGTGCAATCATATGGCGGAGGATAGAAGCGAAATCCCTACACCAGACGCGGCACGCTACCACCCTCATCTCCAGGCGATAGCTGATTGCATCCCACCATTAGATGGAAACGCCCAGATCTTGCTGCTACTCGGCAGAGACATCATGAGAGCACATAAAATCTGTGAACAACGGAATGGGTACCATAATGCTCCGTGTGCACAAAGGCTTGACCTAGGATGGGTGATAGTGGGCGAAGTATGTATCGACAAGCTACGCAAACCAGATAATGTAAGAACTCTGCGAACAAACCTACTGGAGAATGATCGTGCATCTCTCTTTAAACCATGTCCACACCACTTAAACGTCAAAGAGAAGCTTGGGAACCAAGAGAGACAAAGGCATATCATGAAAACTCAAAGAGACGTTCCTGAGTCAGAAAAACACACAGATAACCTAGGATGTACAGTGTTCCAGACGACAAGGGATGATAACAAGCAAGCACCATCGATGGAAGACAGAGAATTCCTGAAGTTGATGGACAAGGAGCTCTTCAAAGACGAATCAGGCAGTTGGGTGGCACCGTTACCCTTCCGTTCACCTAGAAGACGCCTCCCAAACAACAGAGAGCATGCCATCTCCAGGCTCAATTCTCTCTGCCGTAATTTACAAAGGAAATTGGAGACCAGAGATCATTTTGTGTCCTTCATGCAGAAGATATTCCTTAATGGTCATGCAGAACCAGCACCCCCATTGAAGGAAGGCGAAGAATTCTGGTACCTCCCCTCATTCAGTGTCTATCATCCCCAGAAACCCGGTCAAATCCGGGTAGTGTTCGATTCCAGTGCTCAATACCAAGGAGTCTCTCTAAATGACGTCCTCCTCACTGGACCAGATTTGACTAATAGTCTTCTAGGAGTGTTGATCCGCTTCCGCAAGGAACCAATTGCCATAATGGCAGACATCCTACAGATGTTCCATTGCTTCCTTGTGCGAGAAGACACCAGAAATTACCTAAGATTCCTGTGGTACAAGAACGACGATATAGACGGTGAAGTCATAGAGTATAGAATGAAAGTACATGTCTTCGGCAACAGTCCATCACCTGCAGTGGCCAATTATGGGCTCAGACGAACAGCCCGAGAAGGAGAGGAAGAATATGGGAAAGATGCTAGAAATTTCGTTGAAAGAGACTTCTATGTGGATGACGGATTGAAATCGGTTCCCACAGAAGAAGAAGCTATAGACCTGCTCAAACAAACACAAAGGATGCTAGCAACTGCCAACTTAAAACTGCATAAAATAGCTTCCAACAGTGCCACAGTAATGAAGGCGTTTCATACTGACGATCATGCAAGCGACCTGAAGTATTTGGATCTGGGGACTGACACACCTCCCATACTGCGGAGCCTCGGATTAAGCTGGAATCTCAAGGCAGACACATTTACATTCCAGGTGTCAATCGAAGAAAAACCCTACACCCGACGTGGAGTCCTGTCAACGGTAAACAGCCTCTATGATCAGCTGGGATTCGTTGCCCCAATCACAATTCAAGGAAAGTCTCTTCTCAGGGAAATATCCTTTGTAAAACAAGACTGGGACACCCCACTACCTCCAGAAAGGCGTAAAGAGTGGGAGACATGGAAGGATTCTTTGAAGACCCTGGAGCAACTTCAGATCCCACGTACCTACTCGCCGACATCCCTCACTGCTACATGCAGCAAGGAACTTTGTGTATTCTCAGATGCCTCAACAAAGGCAATAGCAGCGGTGGCCTACTTAAAAACCACAGACGCAGACGGTAGACACCATGCCAGGTTCATCCTTGGCAAGGCTAAGCTGGCACCACATCCTGACCATACTATACCCAGACTCGAACTATGTGGCGCAGTACTAGCAGTAGAGCTGGCAGAGCTCATTGAAAATGAAATAGACTGCAAACTAGATGCTATCAGGTTCTTTACCGACAGTAAGGTGGTGTTAGGTTACATATGCAACAAGAAAAGAAGGTTCTACGTGTATGTGGCTAACCGAGTGGAAAGGATCAGGAAGTCAACCGAACCAGATCAATGGTACCACGTGCCCACAGATCAGAATCCTGCTGATACTGCCACTAGATCAGTGCCCGCAGCATGTCTTCAAAATTCGTTGTGGCTTACAGGACCAACGTTTCTGACACATGAAACGTTGTTAACCTTAGCTGATGACTTTGAACTTATAGATCCTGACAGGGACATAGAAATAAGACCTCAAGCATCTGTTCTACTCACGAACATACTGCCAAGAAACGTGTTCGGATCACAACGATTCCATCGCTTCTCAAGGTGGACAGCCCTCCTGCGAGCAATAGCAAACCTTAGGCACATAGCCATCTCTTTCCACCATATGCCTGATGATAAAACAAATGGCTGCCAAGGTTGGCACATCTGCAAAAGGTTCCATACTACAGATGAACTCACAAAGGTAAAGGAGACTGTTCTCCATCATTTTCAGAGAGAAATGTATGCAGGGGAGATCAGCTGCATCCACGAAAAGAAGAGCATCTCTAAAAATAGCCCACTTTGGAAGTTGAATCCCTTCATCAATGAGAATGGTCTCATCAGAATAGGGGGCTGCCTCAGCAAGTCCTGTCTAAGCAGTAAGGAAAGACTGACCATCTTCCTACGGACTCTGAAAGACATTGTGGAGCACTTAGCTACTCTGATCACTGCATCTTCCTGACATCCCTGGCAGGAGAACCCCTGGAACCAGTGTGTTTCCCAGCACTTCATTGTTATGTGAACTTGGACTTTTTACATTGCTGTTATGTTTTATATATGTTCAACATATGTTTAGATATAGTGGTATCTCCAGATACCAGACGGGGAGTGTTCTGGAACAAGTTCCTTTATTTGTTATTTCCCTCTCCCCCCTATTTATTAACTGGTTGCCATGTCAACCTTCCTATTTAGTAACTGAGATGGGCCATTCCATCCCCCCTGTCTTTTTCTAACAAGATAGTTTGTTCCTTAGTCACTTCCTGTTATCCCTGCTAGGCCTCTCACTTGGCTTGTTTCTTTTTACCCTGTTGCTTCTGAGAGTACACTTCTGACTTTACCTCTCCCTTGCAAAGCAATCCGTTTTTACCTTCCCCCAGAGAAGCACTCTCTCACACAATATGCCATCTGCAAATGACTTATTTTTGTGACTTCTCCAATAAAAGTTAAGAAAATATCCAGGACTTTGTGTGCTTTCAGAGGGGATGAGTTAAGCTATCTGACCTTATTCATATCCTCGCATGTGACCCTGAGGTTCCAGAATAAAACCACTCCCAGGTTTTATCACAAGAGAGGTCGGAAGCTTAGAGACATATTGGTACAAACGGACCCAAGTCTTTGTTACATGGGACTATACTCTACCTGGCTCCCATCTGCCAAGAAAGGCTGCTTTAAATGTACTGGATGCACGACCTGCAAATACCTACTCACAGGCTCAAATTTTTTGCACTCACATTCTGGTAAATTGATTAAGATTAAGCATAGACTAACGTGTACCACCAACTTTGTGATCTACTTTATCAAATGCCCGTGTAGCCTATTTTATATAGGAAAGACAGTCACAAGCTTTTCGGGAACGAATGGCAAACCATCGCTCAAGCATACGGGAAGCCCTGTCTGATCACAAAAGTGATAAACCAGTTGCTAGACACTTTCTTGAGGCTAAACATAGCATGGCTGATTTACGCTATATGATTATTGATCACCAACCTGAACTCCCCAGGGAAGGATACAGGAGCAGACTTCTACAAAAACAAGAGAAGTGGATCTACTCCCTTGATACGTTGCACCCTAAGGGGTTGAATGATAGAGCCCAATGGGCATGCTTTCTGTGACATTGTGGTAATCACTTGCCCCCTCATTCATAAGCTCTTTGCAGTTGTGACAGTATACCCTCCAAATAACAGAGGTGTAGAATGTTTTGTCACACTGTAGGGGTTAGTGTCTCTCCAGGTGGTGATGGGCATAGAAACCTGATTAGCAGGGCGTTGCTATTAACATCCCACCATCCTAGAACTGGACACCACCTCTGAACTAGGTACCTTGGTCTCGCTGGGGAGCACTTTTGAATATCTGATGGTGGTATATACAACTGGATACTTGTGGTAGGAACACTTACTCCTCCATAAGAATATCTAGATATGATCCCGTTATAACAGAGTGAACATTCCTGTAAGGTGAACTCGTGGTATATACAACTGGATACTTGTGGTAGGAACACTTACTCCACCATAAGAATATCTAGATATGATCCCGTTATAACAGAGTGAACATTCCTGTAAGGTGAACTGGTGGTATATACAACTGGATACTTGTGGTAGGAACACTTACTCCACCATAAGAATATCTAGATATGATCCCGTTATAACAGAGTGAACATTCCTGTAAGGTGAACTGGTGGTATATACAACTGGATACTTGTGGTAGGAACACTTACTCCTCCATAAGAATATCTAGATATGATCCCGTTATAACAGAATGAACATTCCTGTAAGGTGAACTCGTGGTATATACAACTGGATACTTGTGGTAGGAACACTTACTCCTCCATAAGAATATCTAGATATGATCCCGTTATAACACAGTGAACATTCCTGTAAGGTGAACTGGTGGTATATACAACTGGATACTTGTGGTAGGAACACTTACTCCTCCATAAGAATATCTAGATATGATCCCGTTATAACAGAGTGAACATTCCTGTAAGGTGAACTCGTGGTATATACAACTGGATACTTGTGGTAGGAACACTTACTCCACCATAAGAATATCTAGATATGATCCCGTTAGAACAGAGTGAACATTTCTGTAAGGTGAACTCGTGGTATATACAACTGGATACTTGTGGTAGGAACACTTACTCCTCCATAAGAATATCTAGATATGATCCCGTTATAACACAGTGAACATGCCATTCTGATAGATTAAGCTTCTATTTCAGTCATACGTCCGTTGGACATGAGCATTTCTTTATTATATCAGTGGGACTGACCATCAGACATGGCTCCTTAGAGACATCTGGACTATTCCATAGACACAGACACCACGTGTCTATTGTGTGATACACTTGTAATAACCCTATGTAGTATCAGATACACTTTTGTGTGTTACGTTGGACAATAATCCCATGTGACTATTCATGTATGACTTCTCATTAGCACCTGCTGGATGGACAGACTCTGGGCTCTGGGTCTCACCTTATCTGACATATGTTGGATCTACTAGCCCATATAGTGGGAATACACGAACTGCACGCAGCTCCTCTCACTCCATTGTGATTGAGTTGCAGTGTAACTCGGCCATTTACCACAGGCGGGTCTAGCGGACTCACTGGCTGCACATTCCAGTTTACAGTTATATCAACTGATTGAACTCATTCCTCTGTGAATATGTTTCCATACCATCACAACTGATGCTTTCACACACACACACTTGCGGCACTTAATACTTTTTAGTTTAGCCACCAGTGAAGTGTGAACAATGGGGGACGTCCATCTGCCACTGTCCTACTCACAGTGGGTTGGATGATGATGTCATTGGTGACACGAGCAATGCTGAGGGCTTAACCCTTTGAGTGCTAGAGGGGTACGCAATGCATTGCAAAGCAATGCATTGCGTACCCCTCTGGCACTCAAAGGGTTAAGGTATTTAACCCACTCCATTCCACATGTGCAGTGTCTTGAGAAAGGTCCACAAGGACCGAAATGTCGACCATTTTTGTTGCCTTTTGCATGAATAAAGCTTTCTTAATAAGTCGCATGGGTGCTGCCCTCCTTCATTTCCTGCTACTATATATATATTTATGGTATGCCCCACAGGGAGAAAACAGTCCAGGCAAAAGGGCAGACAACACAGAAGTAGTGTCAGTGGTCAAGCCGAGGTCAGGGCAGGCAGCACAGGAGCAGAGGTCAGTGGAATAGCCAGAGATTAGGGTAGGCAGCTCAGAAGAGATGGTACAAGAACAGGCAATGGTCAGCAACAGGAGAGGCAATGGACAAAGACAAATCTGGAATCCAGGCAGAGGTCAGCAACAGGCAAGGCCAAATGTACTCCAAGAACTGGCAGGAACAACCAGCAGGAGAAAGAGCACAGGACTGCACACAAGGGAAGCTCAACTACCCTGAGCACCAGCTTCTCCCGTGTGCCTCCCTTATAAGGGGGAAACATGTGACGTCTCGACTTCATGACGCAACGCCTATGATGTGGTTGCCCAGCAACACCAAGCTGGCCTGGCCGAGAGGAAAGGCCATGTCGATGAGCCACAATGCTGATGCAGGAGGTAGGGGCCGATGCCGACACAGGCACAGACAGTTGATGTGTGCTGCTGCTCATACTAGCCAGTTCTGCCTTCTTCATCATAATTTCACAGTTCTAGGGGAATAGAAATTAGAGGGTCAGGGGTATGTGGGCCACCCGTCTAGCTGTTGTGTGGTAGTCTGCTTGGGGATGACACTTATGGTCCCATGCAGTCACACCTGCCATCATCTCCTCCTCAGAATGATAAAGCACTCTGGTAGCAGTAGCATCAGACAGCTGACCTGAGGGCTCCCAGACTCCTCCATGCTGGTGGTGGTGACTTCTTCCTCCTCCTGTGACTCACTTGACGCGGCATGGTCCTGCCAGCTCCTTCTTTTTTTAATTCCGGTACTCATAGTGTAAGCCAACACTATGAGCCTCTGCTAGCCTTATTTCACTAAGTAAAGCTCTAGGAAATCACCTTCTGCCCTCCCTATCTTTCTATCTGCTTTTTTCTCCATTTCACGGTCTGGTCCCATCACGCTTTTGGTGCAAAACTTCTAGGCATACATAGTAAATGAGTGAGAGGTTGTAGCCATTAAAATACATGGGCAAAAATATTTTTGTGTAGATGAAATTGAGAAATGTTTAATATTTTTTTCTAAGGGATGAATTTCTCGCACAAAAGCTAAGAGCCACATGATTTTCCCTGCATATCTCACAAGACCAAAACGGGACCGTTCGCCCATCCATACTTGTAAGCCTGCAGAACCCATAGCTCCAACCTATAGGGGTGGAGCAATTGTAACAATTTTCATTGTCATATTAATATGGAAAGGTTAGATTGCCCGTCCAACATCAGGTAAGCAAGGCCTATAGGTTTACTCCAAGGCAACTAGAGAAAGACCTGACTGTGCACCCATGTAAGCCAGCAGAACCTATGGCTCCAACCTATAAGGGTGGAACAGTTGTAACAATTCTCATTGTCATATTAATATGGAACTAGAGCAAGAGCTGACTGTGGACAATGAAATTATCATTGGGTCACATTACAGAATAAAAGGTCCTGAACGGGGTTAGGGAGTTAACATGGATGTTGCTCAGTGGGATATGTGGGGGAAAAACATCTGTAACAGAATGTGTATGCTAGTTTGCACCTAACATAAGTAATACTGAAGGAGGGTTCAGGGTCCCTCCTTTGGACAGTGACAAGTCTAAGCAGGTGTGGTAGAAAAGGAAGCCATTCCACTTCATAGATTATAAGCAGGGCATATTAGATGCATGTGGATTATTTGGGGAAATATTTTAGAAGGATGGGTATGGACCTTGGATGTATTCTGCTCCACTTGTACTCATTTTATGTTAATAAACCTATAAAACGTATATTCCTTAGATCCTTTGTGCTGGTGATTAACAGACTATAAATATCCAGTATAGCTATGTGTATAACCTCTGCACAACCTGACCTGTACACAATAACATTTATACCTCCCTGCTCTGTCTCCGTACAGCCAGTGGTGGGAATGTTATTTATTTGTTCACCTGTTCAGGTATTTGTGTTGTGTTTTCCATGACGTATAATTCAGAAGAGCATGAATACCACAGGGAGAATGCAGGAGCTCACATTGAACAAGATGCATTTTGTCAGGTTGTTTCTTACTTTTGCCATTCTCTGGTCTCAGGGGCATGGTGAGGTTCTACAGAACTTCCGAGATGTCTCCTCCTGCCAAGCTTTCTTCTACCAAGGGCAAGAGCCACTGGGTCTGGACTCCTCCAATACAGCCCGTATCTGCCAGCGCCTGCAAGGAGTATATTATTATGCTACCCTGTATCACAGGATAGCAAGGGTGCCCATCTATTCAGCCTACATCTTGGAGAAATCTACTACTTCACGGCCAGACATCTCATCTAGTAACTGGTATCTGGAGCCCATGGTAAGGACAGCTTTAACCTCATCCTAGCGTATGGTAAATTGGGACAACTCAGATCAGAGCTCTCCCCGTATGCCAGACTAAGAATAGACTGCTCCCTCTACTACCTGACCTTCCCACTCCATCATTAACTGGCCCCAAAACTCTCTCAGAACTCTCCCTATACCAAAAGATCCAAACCAGAACTCCCTGTCCACTAACTGACCAAGATCAGAAATCTCCCTCCAATAACTGACAAAGAACAAAACAATACATCCACAAACTGACCAAGAACAGGACAATCCCTCCACTAACTGACAAATAACAGGACAATCCCTCCACTAACTGACCAAGAACAGGACAATCCCTCCACTAACTGACGAAGAATAGGACAATCCCTCCACTAACTGACCAAGAACAGGACAATCCCTCCACTAACTGACCTAAAGCAGAACACTCTTTACATGAAGTGACCTAAATCAGAATTCTCTCTTCACTAACTGGCCCAGATCAGAATATCTACTAAATGACAAAGAACAAATCTCTTACTCCACTAATTGACCAAGAACAGAACTCTCCCTTCACTAACTGACCCAACTAAGAGCTCTCTTTCCACTAATTGACCCAAATCAGAACTATCCCTCCACTAAATGACCAAGAGCAGATCTGCCCATTCTCTAAGTGACCCAAGAACATAATTCTCCCTATAATAACTTGCCCAAGAACAGAACTCTCCATATACTAAATGACCAGGCTTAGAACTCTCCATTCACTAACTGACCAATATCAGAAATCCTGGGGCTCCATGCAAATGTTGGAGACGGCTTTTTTTCTTCCTACGGCATTTTTTCCAGCACGGTAAACTAGTGAAATGCCTGTACTGTGAAAAAATACAGGAAAAAAAGCAGTTGGGTGATTACGATAAGAGGTGTTTTCAGCCATAGCAAATGATTAAAACACCATAATTATCAATTCATATGTCTGTGATAGTCATGAAGATCCGAAAACGGATATTGCAGGAAATTTAAGACCCAGTTTCTTGGAGTCACTTATCTGATCTTACAGTAGCCGACGCAGAAACTGAACGTAAAAAAAAAGTTTAAAAAACCAGAGTCCACAGTGGATGTCTTGATATGAAGCCCTAAGCCCCACATCAATACATGCAAAGTGTATAAAATGTGTTCAGAGTTAGTAGAATTAACTCTATGAGAAGCAGTGGGGTATAATTACCCTTCAGGCACTCATAGGGTTAATCCGACTAAGTAGCAAACCAACATCGCATTACAAGTAACACCATTAATCCTGATGTCAAGCAGAGTCCTCAGCATCCCGGTCCTCTTCTGTCCTTCTTTCTTCTCTTCTGTCTTCTCTTCAGTCTTCTCTTCTGTCTTCTCTTCTGTCTTCTCTTCAGTCTTCTCTTCAGTCTTCTCTTCTGTCTTCTCTTCAGTCTTCTCTTCTTCCTTCTCGTCAGTCTTATCTTCTTCCTTCTCTTCAGTCTTCTCTTCTTCCTTCTCTTCAGCCTTCTCTTCTTCCTTCTCTTCAGTCTTCTCTTCTTCCTTCTCTTCAGTCTTCTCTTCAGTCTTCTCTTCTTCCTTCTCTTCAGTCTTCTCTTCAGTCTTCTCTTCTTCCTTCTCTTCAGTCTTCTCTTCAGTCTTCTCTTCAGTCTTCTCGTCAGTCTTCTATTCAATCTTCTCTTCAGTCTTCTCGTCAGTATTATTTTCTGTTGTCTTCTCTTCAGTCTTCTCTTATTCCTTCTTTCTTCTCTTCTGTCTTCTCTTCAGTCGTCTTCTCTTCAATTTTCTCTTCTTCCTTCTTTTCAGTCTTCTATTTATTAGTCTTCTCTTCAGCCTTCTCTTCTGTCTTCTCTTCAGTCTTCTCTTCAGTCTTCTCCTCTTCCTTCTCTTTAGTCTTCTCTTCTGTTGTCTTCTCTTCAGTCTTCTCTTCAGCCTTCTTTTCAGCCTTCTCTTCTTCCTTCTCCTCTTCCTTCTCTTCAGTCTTCTCTTCAGTCTTCTCTTCTGTCTTCTCTTCAGTCTTCTCTTCTTCCTTCTCTTCAGTCTTATCTTCTTCCTTCTCTTCAGTCTTCTCTTCTTCCTTCTCTTCAGCCTTCTCTTCTTCCTTCTCTTCAGTCTTCTCTTCTTCCTTCTCTTCAGTCTTCTCTTCTTCCTTCTCTTCAGTCTTCTCTTCAGTCTTCTCTTCTTCCTTCTCTTCAGTCTTCTCTTCAGTCTTCTCTTCAGTCTTCTCGTCAGTCTTCTATTCAATCTTCTCTTCAGTCTTCTCGTCAGTATTATTTTCTGTTGTCTTCTCTTCAGTCTTCTCTTATTCCTTCTTTCTTCTCTTCTGTCTTCTCTTCAGTCGTCTTCTCTTCAATTTTCTCTTCTTCCTTCTTTTCAGTCTTCTATTTATTAGTCTTCTCTTCAGCCTTCTCTTCTGTCTTCTCTTCAGTCTTCTCTTCAGTCTTCTCCTCTTCCTTCTCTTTAGTCTTCTCTTCTGTTGTCTTCTCTTCAGTCTTCTCTTCAGCCTTCTTTTCAGCCTTCTCTTCTTCCTTCTCCTCTTCCTTCTCTTCCGTCTTCTCTCCAGTCTTCTCTTCAGTCGTCTTGTCTTCCGTCTTCTCGCCAGTCTTCTCTTCATCTCTTCAGTCTTCTCTTCAGTCTTCTCTTCACTTTTCTTGTCAGTCTTCTCTTCAGTCTTCTCTTCAGTCTTCTCTTCATCTCTTCAGTCATCTTCTCTTCAGTCTTCTCTTCAGTCTTCTCTTCATCTCTTCAGTCATCTTCTCTTCAGTCTTCTCTTCAGTCTTCTCTTCAGTCTTCTCTTCAGTCTTCTGTTCTTTCCTCCCTTCTTCTTGCTGTTAATAAAAATCAGAGGTATCAGTACAATGCAGAAATATTCACCACAATAATACATAGTTTAACCCCTTGAGTGCCAGAGGGGTACGTAATGCATGTACCTCTCTGGGACTCAAAAGGGTTAAACTATGTATTATTGTGCCGTTTGTAAATACGTCTCTTCCATTGAATCACATATGGCCAGCTTCTTAAAAATGCCATAATGAAATTGCCATGAACACGTAACTTAAAGTTATCATGTCTCCACCACTGTGTGCGGTCTCAGAGGCGGTGGTGGAGGAGACCGTGATGAGTAGCACAGACCTGTCCTACACAGGTCGATGCCCATTACACACTGAAGGAATTGGAACGGAGACTGCCTTTATATATGGGCAGTCTCAATTCCAATTCCCTCAGAGCCATTGGCTGGGATGTACTTATGCACATCCCAGGCAATCAGTTTAAAGAACAGTCGCTTAAATCTGATTGGCTGGGATGTGCTTACGCAATGGGTGTGAGGGAATTGGAATTGAGACCTGTGAGCTTAGTGGGTAACAGAAGGGTTACTAACTGATAGTAATCAGAACTATGTGACTTCCATAGTGGGTACGATACTAGAAGGGTTACTAACTGATAGTAATCAGAAATATGTGACTTCCATAGCGGGTAAGATACTAGAAGGGTCACTAACTGACACTATTCAGAATTATGTGACTTCCATAGTGGGTAAGATACTAGAAGGGTTACTAACTGACACTATTCATAACTATGTGACTTCCATAGTGGGTAAGATACTAGAAGGGTTACTAACTGACACTATTCAGAACTATGTGACTTCCATAGTGGGTAAGATACTAGAAGGGTTACTATCTGACACTATTCAGAACTATGTGACTTCCATAGTGGGTAAGATACTAGAAGGGTTACTAACTGACACTATTCAGAACTATGTGACTTCCATAGGGGGTAAGATACTAGAAGGGTTACTAACTGACATTATTCAGTACTAGGTGACTTCCATAGTGGGTAAGATACTAGAAGGGTTACTAACTGACAGTATTCAGAACTATGTGACTTCCATAGTGGGTAAGATACTAGAAGGGTTACTAACTGACACTATTCAGTACTATGTGACTTCCATAGTGGGTAAGATACTAGAAGGGTTACTAACTGACAGTATTCAGAACTCTGTGACTTTCATAGTGGGTAAGATACTAGAAGGGTTACTAACTGACACTATTCAGAACTGTGTGACTTTCATAGCGGGTAAGATACTAGAAGGGTTACTAACTGACAGTATTCAGAACTGTGTGACTTCCATAGCGGGTAAGATACTAGAAGGGTTACTAACTGACAGTATTCATAACTGTGTGACTTCCATAACGGGTAAGATACTAGAAGGGCTACTAACTGACACTATTCAGAACTATGTGACTTCCATAGTGGGTAAGATACTAGAAGGGTTATTTACTGACATTATTCAGAACTATGTGACTTCCATAGTGGATAAGATATTAGAAGGGTTACTATCTGACACTATTCAGAACTATGTGACTTCCATAGTGGGTAAGATACTAGAAGGGTTACTAACTGACAGTATTCAGAACTATGTGACTTCCATAGTGGTAAGATACTAGAAGGGTTACTAACTGACAGTATTCAGAACTATGTGACTTCCATAGTGGGTAAGATACTAGAAGGGTTACTAACTGACAGTATTCAGAACTGTGTGACTTCCATAGTGGGTAAGATACTAGAAGGGTTACTAACTGACACTATTCAGAACTGTGTGACTTCCATAGTGGGTAAGATACTAGAAGGGTTACTAACTGACAGTATTCAGAACTATGTGACTTCCATAGTGGGTAAGATACTAGAAGGGTTACTAACTGACAGTATTCAGAACTGTGTGACTTCTATAGCGGGTAAGATACTAGAAGGGTTACTAACTGACAGTATTCAGAACTGTGTGACTTCCATAGTGGGTAAGATACTAGAAGGGTTACTAACTGACACTATTCAGTACTATGTGACTTCCATAGCGGGTAAGATACTAGAAGGGTTACTAACTGACAGTATTCAGTACTATCTGACTTCCATAGTGGGTAAGATACTAGAAGGGTTACTGACTGACAGTATTCAGAACTATGTGACTTCCATAGTGGGTAAGATACTACAAGGGTTACTAACTGACAGTATTCAGAACTGTGTGACTTCCATAGCGGGTAAGATACTAGAAGGGTTACTAACTGACACTATTCAGAACTATGTGACTTCCACAGCGGGTAAGATACTAGAAGGGTTACTAACTGACAGTATTCAGAACTATGTGACATCCATAGTGGGTAAGATACTAGAAGGGTTACTAACTGACAGTATTCAGAACTATGTGACATCCATAGTGGGTAAGATACTAGAAGGGTTACTAACTGACAGTATTCAGTATTAGGTGACTTCCATAGCGGGTAAGATACAAGAAGGGTTACTAACTGACAGTATTCAGAACTATGTGACTTCCATAGTGGGTAAGATACTAGAAGGGTTACTAACTGACAGTATTCAGAACTGTGTGACTTTCATAGTGGGTAAGATACTAGAAGGGTTACTAACTGACAGTATTCAGTACTATGTGACTGTAACGGATCCTACCCGTTACTGAGCCCTTGTCTGGACCTCAAACTATTTATTCAAAGACTATGGACATTTATTACTGTTTGGACTCTGTGCTGTGCCTTGGCGTACAAACTGGCCAGCTATTCCCTAAGAGAAAGACTTAAATTCATAGACTTTGGATCACATAGTATGTTTAATGTATGGCGAACGTTTTAGTTATTGTATGTAGTATGTTGAGGGTTTACTCCAAGGGAATAGGCAGTGAGGGGTTAATTATTTCATTATGTATTGCAGACTCCCAAGCCTTTTGCTTAATTATTCAACCCCTGGCCATTGTTAAAGAAATGAATATTCTGGCCACTCAAGTCCTTGGAGTGAGAACTGTCCTGAGACCCCCCTGCTGTGTATGTTAATCCATTCACACCCCTCAGTCTGTGAGTCACCTATTGTATAGCCTGAAACTCTGTTGCCAGCCCTTTGTATTATGTTGTGAGTTGATTACCTCTGTGAATGCTCTCATTGTGTCAGCCCTCGCCTTTTGTCTGATGTGTTTGATTTAATCAAGTTCCCTATTGTATCAGGTTCCCCATGTGATCCAATGTACTGTACTGTATATAAATATCTGTGGTTTGTGACAATAAAATGAGTTCTGTTTTGGAGTGAACAAGGAGTCCTGGAGTCTTGTATTGCTTATGGTTTAAAGTATCCACTCTGATACCCATCTGCGACAAGTATCCTGAATCGCTGACCGCCTGCTGCCAGTTTCCTGCGACCCAACTTCGTGGACTGTCAGGCGGCGACGTGGACTCTTTCCTGCTTCCAGTGATCCTGCGGCTGTTTCCAGTGACTGTCCATACTTCAACTGGTGCATCCGACGGCGCTTATCTGCGTCGAGAAGGAGAGACCCGGGAACGACGGCGGAAGGCGACGCGGTCCCTTCTCAGCTTCCGTTACATTGGTGGCATAGCGGTGGGATTTCTCCTTCATATCGGGTGCAGCAATTGAGACATGGCAGACGAAGCAGTGCTGGCAGACACTCTTGGAGCATACGAGGATCGCTACAGCGCCATCTGAATACAGTGGTGGACCCGGCTGGGCGATGTTATCTACGACTTCGTTCCAGAGTTGGATGCGTGCATTACAGAGGAGCTCAGAGTACAGGAGGAGTACTGGGACTTTGTTAAATACCTGGACCAGGAATATGGTTCCGAGGGCCTTTTTGACTGGTGCCCAGCCCGCTTGCGATGGGACATCCAAGGGCTGGTATGGAACGCCTACCACATGGACTCTACTTTTGGGTGCCCTGACTCCAGCAGATACTGGGAGATCCGGGACAAAAGAGAGAACCGTTTTGGTGGATACATTCCTGCGGACTGCCAGGGAAATTTGGATATTCTGGCAGGATGTGAATGGGACCTGGAGCAACTATATGCTGGGTTCATTCGAGAGGTCCGGGAATTCCAAAAAGAGGAAGAAGAATGGGGGGGTAACGCATCTGAGGAGGACTTCAGCGACTTTGAGGGCCAGTATTGTGTTACCCCTGTTCACTCCACACTGGTGAGTGGGAATTCGTTCCTCACCAGTGCCCCTGTTGTTGCCCCTGCATTAGGAAGTGGGAAAATCGTCCTTCCTGATACCCCTTTGCCCCTGAACTGTATTTTCCCTGAGCTGAGGAGTGGGAATGCATTCCTCCTCAGTGAAGAACATCAGGGGATGGGACGGACGTCTCCCCTGATAGGCATATTGCCCCTTCCCCTGTTTTCCCAGCTGCGGTGGACGAGACGCAGGTCCCCACCAGCAGCAATTGTATGCCCCAACTGATGGGTGGGAGAGAGCCCATCAGTCCCTGTGAACCCCCTGCTGTGGTGAGGGGAGAAGAGCTCACCAGCAGCCCCAGAAAGATGCCCCCTGTTCTATTGGAGAATGCCCTGGGAGAGGAGCAGTGTGTGCACCCCAGGGCCATGGATGATGCCGCCTTGAGGGATGGGACTGCGGTCTCCCTCAAGGCAGAAGAAAGGCCTATGTGTAATGGCCTACAGGAGGAGGACCCCAGTGGGCTGGGAGAAAACAGTGCCGCTGCCCCTCCTAAAGATATGGACTGTGAACTGATGGGTGGGAGCAAGCCCATCAGTCCCCTGAGGCCCCTGCTGTAGTGGGTGGGAGAGAACCCAGCAGCAGCCTCAAGATGTTGCCCCTGGTGGGGGTGGAAGATGCCCTGGGAGCAGAGCTGTGCGTGCTCCCCAGGATTACAAGTAATGCCACCTTGAGGGATGGGACTGCGGCCTCCCTCAAGGCAGAAGAAAGGCCTATGTGTAATGGCTTACAGGAGGAGGACCCCAGTGGGATGGGAGAAAATAGTGCCGCTGGCCCTCCTACAAATATGGACTGTGAACTGATGGGTGGGAGCGAGCCTATCAGTTCCCCTGAGACCCCTGCTGTAATGGGTGTGAGAGAACCCAGCAGCAGCCCCAAAATGTTGCCCCTGGTGGGGGTGGAAGATGGCCTGGGAGCGGAGCCGTGCGTGCTCCCCAGGATTACAAGTAATGTGGCCTTGAGGGATGGGACTGCGGTCTCCCTCAAGGGAAAAGAAAGGCCTGGGTGTGATGGCCTGCCAGAGGAGGACCCCAGCGGACTGGGAGAAAGTAGGGCTGCTGGAACTTCCCTGGATATGTTGTATGACCTGATGGGTGGGGAAGAGTGCCCCATCAGTCCCCCTGTAAACCCTGACTTGGTGCGGGAGAGCAAGAGCACCAGGTCATGTGAAGTCCTGGCTGGGATGAGTGGGACAGCCGTCCTCATCCCCAGCCCAGCATCTGTTCTGCCTTCCCCTGAGACCCCTGGCCTAGTGCGTGGGGCCACGGTCATCATTAAAGAGCCTGCTATTCTCCCTGCACTGGAGATTCCCACCTTGGTGAGTGGGACCAGGATCCTCACCAAGGACATTTGTGTTGCCCTGTCCCCTGTTGACCCCAGCTTGGTGGGTGGGAATGTATTCCCCATCAGGCCCATACCTGATTTGACCCAGGAGTGTGGGAGCTGCATCCGCTCCTGTCCCTCTGGGGCCCTGGCCCAACTAAAAGGGGGAGATGGGTCTCTCTCCCCAAACTCTGGTGCCCAGAAGCCAGAGGCACAGGTGCCCCAGGGAGATCCCCCTTATAGACTGGCTCTGGACCCTGAGCCACTGGCCCCAGACCCAGAAGGATTTGACTTCAGCACTGCCTGGAGAAGGGCCCAGGAGAGGCCACCTGTTTTGATGTTTGTCAGGACAAACAGGCATCAGTGCCCCTGGCCCAGGTTTAAGGACACAGGAACTGGCATTTTCTTCACTGGCCCAGGACAAGGGCCCTGTACACCGCTACCGGGCCCAGACAAAGGGCTCATGTTTTCCCCTGGCCCAGGACAAAAAGACTGCTTCACCCTCTGGCCCAGGATTAAGGACAAAGGGACTTGCAATTGTTTCCCTGGCCCAGGACCAGGGCCTTGTTTCCCCCTACCTGGCCCAGACAAAGGGCTCATGTTTTCCCCTGGCCCAGAACAGAAAGACTACTTTAACCACTGGCCCAGGACAAGGGGCCCCTCAGTAGAAACTGGCCTAGGACCAAGGCCTTCGGACTAGTGCTCTGTCCAGACAAGTGCCTCACCACCTCCATGCCCTCCTACAGCTCCAAGCCAGCGTTTACTACCGCACCCGCTGGCTTGGAACCAAAAGGGGGAGAAATGTAACGGATCCTACCCGTTACTGAGCCCTTGTCTGGACCTCAAACTATTTATTCAAAGACGATGGACATTTATTACTGTTTGGACTCTGTGCTGTGCCTTGGCGTACAAACTGGCCAGCTATTCCCTAAGAGAAAGACTTAAATTCATAGACTTTGGATCACATAGTATGTTTAATGTATGGCGAACGTTTTAGTTATTGTATGTAGTATGTTGAGGGTTTACTCCAAGGGAATAGGCAGTGAGGGGTTAATTATTTCATTATGTATTGCAGACTCCCAAGCCTTTTGCTTAATTATTCAACCCCTGGCCATTGTTAAGGAAATGAATATTCTGGCCACTCAAGTCCTTGGAGTGAGAACTGTCCTGAGACCCCCCTGCTGTGTGTGTTAATCCATTCACACCCCTCAGTCTGTGAGTCACCTATTGTATAGCCTGAAACTCTTGTGTCAGCCCTTTGTATTATGTTGTGAGTTGATTACCTCTGTGAATGCTCTCATTGTGTCAGCCCTTGCCTTTTGTCTGATGTGTTTGATTTAATCAAGTTCCCTATTGTATCAGGTTCCCCATGTGATCCAATGTACTGTACTGTATATAAATATCTGGGGTTTGTGACAATAAAGAGAGTTCTGTTTTGGAGTGAACAAGGAGTCCTGGAGTCTTGTATTGCTTATGGTTTAAAGTATCCACTCTGATACCCATCTGCGCCAAGTATCCTGAATCGCTGACCGCCTGCTGCCAGTTTCCTGCGACCCAACTTCGTGGACTGTCAGGCGGCGACGTGGACTCTTTCCTGCTTCCAGTGATCCTGCGGCTGTTTCCAGTGACTGTCCATACTTCAACTGGTGCATCCGACGGCGCTTATCTGCGTCGAGAAGGAGAGACCCGGGAACGACGGCGGAAGGCGACGCGGTCCCTTCTCAGCTTCCGTTACAGTGACTTCCATAGTGGGTAAGATACTAGAAGGGTTACTAACTGACAGTATTCAGAACTATGTGACTTCCATAGTGGGTAAGATACAAGAAGGGTTACTAACTGACAGTATTCAGAACCATGTGACTTCCATAGCGGGTAAGATACTAGAAGGGTTACTAACTGACACTATTCAGAACTATGTGACTTCCATAGTGGGTAAGATACTAGAAGGGTTACTAACTGACAGTATTCAGAACTGTGTGACTTTCATAGTGGGTAAGATACTAGAAGGGTTACTAACTGACAGTATTCAGAACTATGTGACTTCCATAGTGGGTAAGATACTAGAAGGGTTACTGACAGTATTCAGAACTATGTGACTTCCATAGCGGGTAAGATACTAGAAGGGTTACTAACTGACAGTATTCAGTACTATGTGACTTCCATAGTGGGTAAGATACTAGAAGGGTTACTAACTGACAGTATTCAGAACTATGTGACTTCCATAGTGGGTAAGATACAAGAAGAGTTACTAACTGACAGTATTCAGAACTATGTGACTTCCATAGCGGGTAAGATACTAGAAGGGTTACTAACTGACACTATTCAGAACTATGTGACTTCCATAGTGGGTAAGATACTAGAAGGGTTACTAACTGACAGTATTCAGAACTATATGACTTCCATAGCGGGTAAGATACAAGAAGGGTTACTAACTGACAGTATTCAGAACTGTGTGACTTCCATAGTGGGTATGATACTAGAAGGGTTACTAACTGACACTATTCAGAACTATGTGACTTCCATAGTGGGGTAAGGTACTAGAAGGGTTACTAACTGACACTATTCAGAACTATGTGACTTCCATAGTGGGTATGATACTAGAAGGGTTACTGACTGACAGTATTCAGAACTATGTGACTTCCATAGTGGGTAAGATACTAGAAGGGTTACTAACTGACAGTATTCAGAATTATGTGACATCCATAGTGGGTAAGATACTAGAAGGGTTACTAACTTACACTATTCAGAACTATGTGACTTCCATAGTGGGTAAGATACTAGAAGGGTTACTAACTGACACTATTCAGAACTATGTGACTTCCATAGTGGGTAAGATACTAGAAGGGTTACTAACTGACTCTATTCAGAACTATGTGACTTCCATAGTGGGTAAGATACTAGAAGGGTTACTGACTGACAGTATTCAGAACTATGTGACTTCCATAGTGGGTAAGATACTAGAAGGGTTACTAACTGACAGTATTCAGAACTATGTGACTTCCATAGTGGGTAAGATACTAGAAGCGTTACTAACTGACAGTATTCAGAACTATGTGACTTCCATAGTGGGTAAGATACTAGAAGGGTTACTAACTGACAGTATTCAGTACTATGTGAAGATAAACAATATTATTAATATGAATCAGTATGGTTTTATGAAGAATAGATCATGTCAGACTAATTTACTTGCATTTTACTAAAGAGTAAGTAGTCATTTGGACAGGGGAATTGCACTATTGCTCCTCACTAATCAATACTGCTCTATCCTCTGCCAAACAGCATTACTACTCCTCACTAATAAATACTGCTCTATCCTCTGCCAAACAGCATTACTACTCCTCACTAATAAATACTGCTCTATCCTCTGCCAAACAGCATTACTACTCCTCACTAATAAATACTGCTCTATCCTCTGCCAAACAGCATTACTACTCCTCACTAATAAATACTGCTCTATCCTCTGCCAAACAGCACTACTACTCCACACTAATCAGCACTGCTCTGTCCTCTGCCAAACAGCACTACTACTCCTCACTAATCAGCACTGCTCTGTCCTCTGCCAAACAGCATTACTACTCCTCACTAATCAGCACTGCTCTGTCCTCTGCCAAACAGCATTACTACTCCTCACTAATCAGCACTGATCTGTCCTCTGCCAAACAGCATTACTACTCCTCACTAATCAGTACTGCTCTGTCCTCTGCCAAACAGCATTACTACTCCTCACTAATCAGTACTGCTCTGTCCTCTGCCAAACAGCATTACTACTCCTCACTAATCAGTACTGCTCTGTCCTCTGCCAAACAGCATTACTACTCCTCACTAATCAGTACTGCTCTGTCCTCTGCCAAACAGCATTACTACTCCTCACTAATCAGCACTGCTCTGTCCTCTGCCAAACAGCATTACTACTCCTCACTAATCAGTACTGCTCTGTCCTCTGCCAAACAGCATTACTACTCCTCACTAATCAGCACTGCTCTGTCCTCTGCCAAACAGCATTACTACTCCTCACTAATCAGTACTGCTCTGTCCTCTGCCAAACAGCATTACTACTCCTCACTAATCAGTACTGCTCTGTCCTCTGCCAAACAGCAATTACTCTCCTCACTAATCAGCACTGCTCTGTCCTCTGCCAAACAGCATTACTACTCCTCACTAATCAGTAACTGCTCTGTCCTCTGCCAAACAGCATTACTACTCCTCACTAATCAAGCACTGCTCTGTCCTCTGCCAAACAGCATTACTACTCCTCACTAATCAGCACTGCTCCTGTCCTCTGCCAAACAGCATTACTACTCCTCACTAATCAGCACTGGCTCTGTCCTCTGCCAACAGACATTACTACTCCTCACTAATCAGTACTGCTCTGTCCTCTGCCAAAACAGCATTACTACTCCTCACTAATCAGTACTGCTCTGTCCTCTGCCAAACAGCATTACTACTCCTCACTAATCAGTACTGCTCTGTCCTCTGCCACCTACTACTCCTCACTTCAGCACTCTGTCCTCTGCCAAACAGCACTACTACTCCTCACTAATCAGTACTGCTCTGTCCTCGCCAAACAGCATTACTACTCCTCACTAATCAGCACTGCTCTGTCCTTGCCAAACAGCATACTACTCCTCACTAATCAGTACTGATCTTCCTCTGCCAAACAGCACTACTACTCCTCACTAATCAGTACTGCTCTGTCCTCTGCCAAACAGCATTACTACTCCTCACTAATCAGTACTGCTCTGTCCTCTGCCAAACAGCACTACTACTCCTCACTAATCAGTACTGCTCTGTCCTCTGCCAAACAGCATTACTACTCCTCACTAATCAGTTCACTGCTCTGTCCTCTGCCAAACAGCATTACTACTCCTCACTAATCAGTACTGCTCTGTCCTCTGCCAAACAGCACTATTACTCCTCACTAATCAGTACTGCTCTGTCCTCTGCCAAACAGCATTACTACTCCTCACTAATCAGCACTGCTCTGTCCTCTGCCAAACAGCATTCTACTCCTCACTAATCAGTACTGCTCTGTCCCTCTGCCAAAAGCATTACTACTCCTCACTAATCAGCACTGCTCTGTCCTCTGCCAAACAGCACTACTACTCCTCACTAATAAACACTGCTCTGTCCTCTGCCAAACAGCATTACTACTCCTCACTAATCAGTACTGCTCTGTCCTCTGCCAAACAGCATTACTACTCCTCACTAATCAGTACTGCTCTGTCCTCTGCCAAACAGCATACTACTCCTCACTAATCAGTACTGATCTGTCCTCTGCCAAACAGCATTACTACTCCTCTCTAATCAGACTGCTCTGTCCTCTGCCAAACAAGCATTACTACTCCTCACTAATCAGTACTGCTCTGTCCTCTGCCAAACAGCAATACTACTCCTCACTAATCAGTACTGCTCTGTCCTCTGCAAACAGCATTACTACTCCTCACTAATCAGTACTGCTCTGTCTCTGCCAAACAGCATTACTACTCCTCACTAATCAGCACTGCTCTGTCTCTGCCAAACAGCACTACTACTCCTCACTAATAAACACTGCTCTGTCCTCTGCCAAACAGCATTACTACTCCTCACTAATCAGCACTGCTCTGTCCTCTGCCAAACAGCACTACTACTCCTCACTAATCAGTACTGATCTATCCTCTGCCAAACAGCATTACTACTCCTCACTAATCAGTACTGCTCTGTCCTCTGCCAATCAGCATTACGTTCTCCTCACTAATCAGCACTACTCTGTCCTCTGCCAAACAGCACTACTACTCCTCACAATCAGTAGACTGCTCTGTCCTCTGCCAAACAGCATTACTACTCCTCACTAATCAGTACTGCTCTGTCCTCTGCCAAACAGCATTACTACTCTCTCTAATCAGCACTGCTCTTGTCCTCTGCCAAACAGCATTACTACTCCTCACTGAATCAGTACTGCTCTGTCCTCTGCCAAACAGCATTACTACTCCTCACTAATCAGTACTGCTCTGTCCTCTGCCAAACAGCACTACTACTCCTCACTAATCAGTACTGCTCTGTCCTCTGCCAAACAGCATTACTACTCCTCACTAATCAGACTGCTCTGTCCTCTGCCAAACAGCATTACTACTCCTCACTAATCAGTACTTCTCTGTCCTCTGCCAAACAGCATTACTACTCCTCACTAATCAGTACTGCTCTGTCCTCTGCCAAACAGCATTACTACTCCTCACTAATCAGTACTGATCTGTCCTCTGCCAAACCAGCATTACTACTCCTCACTAATCAGTACTGCTCTGTCCTCTGCCAACAGAATTACTACTCCTCACTAATCAGCACTGCTCTGTCCTCTGCCAAACAGCATTACTACTCCTCACTAATCAGTACTGCCTTGTCCTCTGCCAAACAGCATTACTACTCCTCACTAATCAACACTGCTCTGTCCTCTGCCAAACAGCATACTACTCCTCACTAATCAGCACTGCTCTGTCCTCTGCCAAACAGCATTACTACTCCTCACTAATCAGCACTGCTCTGTCCTCTGCCAAACAGCATTACTACTCCTCACTAATCAGCACTGCTCTGTCCTCTGCCAAACAGCATTACTACTCCTCACTAATCAGTCTGCTCTGTCCTCTGCAAACAGCATTACTACTCCTCACTAATCAGTACTGCTCTGTCCTCTGCCAAACAGCACTACTATTCCTCACTAATCAGTACTGCTCTGTCCCTGCCAAACAGCACTAACTATTCCTCACTAATCAGTACTGCTCTGTCCTCTGCCAAACAGCATTACTACTCCTCACTAATCAGCACTGCTCTGTCCTCTGCCAAACAGCATTACTACTCCTCACTAATCAGTACTGATCTATCCTCTGCCAAACAGCACTACTACTCCTCACTAATCAGTACTGCTCTGTCCTCTGCCAAACAGCATTACTACTCCTCACTAATCAGTACTGCTCTGTCCTCTGCCAAACAGCACTACTACTCCTCACTAATCAGTACTGCTCTGTCCTCTGCCAAACAGCATTACTACTCCTCACTAATCAGCACTGCTCTGTCCTCTGCCAAACAGCATTACTACTCCTCACTAATCAGTACTGCTCTGTCCTCTGCCAAACAGCACTACTACTCCTCACTAATCAGCACTGATCTGTCCTCTGCCAAACAGCATTACTACTCCTCACTAATCAGCACTGCTGTGTCCTCTGCCAAACAGCATTACTACTCCTCACTAATCAGCACTGCTCTGTCCTCTGCCAAACAGCACTATTACTCCTCACTAATCAGTACTGCTCTGTCCTCTGCCAAACAGCATTACTACTCCTCACTAATCAGCACTGCTCTGTCCTCTGCCAAACAGCATTACTACTCCTCACTAATCAGCACTGCTCTGTCCTCTGCCAAACAGCACTATTACTCCTCACTAATCAGTACTGCTCTGTCCTCTGCCAAACAGCATTACTACTCCTCACTAATCAGCACTGCTCTGTCCTCTGCCAAACAGCATTACTACTCCTCACTAATCAGTACTGCTCTGTCCTCTGCCAAACAGCATTACTACTCCTCACTAATCAGCACTGCTCTGTCCTCTGCCAAACAGCACTACTACTCCTCACTAATAAACACTGCTCTGTCCTCTGCCAAACAGCATTACTACTCCTCACTAATCAGTACTGCTCTGTCCTCTGCCAAACAGCATTACTACTCCTCACTAATCAGTACTGCTCTGTCCTCTGCCAAACAGCATTACTACTCCTCACTAATCAGTACTGCTCTGTCCTCTGCCAAACAGCATTACTACTCCTCACTAATCAGTACTGATCTGTCCTCTGCCAAACAGCATTACTACTCCTCTCTAATCAGCACTGCTCTGTCCTCTGCCAAACAGCATTACTACTCCTCACTAATCAGTACTGCTCTGTCCTCTGCCAAACAGCATTACTACTCCTCACTAATCAGTACTGATCTGTCCTCTGCCAAACAGCACTACTACTCCTCACTAATCAGTACTGCTCTGTTCTCTGCCAAACAGCATTACTACTCCTCACTAATCAGTACTGATCTGTCCTCTGCCAAACAGCATTACTACTCCTCTCTAATCAGCACTGCTCTGTCCTCTGCCAAACAGCATTACTACTCCTCACTAATCAGTACTGCTCTGTCCTCTGCCAAACAGCATTACTACTCCTCACTAATCAGTACTGATTTATCCTCTGCCAAACAGCATTACTACTCCTCACTAATCAGTACTGCTCTGTCCTCTGCCAAACAGCATTACTACTCCTCACTAATCAGTACTGCTCTGTCCTCTGCCAAACAGCATTACTACTCCTCACTAATCAGTACTGATCTGTCCTCTGCCAAACAGCATTACTACTCCTCTCTAATCAGCAGTGCTCTGTCCTCTGCCAAACAGCATTACTACTCCTCACTAATCAGTACTGCTCTGTCCTCTGCCAAACAGCACTACTACTCCTCACTAATCAGCACTGCTCTGTCCTCTGCCAAACAGCATTACTACTCCTCACTAATCAGCACTGCTCTGTCCTCTGCCAAACAGCACTATTACTCCTCACTAATCAGTACTGCTCTGTCCTCTGCCAAACAGCATTACTACTCCTCACTAATCAGCACTGCTCTGTCCTCTGCCAAACAGCATTACTACTCCTCACTAATCAGTACTGCTCTGTCCTCTGCCAAACAGCATTACTACTCCTCACTAATCAGCACTGCTCTGTCCTCTGCCAAACAGCACTACTACTCCTCACTAATAAACACTGCTCTGTCCTCTGCCAAACAGCATTACTACTCCTCACTAATCAGTACTGCTCTGTCCTCTGCCAAACAGCATTACTACTCCTCACTAATCAGTACTGCTCTGTCCTCTGCCAAACAGCATTACTACTCCTCACTAATCAGTACTGCTCTGTCCTCTGCCAAACAGCATTACTACTCCTCACTAATCAGTACTGATCTGTCCTCTGCCAAACAGCATTACTACTCCTCTCAAATCAGCACTGCTCTGTCCTCTGCCAAACAGCATTACTACTCCTCACTAATCAGTACTGCTCTGTCCTCTGCCAAACAGCATTACTACTCCTCACTAATCAGTACTGCTCTGTCCTCTGCCAAACAGCATTACTACTCCTCACTAATCAGTACTGATCTGTCCTCTGCCAAACAGCACTACTACTCCTCACTAATCAGTACTGCTCTGTTCTCTGCCAAACAGCATTACTACTCCTCACTAATCAGTACTGATCTGTCCTCTGCCAAACAGCATTACTACTCCTCTCTAATCAGCACTGATCTGTCCTCTGCCAAACAGCATTACTACTCCTCACTAATCAGTACTGCTCTGTCCTCTGCCAAACAGCATTACTACTCCTCACTAATCAGTACTGATTTATCCTCTGCCAAACAGCATTACTACTCCTCACTAATCAGTACTGCTCTGTCCTCTGCCAAACAGCATTACTACTCCTCACTAATCAGTACTGATTTATCCTCTGCCAAACAGCATTACTGCTCCTCACTAATCAGTACTGCTCTGTCCTCTGCCAAACAGCATTACTACTCCTCACTAATCAGTACTGCTCTGTCCTCTGCCAAACAGCATTACTACTCCTCACTAATCAGTACTGCTCTGTCCTCTGCCAAACAGCATTACTACTCCTCACTAATCAGCAGTGCTCTGTCCTCTGCCAAACAGCATTACTACTCCTCACTAATCAGTACTGATCTGTCCTCTGCCAAACAGCATTACTACTCCTCTCTAATCAGCAGTGCTCTGTCCTCTGCCAAACAGCATTACTACTCCTCACTAATCAGTACTGCTCTGTCCTCTGCCAAACAGCACTACTACTCCTCACTAATAAACACTGCTCTGTCCTCTGCCAAACAGCATTACTACTCCTCACTAATCAGTACTGCTCTGTCCTCTGCCAAACAGCACTACTACTCCTCACTAATCAGTACTGCTCTGTCCTCTGCCAAACAGCATTACTACTCCTCACTAATCAGCACTGCTCTGTCCTCTGCCAAACAGCATTACTACTCCTCACTAATCAGCAGTGCTCTGTCCTCTGCCAAACAGCATTACTACTCCTCACTAATCAGTACTGATCTGTGCTCTGCCAAACAGCATTACTACTCCTCACTAATCAGCACTGCTCTGTCCTCTGCCAAACAGCATTACTACTCCTCACTAATCAGCACTGCTCTGTCCTCTGCCAAACAGCATTACTACTCCTCACTAATCAGCACTGCTCTGTCCTCTGCCAAACAGCATTACTACTCCTCACTAATCAGCACTGATCTGTCCTCTGCCAAACAGCATTACTACTCCTCACTAATCAGCACTGCTCCGTCCTCTGCCAAACAGCATTACTACTCCTCACTAATCAGCACTGCTCTGTCCTCTGCCAAACAGCATTACTACTCCTCACTAATCAGTACTGCTCCGTCCTCTGCCAAACAGCATTACTACTCCTCACTAATCAGTACTGATCTGTCCTCTGCCAAACAGCATTACTACTCCTCACTAATCAGTACTGCTCTGTCCTCTGCCAAACAGAATTACTACTCCTCACTAATCAGCACTGCTCTGTCCTCTGCCAAACAGCATTACTACTCCTCACTAATCAGTACTGCTCTGTCCTCTGCCAAACAGCATTACTACTCCTCACTAATCAACACTGCTCTGTCCTCTGCCAAACAGCATTACTACTCCTCACTAATCAGCACTGCTCTGTCCTCTGCCAAACAGCATTACTACTCCTCACTAATCAGCACTGCTCTGTCCTCTGCCAAACAGCATTACTACTCCTCACTAATCAGTACTGCTCTGTCCTCTGCCAAACAGCATTACTACTCCTCACTAATCAGTACTGCTCTGTCCTCTGCCAAACAGCACTACTATTCCTCACTAATCAGTACTGCTCTGTCCTCTGCCAAACAGCACTACTATTCCTCACTAATCAGTACTGCTCTGTCCTCTGCTAAACAGCATTACTACTCCTCACTAATCAGCACTGCTCTGTCCTCTGCCAAACAGCATTACTACTCCTCACTAATCAGTACTGATCTATCCTCTGCCAAACAGCACTACTACTCCTCACTAATCAGTACTGCTCTGTCCTCTGCCAAACAGCATTACTACTCCTCACTAATCAGTACTGCTCTGTCCTCTGCCAAACAGCACTACTACTCCTCACTAATCAGTACTGCTCTGTCCTCTGCCAAACAGCATTACTACTCCTCACTAATCAGCACTGCTCTGTCCTCTGCCAAACAGCATTACTACTCCTCACTAATCAGTACTGCTCTGTCCTCTGCCAAACAGCACTACTACTCCTCACTAATCAGCACTGATCTGTCCTCTGCCAAACAGCATTACTACTCCTCACTAATCAGCACTGCTGTGTCCTCTGCCAAACAGCATTACTACTCCTCACTAATCAGCACTGCTCTGTCCTCTGCCAAACAGCACTATTACTCCTCACTAATCAGTACTGCTCTGTCCTCTGCCAAACAGCATTACTACTCCTCACTAATCAGCACTGCTCTGTCCTCTGCCAAACAGCATTACTACTCCTCACTAATCAGCACTGCTCTGTCCTCTGCCAAACAGCACTATTACTCCTCACTAATCAGTACTGCTCTGTCCTCTGCCAAACAGCATTACTACTCCTCACTAATCAGCACTGCTCTGTCCTCTGCCAAACAGCATTACTACTCCTCACTAATCAGTACTGCTCTGTCCTCTGCCAAACAGCATTACTACTCCTCACTAATCAGCACTGCTCTGTCCTCTGCCAAACAGCACTACTACTCCTCACTAATAAACACTGCTCTGTCCTCTGCCAAACAGCATTACTACTCCTCACTAATCAGTACTGCTCTGTCCTCTGCCAAACAGCATTACTACTCCTCACTAATCAGTACTGCTCTGTCCTCTGCCAAACAGCATTACTACTCCTCACTAATCAGTACTGCTCTGTCCTCTGCCAAACAGCATTACTACTCCTCACTAATCAGTACTGATCTGTCCTCTGCCAAACAGCATTACTACTCCTCTCTAATCAGCACTGCTCTGTCCTCTGCCAAACAGCATTACTACTCCTCACTAATCAGTACTGCTCTGTCCTCTGCCAAACAGCATTACTACTCCTCACTAATCAGTACTGATCTGTCCTCTGCCAAACAGCACTACTACTCCTCACTAATCAGTACTGCTCTGTTCTCTGCCAAACAGCATTACTACTCCTCACTAATCAGTACTGATCTGTCCTCTGCCAAACAGCATTACTACTCCTCTCTAATCAGCACTGCTCTGTCCTCTGCCAAACAGCATTACTACTCCTCACTAATCAGTACTGCTCTGTCCTCTGCCAAACAGCATTACTACTCCTCACTAATCAGTACTGATTTATCCTCTGCCAAACAGCATTACTACTCCTCACTAATCAGTACTGCTCTGTCCTCTGCCAAACAGCATTACTACTCCTCACTAATCAGTACTGCTCTGTCCTCTGCCAAACAGCATTACTACTCCTCACTAATCAGTACTGATCTGTCCTCTGCCAAACAGCATTACTACTCCTCTCTAATCAGCAGTGCTCTGTCCTCTGCCAAACAGCATTACTACTCCTCACTAATCAGTACTGCTCTGTCCTCTGCCAAACAGCACTACTACTCCTCACTAATCAGCACTGCTCTGTCCTCTGCCAAACAGCATTACTACTCCTCACTAATCAGCACTGCTCTGTCCTCTGCCAAACAGCACTATTACTCCTCACTAATCAGTACTGCTCTGTCCTCTGCCAAACAGCATTACTACTCCTCACTAATCAGCACTGCTCTGTCCTCTGCCAAACAGCATTACTACTCCTCACTAATCAGTACTGCTCTGTCCTCTGCCAAACAGCATTACTACTCCTCACTAATCAGCACTGCTCTGTCCTCTGCCAAACAGCACTACTACTCCTCACTAATAAACACTGCTCTGTCCTCTGCCAAACAGCATTACTACTCCTCACTAATCAGTACTGCTCTGTCCTCTGCCAAACAGCATTACTACTCCTCACTAATCAGTACTGCTCTGTCCTCTGCCAAACAGCATTACTACTCCTCACTAATCAGTACTGCTCTGTCCTCTGCCAAACAGCATTACTACTCCTCACTAATCAGTACTGATCTGTCCTCTGCCAAACAGCATTACTACTCCTCTCTAATCAGCACTGCTCTGTCCTCTGCCAAACAGCATTACTACTCCTCACTAATCAGTACTGCTCTGTCCTCTGCCAAACAGCATTACTACTCCTCACTAATCAGTACTGCTCTGTCCTCTGCCAAACAGCATTACTACTCCTCACTAATCAGTACTGATCTGTCCTCTGCCAAACAGCACTACTACTCCTCACTAATCAGTACTGCTCTGTTCTCTGCCAAACAGCATTACTACTCCTCACTAATCAGTACTGATCTGTCCTCTGCCAAACAGCATTACTACTCCTCTCTAATCAGCACTGCTCTGTCCTCTGCCAAACAGCATTACTACTCCTCACTAATCAGTACTGCTCTGTCCTCTGCCAAATAGCATTACTACTCCTCACTAATCAGTACTGATTTATCCTCTGCCAAACAGCATTACTACTCCTCACTAATCAGTACTGCTCTGTCCTCTGCCAAACAGCATTACTACTCCTCACTAATCAGTACTGATTTATCCTCTGCCAAACAGCATTACTACTCCTCACTAATCAGTACTGCTCTGTCCTCTGCCAAACAGCATTACTACTCCTCACTAATCAGTACTGCTCTGTCCTCTGCCAAACAGCATTACTACTCCTCACTAATCAGTACTGCTCTGTCCTCTGCCAAACAGCATTACTACTCCTCACTAATCAGCAGTGCTCTGTCCTCTGCCAAACAGCATTACTACTCCTCACTAATCAGTACTGATCTGTCCTCTGCCAAACAGCATTACTACTCCTCTCTAATCAGCAGTGCTCTGTCCTCTGCCAAACAGCATTACTACTCCTCACTAATCAGTACTGCTCTGTCCTCTGCCAAACAGCACTACTACTCCTCACTAATAAACACTGCTCTGTCCTCTGCCAAACAGCATTACTACTCCTCACTAATCAGTACTGCTCTGTCCTCTGCCAAACAGCACTACTACTCCTCACTAATCAGTACTGCTCTGTCCTCTGCCAAACAGCATTACTACTCCTCACTAATCAGCACTGCTCTGTCCTCTGCCAAACAGCATTACTACTCCTCACTAATCAGCAGTGCTCTGTCCTCTGCCAAACAGCATTACTACTCCTCACTAATCAGTACTGATCTGTGCTCTGCCAAACAGCATTACTACTCCTCACTAATCAGCACTGCTCTGTCCTCTGCCAAACAGCATTACTACTCCTCACTAATCAGCACTGCTCTGTCCTCTGCCAAACAGCATTACTACTCCTCACTAATCAGCACTGCTCTGTCCTCTGCCAAACAGCATTACTACTCCTCACTAATCAGCACTGATCTGTCCTCTGCCAAACAGCATTACTACTCCTCACTAATCAGCACTGCTCCGTCCTCTGCCAAACAGCATTACTACTCCTCACTAATCAGCACTGCTCTATCCTCTGCCAAACAGCATTACTACTCCTCACTAATCAGTACTGCTCCGTCCTCTGCCAAACAGCATTACTACTCCTCACTAATCAGTACTGATCTGTCCTCTGCCAAACAGCATTACTACTCCTCACTAATCAGTACTGATCTGTCCTCTGCCAAACAGCATTACTACTCCTCACTAATCAGTACTGCTCTGTCCTCTGCCAAACAGCATTACTACTCCTCACTAATCAGTACTGCTCCGTCCTCTGCCAAACAGCATTACTACTCCTCACTAATCAGCACTGCTCTGTCCTCTGCCAAACAGCATTACTACTCCTCACTAATCAGTACTGCTCCGTCCTCTGCCAAACAGCATTACTACTCCTCACTAATCAGCACTGCTCTGTCCTCTGCCAAACAGCATTACTACTCCTCACTAATCAATGCTGCTCCGTCCTCTGCCAAACAGCATTACTACTCCTCACTAATCAGCACTGCTCTGTCCTCTGCCAAACAGCATTACTACTCCTCACTAATCAGCACTGCTCTGTCCTCTGCCAAACAGCATTACTACTCCTCACTAATCAATACTGCTCCGTCCTCTGCCAAACAGCATTACTACTCCTCACTAATCAGCACTGCTCTGTCCTCTCCCAAACAGCATTACTACTCCTCACTAATCAGCACTGCTCTGTCCTCTGCCAAACAGCATTACTACTCCTCACTAATCAGTACTGCTCTGTCCTCTGCCAAACAGCATTACTACTCCTCACTAATCAGCACTGATCTGTCCTCTGCCAAACAGCATTACTACTCCTCACTAATCAGCACTGCTCTGTCCTCTGCCAAACAGCATTACTACTCCTCACTAATCAGCACTGATCTGTCCTCTGCCAAACAGCATTACTACTCCTCACTAATCAGCACTGATCTGTCCTCTGCCAAACAGCACTACTACTCCTCACTAATCAGTACTGCTCTGTCCTCTGCCAAACAGCATTACTACTCCTCACTAATCAGCACTGCTCTGTCCTCTGCAAAACAGCATTACTACTCCTCACTAATCAGCACTGCTCTGTCCTCTGCCAAACAGCATTACTACTCCTCACTAATCAGTACTGATCTGTCCTCTGCCAAACAGCATTACTACTCCTCACTAATCAGCACTGCTCTGTCCTCTGCCAAACAGCACTACTACTCCTCACTAATCAGTACTGCTCTGTCCTCTGCCAAACAGCATTACTACTCCTCACTAATCAGTACTGATCTGTCCTCTGCCAAACAGCATTACTACTCCTCACTAATCAGCACTGTTCTGTCCTCTGCCAAACAGCATTACTACTCCTCACTAATCAGTACTGATCTGTCCTCTGCCAAACAGCATTACTACTCCTCACTAATCAGCACTGCTCCGTCCTCTGCCAAACAGCATTACTACTCCTCACTAATCAGCACTGCTCTGTCCTCTGCCAAACAGCATTACTACTCCTCACTAATCAGCACTACTCTGTCCTCTGCCAAACAGCATTACTACTCCTCACTAATCAGTACTGCTCCGTCCTCTGCCAAACAGCATTACTACTCCTCACTAATCAGTACTGATCTGTCCTCTGCCAAACAGCATTACTACTCCTCACTAATCAGCACTGCTCTGTCCTCTGCCAAACAGCATTACTACTCCTCACTAATCAGTACTGCTCCGTCCTCTGCCAAACAGCATTACTACTCCTCACTAATCAGCACTGCTCCGTCCTCTGCCAAACAGCATTACTACTCCTCACTAATCAGCACTGCTCTGTCCTCTGCCAAACAGCATTACTACTCCTCACTAATCAGCACTGCTCTGTCCTCTGCCAAACAGCATTACTACTCCTCACTAATCAATACTGCTCCGTCCTCTGCCAAACAGCATTACTACTCCTCACTAATCAGCACTGCTCTGTCCTCTGCCAAACAGCATTACTACTCCTCACTAATCAGCACTGCTCTGTCCTCTGCCAAACAGCATTACTACTCCTCACTAATCAGCACTGCTCTGTCCTCTGCCAAACAGCATTACTACTCCTCACTAATCAGCACTGCTCTGTCCTCTGCCAAACAGCATTACTACTCCTCACTAATCAGCACTGCTCTGTCCTCTGCCAAACAGCATTACTACTCCTCACTAATCAGTACTGCTCTGTCCTCTGCCAAACAGCATTACTACTCCTCACTAATCAGCACTGCTCTGTCCTCTGCCAAACAGCATTACTACTCCTCACTAATCAGTACTGATCTGTCCTCTGCCAAACAGCATTACTACTCCTCACTAATCAACACTGCTCTGTCCTCTGCCAAACAGCATTACTACTCCTCACTAATCAGTACTGCTCTGTCCTCTGCCAAACAGCATTACTACTCCTCATTAATCAGTACTGCTCTATCCTCTGCCAAACAGCATTACTACTCCTCACTAATCAGCACTGCTCTGTCCTCTGCCAAACAGCATTACTACTCCTCACTAATCAGCACTGCTCTGTCCTCTGCCAAACAGCATTACTACTCCTCACTAATCAGTACTGCTCTGTCCTCTGCCAAACAGCATTACTACTCCTCACTAATCAGCACTGCTCTGTCCTCTGCCAAACAGCATTACTACTCCTCACTAATCAGTACTGCTCTGTCCTCTGCCAAACAACACTACTACTCCTCACTAATCAGCACTGCTCTGTCCTCTGCCAAACAGCACTACTACTCCTCACTAATCAGTACTGCTCTATCCTCTGCCAAACAGCATTACTACTCCTCACTAATCAATACTGCTCCGTCCTCTGCCAAACAGCATTACTACTCCTCACTAATCAGCACTGCTCTGTCCTCTGCCAAACAGCATTACTACTTCTCACTAATCAGTACTGCTCTGTCCTCTGCCAAACAGCATTACTACTCCTCACTAATCAGTACTGCTCTGTCCTCTGCCAAACAGCATTACTACTCCTCACTAATCAGCACTGCTCTGTCCTCTGCCAAACAGCATTACTACTCCTCACTAATCAGCACTGCTCTGTCCTCTGCCAAACAGCATTACTACTCCTCACTAATCAGTACTGCTCTGTCCTCTGCCAAACAGCATTACTACTCCTCACTAATCAGCACTGCTCTGTCCTCTGCCAAACAGCATTACTACTCCTCACTAATCAATACTGCTCCGTCCTCTGCCAAACAGCATTACTACTCCTCACTAATCAGCACTGCTCTGTCCTCTGCCAAACAGCACTACTACTCCTCACTAATCAGTACTGCTCTGTCCTCTGCCAAACAGCATTACTACTCCTCACTAATCAGTACTGCTCTGTCCTCTGCCAAACAGCATTACTACTCCTCACTAATCAGTACTGATCTGTCCTCTGCCAAACAGCATTACTACTCCTCACTAATCAGTACTGATCTGTCCTCTGCCAAACAGCATTACTACTCCTCACTAATCAGTACTGATCTGTCCTCTGCCAAACAGCACTACTACTCCTCACTAATCAGCACTGCTCTGTCCTCTGCCAAACAGCATTACTACTCCTCACTAATCAGTACTGCTCTGTCCTCTGCCAAACAGCATTACTACTCCTCACTAATCAGTACTGCTCTGTCCTCTGCCAAACAGCATTACTACTCCTCACTAATCAGCACTGCTCTGTCCTCTGCCAAACAGCATTACTACTCCTCACTAATCAGCACTGCTCTGTCCTCTGCCAAACAGCATTACTACTCCTCACTAATCAGCACTGCTCTGTCCTTTGCCAAACAGCATTACTACTCCTCACTAATCAGCACTGCTCTGTCCTCTGCCAAACAGCATTACTACTCCTCACTAATCAGTACTGATCTATCCTCTGCCAAACAGCACTACTACTCCTCACTAATCAGTACTGCTCCGTCCTCTGCCAAACAGCATTACTACTCCTCACTAATCAGTACTGCTCTGTCCTCTGCCAAACAGCATTACTACTCCTCACTAATCAGCACTGATCTGTCCTCTGCCAAACAGCATTACTACTCCTCACTAATCAGTACTGCTCTGTCCTCTGCCAAACAGCATTACTACTCCTCACTAATCAGTACTGCTCTGTCCTCTGCCAAACAGCATTACTACTCCTCACTGATCAGCACTGCTCTGTCCTCTGCCAAACAGCATTACTACTCCTCACTAATCAGTACTGCTCTGTCCTCTGCCAAACAGCATTACTACTCCTCACTAATCAACACTGCTCTGTCCTCTGCCAAACAGCATTACTACTCCCCACTAATCAGCACTGCTCTGTCCTCTGCCAAACAGCATTACTACTCCTCACTAATCAGTACTGCTCTGTCCTCTGCCAAACAGCATTACTACTCCTCACTAATCAGTACTGATCTGTCCTCTGCCAAACAGCATTACTACTCCTCACTAATCAGTACTGCTCCGTCCTCTGCCAAACAGCATTACTACTCCTCACTAATCAGCACTGATCTATCCTCTGCCAAACAGCATTACTACTCCTCACTAATCAGTACTGATCTATCCTCTGCCAAACAGCATTACTACTCCTCACTAATCAGCACTGCTCTGTCCTCTGCCAAACAGCATTACTACTCCTCACTAATCAGTACTGCTCTGTCCTCTGCCAAACAGCATTACTACTCCTCACTAATCAACACTGCTCTGTCCTCTGCCAAACAGCATTACTACTCCTCACTAATCAGTACTGCTCTGTCCTCTGCCAAACAGCATTACTACTCCTCACTAATCAGCACTGCTCTGTCCTCTGCCAAACAGCATTACTACTCCTCACTAATCAGCACTGCTCTGTCCTCTGCCAAACAGCATTACTACTCCTCACTAATCAGCACTGCTCTGTCCTCTGTCAAACAGCATTACTACTCCTCACTAATCAGAACTGCTCTGTCCTCTGCCAAACAGCATTACTACTCCTCACTAATCTAATATGGGGATATGATTAGGGTAAGGATTTGGGGAGATGTCACCAGCCACAAGGAGGCGGAGGATAACACAAATAGCCAGAAGGTGGGAATGTGATTTGTGCCTGCTGTGGGTTGGAGTGGAAGGATGGGCTGGTCTGAGCAATAGATAGAGGGTGTGAGATTAGGGAGGAGGAGAGATGAATGTGGGGAGAAGTAGGCAGATAAGTGATGGATATTACAGTATAAGAGTCAATAGATAGAGGGTGTGAGATTATGGAGGAGGAGAGATGAATGTGGGGAGAAGTAGGCAGATAAGTGATGGATATTACAGTATAAGAGTCAATAGATAGAGGGTGTGAGATTATGGAGGAGGAGAGATGAATGTGGGGAGAAGTAGGCAGATAAGTGATGGATATTACAGTATAAGAGTCAATAGATAGAGGGTGTGAGATTAGGGAGGAGGAGAGATGAATGTGGGGAAAAGTAGGCAGATAAGTGATGGATATTACAGTATAAGAGTTGTGTATAAAGTAAAAGAACAGGCTGCATTGTGGGGTAACAGAGCAGGTACAGGGGAGAAAGTATATTGGACATGTTTGTGGTCGCAATTTATTTTTTGTGTATTTTTATTCAGATCTGCAATATAGTTATATTTTATTTAGTATTTCATTACTATTAGATAGATTTATATATATATTCCCTTTGAGAGGGAAATATTTAGTTAAAAGTGCAAGTTTCTGGTGTTTTTCCAAGTAGATTATTGAATTGACACATGGCGTATTTCCCTTCCTTCCTGCAGGTACAGTATAACGTGTGTCAGGTTCCACAAGCACGCCGTGTACAGATACAGAAGGCAGCATTTAGCAGCTGGGTAGGATCTGCAAACAAAGTAAAATTGGAGGGTCGTTTAGGGAGTCTTATAGGCAGGAAATTTGTTCTCCATGTTTGGGGTGTCTGGGGGCACTCTGGGGGAGAGGAAGAGAGAAAGGAGATTTACTCAAAATGCCTCAAAATCTTGGTTGACTGAGACAGGCAGCTGTGATCCAGGTACCTTCCTGATCTGTTATCTCTGTGTTAGGGGAGTCTGGGGTGTATGAAGGGAGCGATGGAGATTTACCCCAAATACTACAACACTTTGTGCGACTGAGAAGACATAAGAAGCCGTGACCCAAGATCCTGACTGATCTGGCTGTTTTCTCTTTGATAGGAAAGTCTGAGGGTGTGTGAAGGGAGGAAAGGAGGTTTACCCAAAATACCCCAACATTTTGTGTGATTGTCTGGAGAGACACAGGCAGCTGTGATCCAGGTTCCCTCCTGCGCTGGCTCTTATCTCGGTGTTTTTTGAGTTTGGGGACAGAAGCAGCTGAACAGAGAGTGTGTGTCACGGGAACCCCATGGCCCTTGGCTCCTGGAGGGGCCTGGGGGTCAGCCCCCTCCCTACAGATCATGGATTCCACTCACGGGGAAGCGCCTTTGCCAGCTTACCAGTCTCCTCTCGGGTCTAAGTCACCCTGTGCTTATTGGAGGCATGGTGACTGGGAAAACCCACCTGGTCTGCCCAAAGCAGACCCAACAGACTAATCAGCCCTGAGGGCTGTGTGCACCTCACCAGGACCAACCTACAGACTCTGTGGACTATTCTAACCAGTGTTATGACTATTGGAGTTAATATTGCTATGTAGAACTTTGGGACGTTATATTGGCGGACAGGTATGCAAAAAGGACTAAAAATCATAGTCTGCTTTCAGGGGACTGGGCCGTTAGGGGTTAATTATTTGAATTGGGCCAAGGATGCTGCAAATGTATATTGCAGTCCCTCAAGCCTTTTGTTTCATTGTTCACCCTCACCCAAGCTCTGTGTGTATTGTAGTCACTCCAGTGATTGTAGGTCTGTGAACTGTACTGAGACCCCCTGTGGTGTGCTAACCTAATCACGTCTGGCCCTTTGTATTGTGTTGTACCATTTGTTGCCAGCCCTTTTGTGTAGTAATGCAATCATGTCTGTGTTATTGTAATTGTTGGGACCTTCTGTGTTTGGTCCTTTGTCTTGTATATTGTGATTATATTATCCCTGTGACTCACCTATTGTATCCTGCCTGCCCATGTATTTCATTGTAGGTTTTGTGTATAAATATGTGTGGTTTGTTCCAATAAAGGCAGTTGTTATTCTACCCCAAGACACTGGTGTTGTCTAATGCTTGGGGTAAAGCTTGCTGTATCCAGAGTGTGCTCTTGGTACCCTGACACTAGTTTTGCCTAGTTTTGGGGTATATTGCGGTATGCTGTTGGATGTCCATCTGGCTTGTAGCGGAAGAAGTGACCATTGACGGGGACACCAAGACTGGGTGCCCGCTAGTACTGTCACAGTGTGTTTTTGTTGACAGTGATAGTGATAAGGATAGGGACAGTTAATTAAGAAAGTAAATAAATAAAAATTAAAAAAAAACAGCTTGACTGATAGGCGACAGAGACAGGGATCCTGATGTGAGATGTGACTGAGGCAGACTGATACTAGAAGAGATAGAACATTTTGTAGAGGCAAGACATCACATACAATTAGTCATATTATGAACGTTACTGTTCAAATACACACATTAGTTGAATAATGTCCGGCAAACTTATTAAGGGGGGGGGGGCGAAAGGAGTTGGAACAATGCAGGGAATTGTGTGAGAACAGTGGTAGTCCAAAAACTGACTGCTGCCATGGTTGCTGCTACATGTGCAACACATGATGGCGGTCCTTATCAAAAAGTTCGACCAGCACCAGTACTATTAATAAACCATCTCAAAACACTGAAGACAACAAGTCACATTTCAGTGTTGATGAAAAAGTGGAAGAAGCTGCAGCAGCTCAACCAACTGCTACATCTGACAGTGAGACAAACGGGAATAAACCTGTCCTAAAAGTAGTAGTGAACATTATAACAATCACTCTAAGATGAAAAGTAAAAATAAATTGTTCGAGACCCCTAAAAGCCTAGAGGAATATAAAAGTAGTGGGGAAAAGTGGCGGCAATCCTGGGGATGACCTACTTACTGATGATGATGTAGATCTACAATATATCCCCCCAGCATCCTTCTCTGCTGCACATGCAGATGAAGAGGAGAGGGAGGGTGATGACAGGGCCAGAAAAGTAGCTGAAAGGCAAAGGCTCAATCTTCCACCACTGAAGAGGAGCCTGTCTACAAATTATTTGATAAATCAATTGGAATGTCTGACTATGGCCAAGTAAAGATGCCAAAAAATACAAAATCATCCTGTCAGTCATCATAAGCATCATTACTGCTTCTATGTCCCAGCACCACTTAGCCACACACATTAGTGTTGAGTAACCAGCAACAACCACAACACAGGTGATTAACATGCACACCCTTAGCAATGATGAGGGCCTCTGCTGCTGCTGGAAGTGCAGCACATTGGACACCGAGTAGCAGTACTACAAATGAAACAGCATCAAGCCCCAGTAGTAGTAGTAGTAGTAGTAGGAGTCCCTCAGGAACCCCTCAGTCTATGAACTCCATGGTACGGAGATCACTCACTCACGATCCAAGAGCTCTCCAATGAACTGTTTACTCAAAGCGCTGAGCTAAGAACAAGAGGTCATCCATTAAGACTACAGGAAAGGTGCTTTCGAAAAAAACAAAGGCAGGGAATTTTTTACATCAAGGACAGCAAAGTTATGGAATTCTTTGCATAGAGATGCTGTGCTTGCAGATACTGTAACAAAAATCAAATATATACCTATCTAGCACAGAACAATAGTGAGAATTATGACAGATGACTTCAAAGCAGATAGGGTGTTGATCCAGGGAAATATCTGACTGCCATTTGGAGGAAATAATTTTTTTACACATTTGTTGCTAAATTGAAAATGGCTTCAATCATTTCTTTCTTGCTTTACCCTGGATGAACAGGGATGACTTGGCATGGCCTGGATTTGATGTTTTATTGCAGTCTCATCAACTCTGTGACTATCTCAGGATCATTTCATGTTTGTGTCACTTCTTGTCTGTATTAGTTTCACTCACTCACCATATTAATGTCTTCTTCTACAGTTCTATCACCATCATGGTTACCCTCTCTTCTTTTCTCTAAGCTTGCAGATATCCCTCGCCAGGACATGCTTCAGCCCTCGCACAGTGTCATGCAGCCAGCACTCGATGCAGTGACAGAAAGTCAAGCTGTGAATGATGATTACAGGAATTCAGGCCAGACACGAGGACACCTGAACCCAAGTGGACATCACAGCAGTGAGTCTCAACTCTCCACCTTCACTTATACCAACATGGCCCCACAGGAGTCCAACTTCAACAGTGGAACCTGGAATTCATATGAGACCTTCCTGAAGGACCAGATCTTACCAGCCTGCAGCCAGACACATGTCATTACTGGAGTTATACTATCTGGGCACAGCCCTGGCCAGGGCAAGTGGCTGCGAGATCGTGTCAATGTGCCCACCTTCTTCTGGAGTGCATTCTGTTGTGTAAGATTAGATGGCACACGACGTGCAGAGGGACGCCTGGGTCGTAATTCCTCTCCTTATGATGTGGTGACCAAGACTATCCAGGACCTAGAGGCAATCCTGAGTCAGGAATATGGGGCTCCAGTCTCATTATTTCATGAGGGATGCCAGTAATTACACAGCATGGAAAATCAAAAGCATTGGTTTGGAGTAAACAGTACAATAAATGGAAGAAAAACAAAAATCTACTTTGTTTTCATTTCTGTAAAATGACATAATCTCCTAATGTAACTCTCTTCCACTGCACCATGACATATCCTAATGTACCTCTCTTCCACTGTACCATGACATTTCCTAATGTACCTCCCTTCCACTGTACCATGACATATCCTAATGTACCTCTCTTCTACTACACCATGACATATCCTAATGTACCTCTCTTCCACCGTACCATGTCATATCTTAATGTACCTCTCTTCCACTGTACCATGACATATCCTAATGTACCTCTCTTCCACTGTGCCATGACATATCCTAATGTACCTCTCTTCCACTGTATCATGACATATCCTAATGTACCTATCTTCCACTGTACCATGACATATCCTAATGTACCTCTCTTCCACTGTACCATGACATATCCTAATGTACCTCTCTTCCACTGTACCATGACATATCCTAATGTACCTCTCTTCCACTGTACCATAACATATCCTAATGTACCTCTCTTCCACTGCACCATGACATATCCTAATGTACCTCTCTTCCACTGTACCATGACATGTCCTAATGTACCTCTCTTCCACTGCACCATGACATATCCTAATGTACCTCTCTTCCACTATACCATGACATATCCTAATGTACCTCTCTTCCACTGTACCATGACATATCCTAATGTACATCTCTTCCACTGTACCATGACATATCCTAATGTAACTCTCTTCCACTGTACCATGACATATCCTAATGTACCTCTCTTCCACTATACCATGACATATCCTAATGTACCTCTCTTCCACTGCACCATGACATATCCTAATGTACCTCTCTTCCACTGTACCATGACACATCCTAATGTACCTATCTTCCACTGTACCATTACATATCCTAATGTACCTCTCTTCCACTGTACCATGACATGTCCTAATGTACCTCTCTTCCACTGTACCATGACATATCCTAATGTACCTCTCTTCCACTGTACCATGACATATCCTAATGTACATCTCTTCCACTGTACCATGACATATCCTAATGTAACTCTCTTCCACTGTACCATGACATATCCTAATGTACCTCTCTTCCAATACACCATGACATATCCTAATGTACCTCTCTTCTACTGTACCATGACATATCCTAATGTACCTCTCTTCCACTGTACCATGACATGTCCTAATGTACCTCTCTTCCACTGCACCATGACATATCCTAATGTACCTCTCTTCCACTATACCATGACATATCCTAATGTACCTCTCTTCCACTGTACCATGACATATCCTAATGTACCTCTCTTCCACTGTACCATGACATATCCTAATCTATCTCTCCTCCACTGTACCATGACATATCCTAATGTACCTCTATTCCACTGTACCATGACATATCCTAATGTACCTCTCTTCCACTGTACCATGACATATCCTAATGTACCTCTCTTCTACTGTACCATAACATATCCTAATGTACCTCTCTTTCACTGTACCATGATATATCCTAATGTAACTCTCTTCCACTGTACCATGACATATCCTAATGTACCTCTCTTCCACTGCACCATGACATATCCTAATGTACCTCTCTTCCACTGTACCATGACATATCCTAATGTACCTATCTTCCACTGTACCATGACATGTCCTAATGTACCTCTCTTCCACTGTACCATGACATATCCTAATGTACCTATCTTCCACTGTACCATGACATATCCTAATGTACCTCTCTTCCACTGTACCATGACATATCCTAATGTACCTCTCTTCCACTGTACCATGACATATCCTAATGTACTTCCCTTCCACTGTACCATGACATATCCTAATGTACCTCTCTTCCACTGTACCATGATATATCCTAATGTACCTCTCTTCCACTGTACCATGACATATCCTAATGTACCTCTCTTCCACTGTACCATGACATATCCTAATGTACCTCCCTTCCACTGTACCATTACATATCCTAATGTACCTCTCTTCCACTGTACCATAACATATCCTAATGTACCTCTCTTCCACTGCACCATGACATATCCTAATGTACCTCTCTTCCACTGCACCATGACATATCCTAATGTACTTCCCTTCCACTGTACCATGACATATCCTAATGTACCTCTCTTCCACTGTACCATGACATATCCTAATGTACCTCTCTTCCACTGCACCATGACATATCCTAATGTACCTCTCCTCCACTGTACCATGACATATCCTAATGTACCTCTCTTCCACTGTACCATGACATATCCTAATGTACATCTCTTCCACTGTACCATGACATATCCTAATGTACCTCTCTTCCACTGTACCATGACATATCCTAATGTACCTCTCTTCCACTGCACCATGACATATCCTAATGTACCTCTCTTCCACTGTACCATGACATATCCTAATGTACCTCTCTTCCACTGCACCATGACATATCCTAATGTACCTCTCTTCCACTGCACCATAACATATCCTAATGTACTTCTCTTCCACTGTACCATGACATATACTAATGTACCTCTCTTCCACTGTACCATGACATATCCTAATGTACCTCTCTTCCACTGTACCATGACATATCCTAATGTACCTCCCTTCCACTGTACCATGACATATGCTAATGTACCTCTCTTCCACTGTACCATGACATATCCTAATGTACATCTCTTCCACTGCACCATGACATATCCTAATGTACTTCTCTTCTACTGTACCATGACATATCCTAATGTACCTCTCTTCCACTGTACCATGACATATCCTAATGTACCTCTCTTCCACTGTACCATGACATGTACTAATGTACCTCTCTTCCACTGTACCATGACATATCCTAATGTATCTCTCTTCCACTGTACCATGACATATCCTAATGTACCTCTCTTCCACTGCACCATAACATATCCTAATGTACCTCTCTTTCACTGTACCATGACATATCATAATGTACCTCTCTTCCACTGTACCATAACATATCCTAATGTACCTCCCTTCCACTGTACCATGACATTTCCTAATGTATCTCTCTTCCACTGTACCATGACATATCCTAATGTACCTCTCTTCCACTGTACCATAACATATCCTAATGTACTTCCCTTCCACTGTACCATGACATATCCTAATGTATCTCTCTTCCACTGCACCATGACATGTCCTAATGTACCTCTCTTCCACTGTACCATGACATATCCTAATGTACCTCTCTTCCACTGTACCATGACATGTCCTACTGTATCTCTCTTCCACTGTACCATGACATATCCTAATGTACCTCTCTTCCACTGTACCATGACATATCCTAATGTACCTCTCTTCCACTGCACCATGACATATCCTAATGTACCTCTCTTCCACTGTACCATGACATATCCTAATGTACCTCTCTTCCACTGCACCATGACATATCCTAATGCACCTCCCTTCCACTGCACCATGACATATCCTAATGTACCTCTCTTCCACTGCACCATGACATATCCTAATGTACCTCTCTTCCACTGCACCATGACATATCCTAATGTACCTCTCTTCCACTGTACCATGACATATCCTAATGTACCTCTCTTCCACTGCACCATGACATATCCTAATGTACTTCCCTTCCACTGTACCATGACATATCCTAATGTACCTCTCTTCCACTGTACCATGACATATCCTAATGTACCTCTCCTCCACTGTACCATGACATATCCTAATGTACCTCTCTTCCACTGTACCATGACATATCCTAATGTACATCTCTTCCACTGCACCATAACATATCCTAATGTACATCTCCTCCACTGTACCATGACATATCCTAATGTACCTCTCTTCCACTGTACCATGACATATCCTAATGTACATCTCTTCCACTGCACCATAACATATCCTAATGTACATCTCCTCCACTGTACCATGACATATCCTAATGTACCTCTCTTCCACTGTACCATAACATATCCTAATGTACCTCCCTTCCACTGTACCATGACATATCCTAATGTACCTCTCTTCCACTACACCATGACATATCCTAATGTACCTCTCTTCCACTGTAGCATGACATATCCTAATGTACATCTCTTCCACTGTACCATGACATATCCTAATGTACCTCTCTTCCACTGTACCATGACATATCCTAATGTACCTCTCTTCCACTACACCATGACATATCCTAATGTACCTCTCTTCCACTGTACCATGACATATCCTAATGTACCTCTCTTCCACTGCACCATGACATAGCCTAATGTACCTCTCTTCCACTGCACCATGACATATCCTAATATACCTCCCATCCACTGTACCATGACATATCCTAATGTACCTCTCTTCCACTGCACCATGACATATCCTAATGTACTTCCCTTCCACTGTACCATGACATATCCTAATGTACCTCTCTTCCACTGTACCATGACATATCCTAATGTACCTCTCTTCCACTGTACCATGACATATCCTAATGTACCTCTCTTCCACTGCACCATGACATATCCTAATGTACTTCCCTTCCACTGTACCATGACATATCCTAATGTACCTCTCTTCCACTGCACCATGACATATCCTAATGTACCTCTCTTCCACTGTACCATGACATGTCCTAATGTACCTCTCTTCCACTGTACCATGACATATCCTAATGTACCTCTCTTCTACTGTACCATGACATATCGTAATGTACCTCTCTTCCAATACACCATGACATGTCCTAATGTATCTCTCTTCCACTGTACCGTGACATATCCTAATGTACCTCTCTTCCACTGTACCATGACATATCCTAATGTACCTCTCTTCCACTGTACCATAACATATCCTAATGTATCTCTCTTCCACTGTACCATGTCATATCCTAATGTACCTCTCTTCCACTGTACCATGACATATACTAATGTACCTCTCTTCCACTGCACCATGACATATCCTAATATACCTCTCTTCCACTATACCATGACATATCCTAATGTATCTCTCTTCCACTGTACCATGACATATCCTAATGTACCTCTCTTCCACTGTACCATGTCATATCCTAATGTACCTCTCTTCCACTGTACCATGACATATCCTAATGTACCTCTCTTCCACTGTACCATGACATATCCTAATGTACCTCTCTTCCACTGTACCATGACATATCCTAATGTACCTCTCTTCCACTGTACCATAACATATCCTAATGTACCTCTCTTCCACTGTACCATGATATGTCCTAATGTACCTCTCTTCCACTGTACCATGTCATATCCTAATGTACCTCTCTTCCACTGTACCATGTCATATCCTAATGTACCTCTCTTCCACTGTACCATGTCATATCCTAATGTACCTCTCTTCCACTGTACCATGTCATATCCTAATGTACCTCTCTTCCACTGTACCATGACATATCCTAAGGTACCTCTCTTCCACTGTACCATGTCATATCCTAATGTACCTCTCTTCCACTGCACCATGACATATCCTAATGTACTTCTCTTCCACTGTACCATAACATATCCTATGTACCTCTCTTCCACTGTACCATGACATATACTAATGTACCTCCCTTCCACTGTACCATGACATATCCTAATGTACCTCTCTTCCACTGTACCATGACATATCCTAATGTACCTCCCTTCCACTGTACCATGACATATCCTAATGTACTTCCCTTCCACTGTACCATGACATATCCTAATGTACCTCTCTTCCACTGCGCCATGACATATCCTAATGTACCTCTCTTCCACTGTACCATGACATATCCTAATGTACCTCTCTTCCACTGTACCATGACATATCCTAATGTACCTCTCTTCCACTGCACCATGACATATCCTAATGTACCTCTCTTCCACTGCACCATGACATATCCTAATATACCTCCCATCCACTGTACCATGACATATCCTAATGTACCTCTCTTCCACTGCACCATGACATATCCTAATGTACCTCTCTTCCACTGTACCATAATATATCCTAATGTACCTCTCTTCCACTGTACCATGACATATACTAATGTACCTCTCTTCCACTGCACCATGACATATCCTAATATACCTCTCTTCCACTATACCATGACATATCCTAATGTATCTCTCTTCCACTGTACCATGACATATCCTAATGTACCTCTCTTCCACTGTACCATGTCATATCCTAATGTACCTCTCTTCCACTGTACCATGACATATCCTAATGTACCTCTCTTCCACTGTACCATGACATATCCTAATGTACCTCTCTTCCACTGTACCATGACATATCCTAATGTACCTCTCTTCCACTGTACCATAACATATCCTAATGTACCTCTCTTCCACTGTACCATGATATGTCCTAATGTACCTCTCTTCCACGGTACCATGTCATATCCTAATGTACCTCTCTTCCACTGTACTATGTCATATCCTAATGTACCTCTCTTCCACTGTACCATGTCATATCCTAATGTACCTCTCTTCCACTGTACCATGTCATATCCTAATGTACCTCTCTTCCACTGTACCATGACATATCCTAATGTACCTCTCTTCCACTGTACCATGTCATATCCTAATGTACCTCTCTTCCACTGCACCATGACATATCCTAATGTACTTCTCTTCCACTGTACCATAACATATCCTAATGTACCTCTCTTCCACTGTACCATGACATATACTAATGTACCTCTCTTCCACTGTACCATGACATATCCTAATGTACCTCTCTTCCACTGTACCATGACATATCCTAATGTACCTCCCTTCCACTGTACCATGACATATCCTAATGTACTTCCCTTCCACTGTACCATGACATATCCTAATGTACCTCTCTTCCACTGTACCATGATATATCCTAATGTACCTCTCTTCCACTGTACCATGACATATCCTAATGTACCTCTCTTCCACTGTACCATGACATATCCTAATGTACCTCCCTTCCACTGTACCATTACATATCCTAATGTACCTCTCTTCCACTGTACCATAACATATCCTAATGTACCTCTCTTCCACTGCACCATGACATATCCTAATGTACCTCTCTTCCACTGCACCATGACATATCCTAATGTACCTCTCTTCCACTGTACCATGACATATCCTAATGTTCCTCTCTTCCACTGTACCATGACATATCCTAATGTACCTCTCTTCCACTGTACCATGACATATCCTAATGTACCTCTCTTCCACTGCACCATGACATATCCTAATGTACCTCTATTCCACTGCACCATGACATATCCTAATGTACCTCTCTTCCACTGTACCATGACATATCCTAATGTACCTCTCTTCCACTGTACCATGACATGTCCTAATATACCTCTCTTCCACTGTACCATAACATGTCCTAATGTACCTCTCTTCCACTGTACCATGACATGTCCTAAGGTACGTCTCTTCCACTGTACCATGACATATCCTAATATACCTCTCTTCCACTGTACCATGACATGTCCTAATATACCTCTCTTCCACTGTACCATGACATATCCTAATGTACCTCTTTTCCACTGTACCATGACATATCCTAAGGTACGTCTCTTCCACTGTACAATAACATGTCCTAATGTACCTCTTCCAGTGTACCATGACATATCCTAATGTACCTCCCTTCCACTGTACCATGACATATCCTAATGTACCTCTCTTCCACTGTACCATGACATATCCTAATGTATCTATCTTCCACTGTACCATGCCATATCCTAATGTACCTCTCTTCCACTGTACCATGACATATCCTAATGTACCTCTCTTCCACTGCACCATGACATATCCTAATGTACCTCTATTCCACTGCACCATGACATATCATAATGTAACTCTCTTCCACTGTACCATGACATATCCTAATGTACCTCTCTTCCACTGCACCATGACATATCCTAATGTACCTCTCTTCCACTGTACCATGACATATCCTAATGTACCTCTCTTCCACTGCACCATGACATATCCTAATGCACCTCCCTTCCACTGCACCATGACATATCCTAATGTACCTCTCTTCCACTGCACCATGTCATATCCTAATGTACCTCTCTTCCACTGTACCATGACATATCCTAATGTACCTCTCTTCCACTGTACCATGACATATCCTAATGTACCTCCCTTCCACTGTACCATGACATATCCTAATGTACCTCTCTTCCACTGTACCATGACATATTGTAATGTACCTCTCCTCCACTGCACCATGACATCTCTAGGTATTGGCGAGCCTTTTCTTCTTGGTTGGGTATTTCTCTGTAATTTTCTATGGCATACCTCCAGCAAACTAACGGACAGTCTGAGCACACATTGGAAATATTCTTATGAATTCATGAACCTGGGACATACTGCCCTGGGGTATAATCAATGTACTCTACCTTGGGGGGGGGCCACCGGAGTGTCCTCTGCTGATATCGTTGTAGACAATCTTCATACTCGTTGTTTTAATTCTCTTACTATAAAAGATCCCTGCCTTTGTTTCAGTCAAATGCACATTTCCTCTAGTCTTAATGGATGACCTCTTTTCTTCAGCTCTGAGCAAATAAATCACTGAACTCTAATACTGAACTTGAATATATGTGTAAATGGTAATCATATCACACCATAGATGTATCTTCTCTAACGTAAACAAACCCAGTTTGGCTAGTCTCTCTTTATAACTCAGATCTTCCAATCCCTTTATCAGTTTTGTTGCATTCCTCTGCAATATTGTCAGTTAAATACTGTCTTTTTTAATAACTGGTGCCCATATTGTAGATGAGGCCTAACCAAGGATTTATACAGAGGTAGGATAATATTACATCCCTTACTTCTACACCTCTTTTTATGCAGGCTAGTACTCTATTTGCTCTTGCAGCAGCTGAGTGACTCTGCACACTGCTGTGAAGTCTATTGTCTATCAGTTCTCCTAAATCTTTCTCTAATGAGGATTTCCCAAGTTGTTACCCATTTACAGTGTATGTAGCAAGTTTGTTTCTACAGCCCAAAAACATAACCTTACATTTATCTACATTAAATGTCATCTGCCACTTTTCTGCCCATTCACTTAGTTTATCTAAATCCTTCTGTAGGGAAAAGACATCGAGCTCTGTATGTATTTCCTTAAATGCAGTAACCTGTTGTGAGGCATTGTGTCAAAGGCTTTTGCAAAATCCAAGTATACTACATCAACAGAAATCCCTTGTCCAAATTACTAATTACACTTTCGTACAATGAAAATAAATTAATTTGACATGATCTCTTTTTCATAAATTCATGCTGATGCCTACTAATAATATTGTTTGTCTTCACATACTTTTGAATACTGTCAGTTAATAACCCTTCTAATATCTTACCCACTATGGAATTCAAGCTCACAAGTCTATAATTTCCTGGTTTGGATCTTGCCCCTTTTTGAACAATGGAACTACATCAGCTTTCCTCCAATCAAATAACACTATGCCTGATGAAAGGGAAGGTGCCTAGAGGGATCAGCTGCACATCACCGACGAGGCCCAACAACGTCGAAACGCACGTCTGGGGTTAGCTGCTTTCCTTGTTTAGAGAAAAATTGTCTGGCATGTTGTGGATGGACTGTCATTTTGGCAGGACCTGTATGATATGTTTCAGAATATTTGTTTTCTGTGTATGGTATTTGTGAGCAAAAATAGATTGCACCCTGGGCTTGAGTATATAGTCCTAGTGAGCTTTTACATATCCTTGCAAGCTCATGAGCCTAGCTGAGCATTTCTGACTTCTTCTATCTACATGCAAATTGCTCTTGGGGTTAGTCACCCTAAGGATAATGGGGGGAATCCTGACATGGACCCCTTGCTCACAGGTCTCTTAAGGGACCAGCTGCACCAAACTGGCAAAGCAGAGATGTATGTCTGGGGTTAGCTGCTTTCCATGTTCAGAGAAGAATTGTATGGCATTTTGTGGCTGGACTGTCATTTTGACAGAACCTGTATAATATGTTTCAAAATATTTTTTCCCTCTGTATGGATTTTGTGAGCTAAAAGAGGTTGCACTCTGGGTGTGAGGACACAGTCCCAGTGACCTTTTACATATCCTTGCAGGCTCATGACCCTAGTTGAGGATCTCTGACTTCTACTATCGACTTGCAAATTGCTCTTATGGTTAGATACGCTAAGGGTAATGGACCCCTTGTTCACAGGTCCTTAGAGGGGTCAGTTGCATTTCACTGAGATCCAACAAGGCCGAAATGTACATCTGGGGTTAGCTGCTTTCTTGATTATAGAAGAATTGTCTGGCAATTTGTGGTTGGACTATAATTTTGGCAGAACCTGTATGATATGCTTCAGAATATTTCTTCTTTGTGTATGGCATTTGTGAGCTATAAGAGATTGCACCCTGGCTGAGAGGATACAGTCCCAATGAGGTTTTGCATATCCTTGCAAGCTCATGAGCCTAAATGAGCATCTCTGACTTCTTCTATCTACATACATATTGCTTGTAGGGTTAGTCATCCTAAGGGTAATGGGAGAATACAGATGTGGATCCCTTGCTCACAGGTGCCTAGAGGGTTCAGCTGCACCTCACCTACAAAACCCAACAAGGTCAAAACGTACATCTGGGGTTAACTGCCTTCCTTGTTTAGAGAAGAATTGTCTGGTATTTCGTGGCTGGATTATCATTTTGGTAAGACCTGTATGATATGTTTCAGAATATTTCTTCTCTGTATATGGTGTTTGTGAGCTAAAAGAGATTGAACCCTGGGTGTGAGGACATAGTCCCAGTGAGCTTTTGTATACCGTTGGTAGCTCATGAGCTTAGGTGAGCATCTCTGACTTCTGCTATCTACATGCAAATTGCACTTAAGGTTAGTCATTGGAAGGGTTATGGGGGAATTCAGACATGAATTCCCCAGGTGCCTAGAGGGATCAACTGCACCTCACTGACAAGGCCCGACAAGGCTGAAATGTACATCTGGGGTTAGCTGCTTTCCTTGTTCAGAGAAGTATTTGTCTGACATTTTGTGGTTGGACTGACATTTTGGCAGGACCTGTATGATATGTTTCAGAATAATGTTTCTTTGTCTATGACATTTGTGCACTAAAAGAGATTGCACTTCTTCTCTCTGCATACAAATTGTTCTTAAAGGGATAGTAATGCTTCATAATAAAAGCAGCTCTAATTAATCATCATAGTATTTGGACTTTAGAGAGTGTTTTTTCAATTCTGTCAGAGTTGTAGTACAAGAGTAATTCAATGACAAAGTGTCCCCTCCCGCCCCTTTTACTGATGTAACACAGCTCAGCCAGATCAGAAGGGAGGTGCCCAGGTAGACTGCAGAGAGGGACAATCTTCAATTAAGATAAGGGAAAAACTTGTCAACGGGGGCAGGGCTTTCATTGTTCTGATAGGAAGAAGATTGTCTCCTGCTGTTATCTGTCTGGTCTATGGACTGCATTCCACATCTGAGAAGAGATGACTTACACTAGGTAAAAGGGGCGGGAGGGGAAACTTTGCTTGTGAATATCACTCAAACCATAAAGGTTTGAGAGATAAGACATATCGTTCTTCATGTTTTTTTAATGCCTAGAAAATAAAATAAAGATGAAATGAAGTATTACTATCCCTTTAAGGGTAGTCACCCTAAGGGTAATGGGGGATTCAGATGTGGACCCATCGCTCACAGATGCTTGGAGGGATTAGTTGTACTTCACTAATAAGGCTGAAATGTACATCTGGGGTTAGTGGCTTTCCTTGTTCAGAGAAAAAGTGTATGGCATTTTGTGGCTTTGCTGTCATTTTGACAGGAACTGCATGCTATGTTTCTGAATAATTATTCAATGTGTATGACATGGGGGAATTAAGATGTGAACCCCTTGCTCATAGGTGCTTAGAGAGATCAGCTGTACCTCAATGAACAGACCCAACAAGGCTGGAAAGTATAATTGGGGTTAGTTTCTTTCCTTGATCAGAGAGGAATTGTAATGTTGGCAGGAGCTGTATACTATGTTTCAAAATATTTCTTCTCTGTGTATGGCATTTGTGAGCTAAAAGAGATTGTACCCTGGGTGTGAGGACATAGTCCCAGAGAGATTTTGCATATCCTTGCAAGCTCGTGAGCTTAGTCGAGCATCTCTGACTTCTTCTATCTACATGCAAATTGCTCTTGTGGTTAATCACCCTAAGGGTAATGGGGGAATGCAGATGTGGACCCCTTGCTTACAAGAGTCCTAGAACGACCAGTTGATGAAACACAAGAAAGTTGAATGGTTCGTTTGAGGTTAGCTGCTTTTCTTTTCAGAGCAGAATTGTCATTTTGGTAGGACCTATATGAAATATTTCAGAATATTTCTTCTCTATGTATGGTATTTGTGAGTTAAAAGAGATTGCACCCTGGGAGCGAGGACATAGTCACACTGAGATTTTGCATACCCTTGCAAGCTCATGAGTCTAGCTGAGGATCTCTGACTTCTTCTATCTACTTGCAAATTGCGCTTAGGGTTAGTCACCCTAAGGGTAAGGGGTGAATCCAGACGTGGACCCCTTGCTCACATCCGCCTAGAGGCATCAGCTACATCTCACTGATGAAGCCCAACAAGGCTGAAACAAATGTCTGGGGTCAGCTGCTTTGCTTATTCAGAGAATAGTTGTCTGATGTTTCATGGCTGGGTTTTTTTTTTTTTTTAATAAAAAGGACCTGTATGATATGATTCAGAATATTTCTTCTCCGTGTATGGTGTTTGTGTGTAAAAAGAGATTGCACCCTGGGTGCTAGTACACAGTCCCAGTGAGCTTTTCCATACCCTTGCAAGCTCATGAACCTAATTGAGCATCTCTGACTTCTATCGACATGCAAATTGTTCTTAGTGTTAGTCACCCTAAGGGTAATGGGAGAATCTAGACATGGACCCCTTGCTCACTGATGAGGTCTAACAAGACTGACATGTACATCTGGGTTTAGTTGCTTTCTTTATTCAGTGAAGAATTGATCTGGCATTTTGGTAGGACCTGTATGATATGTTTCAGAATATTTCTTCTCTGTGTATGGTATTTGTGAGGTAAAAGAGATTGCACTCTGGGTATGAGGACACAGTACCAGTGAGATTTTGCATACCTTTGGTAGCTCATGAGCTTAATTGAGCATCTCTGACTTCTTCTATCTCCATGCAAATTGCTGTTAGGGTTAGTCACTCTAAGATTAATGGTGGAATCCATGAGGACCCCTTGCTCACAGGTGCCTACAGAGATCAGCTGTACCTCACCATTGAAACTCTACAAGGCCAAAATGTACATATGGGGTTAATTGCTTTTCTTCTTCAGAGATGAATTGCAATTTTGGTAGGACCGGTATGATATGCTTCGGAATATTTCTTCTCTGTGTATGGCACTTGTGAGCTAAAAGAGATTGCACCCTGGGTGCGAGGACACAGTCCCAGTGAGATTTTGCATATCTTTGGAAGATCATGAGCCTAGTTGAGCATCTCTGACTTCTATCTGCGTGCAAATTACTCTTAGTGTTAGTTACCCTAAGGGTAATGGGGAATCCAGACATGGACCCCTACCTCACAGGAGCTTTGAGGTATTAACTGCACCTCACCGACGAAGCCAGTAAAGGCAGAAATGTATGTCTGGGATTAGCTACATTCCTTGTTCAGAGAAGAATTGTCTGGCATTTTGTGGCTAAAGTATGATTTTGGAAGGACCTCTATGATATGTTTCAGAATATCTGTTCTCTGTGTATGACATTTGTGAGCAAAAAGAGATTGCACCCTGGGCGTGAGTATATAGTCATACCCTTGCAAGTTCATGAGCCTAGTTGAGCATCTCTGACTTCTCCTATCAATATGCAAATTGCTTGTAGGGTTAGTCACCCTAAGGGTAATTGGGGAATCCAGATGTGGACCCCTTGCTCACAGATGTGTAAAGAGATCAGTTTCACATCACTGACAGGGACTAACAAGGCTAAAATCTACCTCTGGGACTAGCTGCTTACCTTGTTCAGAGAAGAATTGTTTGGCTTCTCGTGGCTGGATTGTCATTTTTACAGAACCTGTCTGACATGTTTCAGAATATTTCTTCTCTGTGTATGGTATTTGTGAGCTAAAAGAGATTGAACTCTGGTGTGAGGACATAGTCCCAGTGATCTTTTGGATACAGTTGCTAGCTCATGAGCTTAGGTGAGCATCTCTGACTTCTGCTATCTACGTGCAAATTGCACTTAAGGTTAGTCATCGGAAGGGTTATGGGGGAATTCAGACATGAACGAGGCCGACAAGGCTGAAATGTACATTTGGGATTAGCTGCTTTCCTTGTTCAGAGAAGAATTGTCTGGCATTTCGGGGCTGGACTGTCATTTTGGCATGGACTGTATGATATATTTCAGAACATTTCATCTCTGTGTATGGCATTTGTGAGCTAAAAGAGATTGCACCCAGGCGCAAGGACACAGTCCCATTGAGATTTTGCATACACTTGCAAGCTCATAGAGCCTAGTTGAGCATCTCTGACTTCTTCTATCCACATGCAAATTGCTCTTAAGGTTAGTTACTCTAAGGGTAATGTGGTGAATCCAGATGTGGACCCTTTCCTTCACATTTGCCTAGAGGCATCAGGCTGCATCTCAGCAACAAAGCCCAAACAATGGGTGGAAAGTATGTCTGGTTTTTGCTGCTTTCGTAGCTCAGAGAGGAATTGTCTTTTTGCAGGAGCTGTTCACCTGTCCAGGTATTTGTGTTGTGTTTTCCATGACGTATGTTTCAGAACTATTTTTTATCTGTGTATGGTATTTGTGAGCTAAAAGAGATTGCACCCTGGGCATGAGGACACAGTCCCAGTGAGATTTTGCATACACTTGGTAGCTCATGAGCCTAGTTGAGGCATCTCTGACTTCTTCTATCCACATGCAAATTGTTCTTAGGGTTAGTCACCCTAACGGTAAAGGGGGAAATCTAGACGTGGACCCCTTGCTCACAGATGCTGAGAGAATCAGCTGTACCTCATTGATGAGGTCTAACAAGACTGAAATGTACATCTGGGTTTAGTTGCTTTCTTTATTCAGTGATGACTTGTCTGGCATTTTGTGGTTGAACTGGCATTTTGGCAGGACCTGTATGATATGTTTCAGAATAATTTTTCTCTGTGTATGGTATTTTGTGAGCTAAAAGAGATTGCATCCTGGGTGTGAGGACACAGTCCCAGTGAGATTTTGCATACCCTTGTAGCTCATGAGCTTAATTGAGGATCTCTGACTTCTTCTATCTACATGCAAATTGTGCTTAGGGTTAGTCACCCTAACAGTAATGGAGGAATCAAAATGTGGACCCCTTGCTGACAGGTGCCTAGAGGGATCAGTTGCACTTCACCAATGAGGCCAACAAGGCTGAAATGTACATCTGAGGTTAATTGCTTTCTTTGTTCAGAGAAGAACTGTCTGGCATTTTGTGGTCGGGCTGTTATTTTGGCAGAATCTGTATGAAATGCTTAGAATATTTCTTCTCTGTGTATGGTATTTGTGCACTAAAGAGATTGCACTCTGGGCGTGAGTATATAGTCCTAGTGACCTTTTGCATACCCTCACAAGCTCATGAGCCTAGTTGAGTATCTCTGACTTCTTCTATCTACATGCAAATTGCTCAAAGGGTTAGTTACTCTAAGGGTAACTGAGACGTGGACCCCTTGCTCACTGGTGGCTAGAGGGCTCAGTTGCATCTCACCGATGAGGTCCAATAAGGCTGAAATGTATCTTTTGGTCTAGCTGCTTTTCTTGTTCAGAGAAGAATTGTAATTTTGGTTGGAGTTGTATGATGTATTTCAGAATATTTTTTCTCTGTGTATGGCATTTGTGAGCAAGAGTGCACCCTGGGTGTGAGAACATAGTCCCAGAGATTTTGCAGACACTTGCAAGCTCATGAGCCTAGTCGAGCATCTGACTTTTTCTATCTACATGCAAATTACTCTGATGGTTGATCACCCTAAGGGTAATTGGGGAATCCAGACGTGACCCCTTCTCACAGGTGCTTAGAGGAATCAGTTGCCCCTCAGAGGCCAAAAAATGCCAAAACTTACATTCAGAAAAGAAACATCTGTTTTTTTTTTTTTTTTGTGGCTGAACTGTCATTTTGGCAGACCTGTATTATATATTTCAGAGCATTTCTCCTCTGTGTATGACATGTATGTGAGCTAAAAAAGATATTGCATCCTGAGCGCAAGGACATAGTCCCAGTCAGGGCTCAAAATTTCCACTCGCCACTAGCAAATGGCGAGTGAAAATTTAGCCCTGGCGAGTTGAAATTCAGCCCTGGTGGGTATGTTTTGGCCTTCAGTGGCAAGTAACTTTTCAGGTCAGGCTAGTAGCAAAGGACTTAAAATTATAAGCCCTGGTCCCAGTGATCCTTTGCATAGCCTTGCAAGCTCATAAGCCTGGTTGAGCATCTCTGACTTCTTCTATCTATATGCAAATTGCTCTTAGGGTTAGTCACCCTAAGGATAATGTGGGAATCTAGACGTGGACCCCTTGCTCACAAATGCTTTGAGGAATCAGCGGTATCTCACTGATGAGCTGTAACAAGGCTGAAATGTACATCTGGGTTAAGTTGCTTTCCTTGTTCAGTGAAGAATTGTCTGGTATTTTGTGGCTGAACTGTCATTTTGGCAGGACCTGTATGATACGCTTCAGAATAATTTATCTGTGTATGGCATTTGTGAGCTTAAAGAGATTGCACCCTGGGTGCGATGATATCTCAGTGAGATTTTCCATACCCTTGCAAGCTCATGAGCCTAGTTGAGCATCTCTGACTTCTATCTGCGTGCAAATTGCTCTTAATGTTAGTTACCCTAAGGGTAATGGGGGAATCCAGACATGGACCCCTTGCTCACAGGAGCTTTGATGTATTAACTGCACCTCACCGACGAAGCCAGTAAAGGCAGAAATGTATGTCTGGGATTAGCTACATTCCTTGTTCAGAGAAGAATTGTCTGGCATTTTGTGGCTAAAGTATGATTTTGGAAGGACCTCTATGATATGTTTCAGAATATTTGTTCTCTGTGTATGACATTTGTGAGCTAAAAGAGAGTGCAACCCTGGGTGTGAGGATATAGTCCCAGAGATTTTGCATTCCCTTGCAAGCTCATGAACCTAGTCGAGCATCTCTGTCTTCTTCTATCTACATGCAAATTACTCTGATGGTTGATCACCCTAAGGGTAATTGGGGAATCCAGACGTGACCCCTTTCTCACAGGTGCTTAGAGGAATCAGTTGCCCCTCAGAGACCAAAAAATGCCAAAACTTATATTCAGAAAAGAAACATCTGTTTGTTTTGTGGCTGAACTGTCATTTTGGCAAGACATGTATTATATATTTCAGAGTATTTCTCCTTTGTGTATGACATGTGTGAGCTAAAAAAGATATTGCATCCTGAGCGCAAGGACATAGTCCCAGTGATCCTTTGCATAGCCTTGCAAGCTCATAAGCCTAGTTGAGCATCTCTGACTTCTTCTGTCTACATGCAAACTGCTCCTAGGGTTAGTCACTCTAAGGTAATGGGGGGGGAATCAAGATGTGGACCCTTTGTTCAAAGATTCGTAGAGTGATCAGCTGCATCTCACCAACAAGGCCAAAACATACATCTGAGGTTAGCTGCTTTCCTTGTTCAGAGAAGTATTTGTCTGATGTTTTGTGGATGGACTGTCATTTTGGCAGGACCTGTATGAACTGTTTCAGAATAATGTTTCTTTGTCTATGGTATTTGTGAGCTAAAAGATTGCACTCTGGGAGTGAGGATATCTCAGTGAGATTTTGCACACCCTTGCAAGCTCATAAGCCTAGTTGAGCATCTCTGACTTCTTCTATCCACATACAAATTGCTCTTAGGGTTAGTTACTCTAAGGGTAATGTGGGAATCCAGATGTGGACCCTTTCCTCACATGTGCCTAGAGGCATCAGCTGCATCTCAGCAACAAAGCCCAACAATGGTGGAAAGTATGTCTGGTTTTTGCTGCTTTCGTAGCTCAGAGAGGAATTGTCTTTTTTGGCAGGAGCTGTTCACCTGTCCAGGTATTTGTGTTGTGTTTTCCATGACGTATGTTTCAGAATATTTTTTATCTGTGTATGGTATTTGTGAGCTAAAAGAGATTGCACCCTGGGCGCAAGGACATAGTCCCAGTGATCTTTTGGATACAGTTGCTAGCTCATGAGCCTAGTTGAGCATCTCTGACTTCCTCTATCCACATGCAAATTGCTCCTAGGGTTCATCACCCTAATGGTAATGGGGGAATCTAGACATGGACCCTTTGCTCAAAGATTCGTAGAGTGATCAGCTGCATCTCACCATCAAGAGAGAAACATAAATCTGGGGTTAGCTGCTTTTCTTGTTCAGAGAAGAAATTGTCTGATGTTTTGTAACTGGGCTGTCATTTTGGCAGGACCTGTATGATATGCTCCAGAATATTTTTTTCTCTGTCTATGGCATTTGTGAGCTAAAATAGATTGCACTCTGGGTGTGAGGACACAGTCCCAGTGAGGTTTTGCATTCCCTTGGTAGCTCATGAGCCTAATTGAGGATCTCTACCTTCTTCTATCTACATGCAAATTGTTCTTAGTGTTAGTCACCCTAACGGTAATGGGGGAATCTAGACGTGGACCCCTTGCTCACAGATACTGAGAGGAATCAGCTGTACCTCATTGATGAGGTCTAACAAGACTGAAATTTATATCTGGGTTTAGTTGCTTTTTTTATTCACTGAAGACTTGTCTGGCATTTTGTGGTTGAACTGGCATTTTGGCAGGTCCTGTATGATATGTTTAAGAATAATTTTTCTCTGTGTCTGGTATTTGTGAGCTAAAAGAGATTTCACCCTGGGTGTGAGGACACAGTCCCAGTGAGATTTTGCATACCCTTGGTAGCTCATGAGCTTAATTGAGGATCTCTGACTTCTTCTATTTACATGCAAATTGTGCTTAGGGTTAGTCACCCTAACAGTAATGGGGGAATCAAGATGTGGACCCCTTGCACACAGGTGCCTAGAGGGATCAGTTGCACTTCACCAATGAGGCCAACAAGGCTGAAATGTGCATCTGAGGTTAATTGCTTTCTTTGTACCGAGAAGAACTGTCTGGCATTTTGTGGTCGGGCTGTTATTTTGGCAGAATCTGTATGAAATGCTTAGAATATTTCTTCTCTATGTATGTTATTTGTGCACTAAAAGAGATTGCACTCTGGGCGTGAGTATATAGTCCTAGTGACCTTTTGCATACCCTCACAAGCTCATGAGTCTAGTTGAGCATCTCTGACTTCTTCTATCTACATGCAAATTGCTCAAAGGGTTAGTCACTCTAAGGGTAACTGAGACGTGGACCCCTTGCTCACTGGTGGCTAGAGGGCACAGTTGCATCTCACCGATGAGGTCCAATAAGGCTGAAATGTATGTTTGGGTCTAGCTGCTTTTCTTGTTCAGAGAAGAATTGTAATTTTGGTTGGAGTTGTATGATGTATTTCAGAATATTTCTTCTCTGTGTATGGCATTTGTGAGCTAAAAGAGGTTGCACCCTGGGTGTGAGGACATAGTCCCAGAGATTTTGCATACACTTGTAAGCTCATGAGCCTAGTCGAGCATCTGACTTCTTCTATCTACATGCAAATTACTCTGATGGTTGATCACCCTAAGGGTAATTGGGGAATCCAGACGTGACCCCTTTCTCACAGGTGCTTAGAGGAATCAGTTGCCCCTCAGAGGCCAAAAAATGCCAAAACTTACGTTCAGAAAAGAAACATCTGTTTTTTTTGTGGCTGAACTGTCATTTTGGCAGGACATGTATTATATATTTCAGAGTATTTCTCCTTTGTGTATGACATGTGTGAGCTAAAAAAGATATTGCATCCTGAGCGCAAGGACATAGTCCCAGTGATCCTTTGCATAGCCTTGCAAGCTCATAAGCCTAGTTGAGCATCTCTGATTTCTTCTGTCTACATGCAAACTGCTCCTAGGGTTAGTCACTCTAAGGTAATGGGGGGAATCAAGATGTGGACCCTTTGTTCAAAGATTCGTAGAGCAATCAGCTGCATCTCACCAACAAGGCCAAAACATACATCTGGGGTTAGCTGCTTTCCTTGTTCAGAGAAGTATTTGTCTGGTGTTTTGTGGATGGACTGTCATTTTGGCAGGACCTGTATGATATGTTTCAGAATATTTCTTCTCTGTGTATGGTATTTGTGAGATAAAAGAGATTGCACTCTGGGAGCGAGGACATAGTCTCAGTGAGATTTTGTATATCCTTGCAAGCTCATGAGCCTAGTTGAGCATCTCTGACTTCTTCTATCTATATGCAAATTGTTCTTAGGGTTAGTCACCCTAAGGGTAATGTGGGAATCTAGACGTGGACCCCTTGCTCACAAATGCTTAGAGGAATCAGCGGTACCTCACTGATGAGCTGTAATAAGGCTGAAATGTACATCTGGGGTTAGCTGCTTTCCTTGTTCAGTGAAGAATTGTCTGGTATTTTGTGGCTGAACTGTCATTTTGGCAGGACCTGTATGATATGCTTCAGAATAATTTTATCTGTCTATGGTATTTGTGAGCTTAAAGAGATTGCACCCTGGGTGCGATGATATCTCAGTGAGCTTTTCCATACCCTTGTAAGCTCATGAGCCTAGTTGAGCATCTCTGACTTGTATCTACTTGCAAGTTTCACTTAGGGTTAGCCACCAGATGTGGACCCCTTGCTCACAGGTGCCTAGAGGGATCAGCTACATCTCACTGATGAAGCCCAACAAGGCTGAAACAAACGTCTGGGGTCAGCTGCTTTGCTTATTCAGAGAAAAGTTGTCTGGTGTTTCGTGGCTGGGTTGTCATTTTTTTTAAAGGACCTGTATGATATGTTTCAGGTTATTTCTCCTTTGTGCATGGTATTTGTAAGCTACAAGTGATTGCACTGTGGGTGTGAGTATATAGTCCAAGTGAATATTTACATACCCTTGCAAGCTCATGAGCCTAGTTGAGCACCTCTGACTTCTTCTATCTACATGCAAATTGCTCTTAGTGGTTAGTCACCCTAAGGGTAATGCAGGAATCTAGGTGTGAACCGTGGGTGCGAGGACATAGTCTCTGTGATCTTTTGCACACACTTGCAAGCTCATGAGACTAGTTGAGCATTTGTGACTTTTTCTTTCTACACACAAATTACTGAAAGGGTTAGGTTAGTCACTCTAAAGGTATAAAGACATAGACCCCTTGCTCACAGGTGCCTAGAGGGTTCAGTTGCACCTCACTGATGAAACACAACAAGGTCAAAACGTACTTCTGGGGTTAGCTGCTTTCCTTATTCAGAGAAGAATTGTCTGGTATTTCGTGGCTGGAATATCATTTTGGTAGAACCTTTATGATATGTTTCAGAATATTTCTCCTCTGTGTATGGCATTTATGAGCTAAAATATATTGCACCCTGGGTGTGAGGACACAGTCCCAGTGAGATTTTGCATACCCTTGGTAGCTCATGAGCCTAATTGAGGATCTCTGACTTCTTCTATCTACATGCAAATTGCGCTTAGGGTTAGTCACCCTAACGGTAATGGGGGGGATCCACAGGTGCTTAGAGGGATCAGTTGCACTTCACCAATGAGGCACACAAGGCTTACATGTACATCTGGGGTTAATTGCTTTCTTTGTTCATAGAAGAATTGCCTGACATGGCTGAACTCTTATCTTGGGAGGACCTGTATGATATGTTTCTTCTCTATATATGGTGTTTGTGAGCTAAAAGAGATATCACCCTGGGCGCAAGGACACAGTCCCAGTGAGATTGTGCATACCATTGTAAGCTCATGAGCCCAGTTGAGGATCTCTGACTTCTTCTATTTACATACAAATTGCACTTAGGGTTAGTTACCATAAGGGTAATGGGGGAATCCAGATGTGGACCCTTTGCTCACAGTTGCCTACAGGGATCAGAAGCACCTCAATGATGAACCCCAACAAGGCTGAAATATATGTCTGGGGTCACCCGATTTCCTTATTCAGAGAAGAACTGTCATTTTAGCAGAACCTGTATGATATGTTTCCGAATATTTCTTGTGTATGGCATTTGTGAGCTAAAAGAGATTGCACCATGGGTGCTAGTACACAGTTCCAGTGAGAATTTCCATACCCTTGGTAGCTCATGAGCCTAGTTCAGCATCTCTGACTTCTTCTATCTACATGCAAATTACGCAAAGGGTAAGTCACCCTAAGGGTAATCGAGATGTGGACCCCTTGCTCACAAGTGTCTAGCAGGATCAACTGCACATTATAGACGAGGCTCGCAAAGGCAGAAATGCACGTCTGGGGTTAGCCACAGTCTTTGTTCAGAGAACAAATATCTGACATTTCGTGGCTGGACTGATATTTTGGCAGGACCTGTATGATATGTTTCAGAATGTTTGTTCTCTGTGTATGACATTTGTGAGCTAAAAGAGATTTTACTCTGCGTGTGAGTATATAGTCCCAGTGACCTTTTCCATACCCTTGCAAGCTCATGAGCCTAGTTGACCATCTCTGACTTCTTCTATCTACATACATATTGCTTGTAGGGTTAATCACCCTAAGGGTAATGGGGGGAACCCAGATGTGGACTCCTTGCTCACAGATGTGTAAAGAGATCAGTTTCACTTTACTGACAAGGACTAACAAGGCCGAAATATACATCTGGGACTAGCTGCTTACCTTGTTCAGAGAAGAATTGTTTGGTGTTTTGTGACAGGATTGTCATTTTGATATGTTTCAGAATATTTCTTCTCTGTTTATGGTATTTGTGAGTTAAAAGAGATTGCACTCTGGGTATGAGGACACAGTCCCAGTGAGCTTTTCCATACCCTTGCAAGCTCATGAGCTTAGTTGAGCAAATTGCACTTAGGGTTAGTCACCCTAAGGGTAAGGGTTGAATCCAGACGTGGACCCCTTGCTCACAGGTGCCTAGAGCGATCGGTAACATCTCACTGATGAAGCCCAACAAGGCTGAAATGTACGTCTGGGGTCAGCTGCTTTGCTTATTCAGAGAATAGTTGTCTGGTGTTTTGTGGCTGGGTTGTCATTTTTTTAAAGGACCTGTATGATATGTTTCAGGTTATTTCCCCTCTGTGTATGGTATTTGTCGGTGTGAGTATATAGTCCAAGTGAATATTTCCATACCCTCACAAGCTCACAAGCCTAGTTGAGCACCTCTGACTTCTTCTATTTACATGCAAATTGCTCTTTGTGGTTAGTCTCCCTAAGGGTAATGCAGGAATCTAGGTGTGAACCGTGGGTGCGAGGACATAGTCTCTGTGATCTTTTGCACACACTTGCAAGCTCATGAGACTAGTTGAGCATTTGTGACTTTTTCTTTCTACACACAAATTGCTGAAAGGGTTAGGTTAGTCACTCTAAAGGTATAAAGACATAGACCCCTTGCTCACAGGTGCCTAGAGGGTTCAGTTGCACCTCACTGATGAAACACAACAAGGTCAAAACGTACGTCTGGGGTTAGCTGCTTTCCTTATTCAGAGAAGAATTGTCTGGTATTTCGTGGCTGGAATATCATTTTGGTAGGACCTTTATGATATGTTTCAGAATATTTCTTCTCTGTCTATGGCATTTGTGAGCTAAGATATATTGCACCCTGGGTGTGAGGACACAGTCCCAGTGAGATTTTGCATACCCTTGGTAGCTCATGAGCCTAATTGAGGATCTCTGACTTCTATCTACATGCAAATTGCGCTTAGGGTTAGTCACCCTAACGGTAATGGGGGGGATCCACAGGTGCTTAGAGGGATCAGTTGCACCTCACCAATGAGTCGAAAATGTAGATCTGGAGTTAATTGCTTTCTTTGTTCATAGAAGAATTGTCTGACGTTTTGTGGCTAATCTGTTGTTTTGTCAGGACCTGTATGATATGCTTCAGGATATATTTCTTCTCTGTGTATGACATTTGTGAGCTAAACGAGATTGTACCCTGGGCGTGAGGACACAGTCCCAGTGAGCTTTTGCATACCCTTGCAAGCTCATGAGCCTAGTTCAGCATCTCTCACTTCTATCTATATGCAAATTGTTCTTGGGGTTAGTCACCCTAAGGTTAATGTGGGAATCTAGACGTGGACCCCTTGGTCACAGGTGTCTACAGGGATCAGATGCACCTCAATGATAAACCCCAACAAGGCTGAAATATATATCTGGGGTCACCCGATTTCCTTATTCAGAGAAGAACTGTCATTTTGGCAGGACCTGTGATATGTTTCAGAATATTTCTTCTCTGCACTACTGAGCTAAAAGAGATTGTACCCTGGGTATGAGGACACAGTCCCAGTGACCTTTTGCATTCCCTTGTAAGCTCATGAGCCTAGTTCAGCATCTCTGACTTCTTCTATCTACATGCAAATTGCTGAAATAGGTTAGGTTAGTCACTCTAAAGGTAATCGAGACATGGACCCCTTGTTCACAGATGCCTAGAGGGATCAGCTGCACATCACCGACACAACCCAGCAAGGTCGATACCTACCTCTGGGGTTAGCTGCTTTCCCTGTTCAGAGAAGAATTGTCTGGTATTTTGTGGCTGGACTGTCATTTTGGCAGGACTTGTATGATATGTTTCAGAATATTTCTTCTCTGTGTATGGCATTTGTGAGCTAAAAGAGACTGAACCCTGGGTGCGAGGACATAGTCCCAGTGAGCTTTTGTATACCGTTGGTAGCTCATGAGCTTAGGTGAGCATCTCTGACTTCTGCTATCTACGTGCAAATTGCACTTAAGGTTAGTCATTGGAAGGGTTATGGGTAGTGTTGAGCGAGCGTGCTCGGCCGATGCTCGGATCGGCTCGAGCATCGCTCTGCTCGGCACATGGCGGTACTCGTCGAGTACCGCCATGTGCTCGCCCGCCATGTTCGGGTGGCGGGGATCTGTGCCGGAGGAGGCACAGATCTGAAGACGCTCCGCTGGACCACCAGGGACTGGAGGTACGGGGGCATTGCGGAGATGAAGGGGGCATTGCGGAGATGAAGGGGGACATTGTGGAAGAGGGGCATAGCGGAGATGAAGGGGGACATTGTGGAAGAGGGGCATAGACTCTATGCCCCTCTTCCACAATGTCCCCCTTCATCTCCGCTATGCCCCTCTTCCACAATGTCCCCCTTCATCTCCTCTATGCCCCTCTTCCACAATGTCCCCCTTCATCTCCTCTATGCCATAGAGGAGATGAAGGGGGACATTGTGGAAGAGGGGCATAGCGGAGATGAAGGGGGACATTGTGGAAGAGGGGCATAGAGGAGATGAAGGGGGACATTGCGGAGATGAAGGGGGACATTGCGGAGATGAAGGGGGGCATTGACCAGGCACCCTCCCCTCATCAGAGCAGGGGGTGCCTGGTGTAATGCTCGTGTCGCCCCATTCTATTCAATGGGGCTCGGGTGCTCGGCCGAGCACTCGAGCCTCAGGGGGTGCTCGGTCAGAGCACCCGAGCATCGGGGTGCTCGCTCAACACTAGTTATGGGGGAATTCAGACATGAATTCCCCAGGTGCCTAGAGGGATCAACTGCACCTCACTAACAAGGCCCGACAAGGCTGAAATGTACATCTGGGGTTAGCTGCTTTCCTTGTTCAGAGAAGTATTTGTCTGACATTTTGTGGTTGGACTGTCATTTTGGCAGAACCTGTATGATATGTTTCAGAATAATGTTTCTTTCTCTATGACATTTGTGAGCTAAAAGAGATTGCACCCTGGGCGTGAGGATATCTCGTTGAGATTTTGCATACACTTGCAAGCTCATGAGCCTATTTGAGTATCTCTGACTTCTTCTCTCTGCATACAAATTGCTCTTAGGGTTAGTAACCCTAAAAGGTAATGGGGGAATCCAGACATGGACCCCTTTCTCACAGGTGTCTAGAGGAATCAGCTGCACATCGCTGACGAAACACATCAAGGTCGAAATGTACGTCTGGGGTTAGCTGCTATTCCTGTTCAGAGAAGAATTGTCATTATGGCAGGACCTGTCTGATATGTTTCAGAATATTTCTTCTCTGTGTATGGTATTTGTGAGCAAAAATAGATTGCACCCTGGGTGTGAGGACACAGTCCCAGTGAGCTTTTGCATACCCTTGGTAGCTCATGAGCTTAACTGAGGATCTCTGACTTCTTCTATCTACATGCAAATTGTTCTTAGGGTTAGTCACCCTAACAGTAATGGGGGAATCAAGATGTGGACCCCTTGCACACAGGTGCCTAGAGGGATCAGTTGCACTTCACCAATGAGACCAACAAGGCTGAAATGTACATCTGGGGTTAATTGCTTTCTTTGTTCAGAGAAGAACTGTTTGGCATTTTGTGGCTGCACTGTTGGCAGAACCTGTATGAAATGCTTAGAATATTTCTTCTCTGTGTATGGTATTTGTGCGCTAAAAGAGATTGCATTCTGGGTATGAGGACAAAGTCCCAGTGACCTTTTGCATACCCTTGCAAGCTCATGAGCCTAGTTGAACATCTCCAACTTCTTCTATGTATATGCAAATTGCATTAGGGTTAGTCGCCCTAAGGGTAATGGGGGAATCCAGACGTGGACCCCTTGCTCACAGGTTCCTAGAGGGATCAGATGCACCTCACCGATAAACCCCAACAAAGTTGAAATATTTGTTGTCGCTTCTCGGCCTTTTGGCTAAGATCAAGTGTAGTACCTGCTCAGGTAGGTGGCAGATGCCTGGGTAGGGGTGGCATGCTACACTTGGTTGAGGCCTGGGGTTGGAGGCGAGACAAAAGCCTGAGGTGCAAAAGATGCCTTTGATTCACCGAGCACGTGATAACAGGACACTTGTCTCGGGTTGAGCGCTGGCACCGCACTCTTGGACTTTCTATCCTTTTCACTTCCTCTGCCCTGGTCTTCTGGCCGGCCGTGAAGAATTTTTATAATTCCAGCCAGGAGGCTGGGGCCTTAACAGGCACGCCTTTTTTTTCCTTTATTCACTGGGCACGTTTGGCACCGTAGAATTTTGGGGGGTTTTTTGGGCACTACGAAAGCACTTACCCACCGACACGAAGCACTTATTCACTGAAAATTAGCTGCAGTGGGGCCAGGTCCTTGGACTTTGTGCTCTTGGTGGGGGAGGTGGTTTGGCATGCTGCCTCCCCTTAATGTTTGCTGATGCTCCTCTCTCCGGAGGGAGCCGAAGATTGAAGCCCTGTGGCAGGGACGCTGATGCAGAAGGCCCCAGGGTGAAAGCCCTCCTCTTCTTCGGGGAGAGGAGGAGAAGCTAAAGGGCCCCCCTAGCATGGGCGAAGGGGGGCTGAAGGCTGACCCGGCCCCAGAAGAACGCACCTACGACTCACGAGAAGTCATGGAGCACTAACTGGGAACTGAAGAATCACAGGAAGCACCGTAACAGACTGCACGCACCTCGGGCTTATATCAATAACATATTCGTCTGGGGTCACCTGATTTTTTTTTTTTTATTCAGAGAAGAATTGTGATTTTGGCAGAAGCTGTATGCTAGGTTTCAGAATATTTTTTCTCAGTGTATGGCATTTGTGAGCTAAAAGAGATTGCATTCTGGATTGAGACTATAGTCTGAGTGAGCTTTTGCATATCTTTGCAAGCTCATGAACCTAGTTGAGCATCTCTGACTACTTCTATCTGCATACAAATTGCTCCTTAGGGTTAATCACACTAAAATTAATGGTGGAATCCATATGTGGACCCCTTGCTCACAGCTGCCTTGAGAGATCACCTGTACCTCACCATTGAGGCGCCACAAGGCCAAAATGTACCTATGGGGTTAGTTGCTTTTCTTTTTCAGAGAAGAATTGTCATTTTGGTAGGACCTGTATGATATGTTTCTGAATATTTCTTTTCTGTGTATGGCATTTGTGAATATATAGTCCCTGTGACGTTTTACATACTCTTGCAAGCTCATGAGCCTAGTTGAGCATCTGACTTTTTCTGTCTACATACAAATTGCTGAAAGGGTTAGGTTAGTCACTCTAAATGTAATAGAGACATAGACACCTTGCTCACATGTGCCTAGAGGATTCAGCTGCACATCACTGATGAAACACAACAAGGTTGAAATGTACGTCTGGGGATAGCTGCTTTTCTTGTTCAGGGAACAATTGTCATTTTGGTAGGACCTGTCTGATATGTTTCAGAATATTTCTTCTCTGTGTATGGTATTTGTGAGGTAAAAGAGATTGCACTCTGGGTGTGAGGACACAGTCCCAGTGATCTTTTACATATCCTTGCAAGCTCATGTACCTAGTTGAGCATCTTTGACTTCTTCTATCTACCTGCAAATTGCTCTTAGGGATAGTCACCCAAAGGGTAATGGGGGAATCAAGATGTGGACACATTGCTCAAAGAATCAGAGAGGGATCAGCTGCACCTCACCAATGAGGCCTCACAAGGCTGAAACATACATCTGGGGTTAGTTGTTTCCATTATTCAGAGAAGTATTTGTCTGGTGTTTTGTGGTCGGACTGTCATTTTGGGAGGTCCTGTATGATATGTTTCAGAATAATTTTTCTCTGTGTCTGGTATTTGTGAGCTAAAAGAGATTTCACCCTGGGTGTGAGGACACAGTCCCAGTGAGATTTTGCATACCCTTGGTAGATCATGAGCTTAATTGAGGATCTCTGACTTCTTCTATCTACATGCAAATTGTGCTTAGGGTTAGTCACCCTAACAGTAATGGGGGAATCAAGATGTGGACCCCTTGCTCACAGGTGCCTAGAGGGATCAGTTGCACTTCACCAATGAGGCCAACAAGGCTGAAATGTACATCTGAGGTTAATTGCTTTCTTTGTTCAGAGAAGAACTGTCTGGCATTTTGTGGTCGGGCTGTTATTTTGGCAGAATCTGTATGAAATGCTTAGAATATTTCTTCTCTGTGTATGGTATTTGTGCACTAAAAGAGATTGCACTCTGGGCGTGAGTATATAGTCCTAGTGACCTGTTGCATACCCTCACAAGCTCATGAGCCTAGTTGAGCATCTCTGACTTCTTCTATCTACATGCAAATTGCTCAAAGAGTTAGTCACTCTAAGGGTAACTGAGACGTGGACCCCTTGCTCACTGGTGGCTAGAGGGCTCAGTTGCATCTCACCGATGAGGTCCAATAAGGTTGAAATGTATGTTTGGGTCTAGCTGCTTTTCTTGTTCAGAGAAGAATTGTAATTTTGGTTGGAGTTGTATGATGTATTTCAGAATATTTCTTCTCTGTGTATGGCATTTGTGAGATAAAAGAGATTGCACCCTGGGTGTGAGGATATAGTCCCAGAAAGATTTTGCATACACTTGCAAACTCATGAGCCTAGTCGAGCATCTCTGTCTTCTTCTATCTACATGCAAATTACTCTGATGGTTGACCACCCTAAGGGTAATTGGGGAATCCAGACGTGACCCCTTTCTCACAGGTACTTAGAGGAATCAGTTGCCCCTCAGAGGCCAAAAAATGCCAAAACTTACGTTCAGAAAAGAAACGTCTGTTTTTTTTGTGGCTGAACTGTCATTTTGGCAGGACCTGTATTATATATTTCAGAGCATTTCTCCTTTGTGTATGACATGTGTGAGCTAAAAAAGATATTGCATCCTGAGCGCAAGGGCATAGTCCCAGTGATCCTTTGCATAGCCTTGCAAGCTCATAAGCCTAGTTGAGCATCTCTGACTTCTTCTGTCTACATGCAAACTGCTCCTAGGGTTAGTCACTCTAAGGTAATGGGGGGAATCAAGATGTGGACCCTTTGTTCAAAGATTCGTAGAGTGATCAGCTGCATCTCACCAACAAGGCCAAAACATACATCTGGGGTTAGCTGCTTTCCTTGTTCAGAGAAGTATTTGTCTGATGTTTTGTGGATGGACTGTCATTTTGGCAGGACCTGTATGAACTGTTTCAGAATATTGTTTCTTTGTCTATGGCATTTGTGAGCTAAAAGAGATTGCACCCTGGGAGTGAGGATATCTCAGTGAGATTTTGCATACCCTTGCAAGCTCATAAGCCTAGTTGAGCATCTCTGACTTCTTCCATCCACATACAAATTGCTCCTAGGGTTAGTTACTCTAAGGGTAATGTGGGAATCCAGATGTGGACCCTTTCCTCACATGTGCCTAGAGGCATCAGCTGCATCTCAGCAATAAAGCCCACAATGGTGGAAAGTATGTCTGGTTTTTGCTGCTTTTGTAGCTCAGAGAGGAATTGTCTTTTTGGCAGGAGCTGTTCACCTGTCCAGGTATTTGTGTTGTGTTTTCCATGACGTATGTTTCAGAATATTTTTTATCTGTGTATGGTATTTGTGAGCTAAAAGAGATTGCACCCTGGGCGCGAGGACACAGTCCCAGTGATCTTTTGTATATCCTTGCAAGCTCATTAGCCTAGTTGAGCATCTCTGACTTTTTCTATCTACATACAAATTGCTGAAAGGGTTAGGTTAGTCACTCTAAATGTAATAGAGATATAGACACCTTGCTCACAGGTGCCTAGAGGGTTCAGCTGCACATCACAGATGAAACACAACAAGGTTGAAACTTATGTCTGGGTCTAGCTGCTTTTCTTGTTCAGGGAAGAATTGTCATTTTGGTAGGACCTGTCTGATATGTTTCAGAATATTTCTTCTCTGTGTATGGTATTTGTGAGGTAAATGAGATTGCACCCTGGGTGTGAGGACACAGTCCCAGTGAACTTTTACATATCCTTGCAAACTCATGAGCCTAGCTGAGGATCTCTGACTTCTTCTATCTACTTGCAAATTGCGCTTAGGGTTAGTCACCCTAAGGGTAAGGGGTGAATCCAGACGTGGAGCCCTTGCTCACATGCGCCTAGAGGGATCAGCTACATTTCACTGATGAAGCCCAACAAGGCTGAAATGTACGTTTGGGGTCAGTTGCTTTGCTTATTCAGAGAATAGTTGTCTGATGTTTCATGGCTGGGTTGTTTTTTAAAGGACTTGTATGATATGATTCAGAATATTTCTTCTCTGTGTATGGTGTTTGTGAGCAAAAAGAGATTGCACCCTGGGTGCTAGTACACAGTCCCAGTGAGATTTTACATACCCTTGCAAGCTCATGAGTCTAGCTGAGCATCTCTTACTACTTCTATCTACATGCAAATTGCTCTTAGGGATAGTCACCCAAAGGGTAATGTGGGAATCAAGATGTGGACACATTGCTCAAAGAATCAGAGAGATCAGCTGCACCCTGACTAATGAGGCCTAACAAGGCTGAAACATACATCTGGGGTTAGCTGTTTCCATTATTCAGAGAAGTATTTGTCTGGTGTTTTGTGGTCGGACTGTCATTATGGAAGGACCTATATGATATGCTTCAGAATATTTCTTCTCTGTGTATGGTGTTTGTGAGATAAAAGAGATTGCACCCTGGGTGTGAGGACATAGTCCCAGTGATCTTTTACATACCCTTGCATGTACATGAGCCTAGTTGAGCATCTCTGACTTCTATCTACATGCAAATTGTTCTTAGTGTTAGTCACCCTAAGGGTAATGGGGGAAGCTAGATGTGGACCCCTTGGTCACACACTGCGCCCGCATCCTCTGCTGCTGCCTTACCAGTCATTACCCACACTGCCACTCTCTACATCACTTTTCTGCTCTGTAATAACTCATTTCCCTTTCTCACAGCTGCCTGGCACTCAAAGGGTTCACCTCCTCTCACGCAGCACGCCTGCCTCCTCCTGTGTTACTGTTACACTTACTGTTCTAAGTTCTTAGTGGGGAGGAATGCTTAACCCCTTGATTCTCTTTCTTCTTTTTCAGTGGTACACAGCGTATTGCTTTGCATACCTGTCTGGCTCTCAAAGAGTTAACAGCATAGCAGGGAACTCACTGGGCAGAGGCTGTCTGCGGATGTGGGGACTTTCTACTGAAACTCTGCCACTTCTGCTTCTTCCCTGTCTGTTCCCCTCACTCCTGCCCAAATCACTTCCTTCACCAGTCAATTATTAGCACTTACTGCATGCCAGGTAATCCCTGCCCCATTCATGGTTAATCCCCACCCCTTTTTTACACAAATTGCATCCTTTTTCTCCCCGCAGCTGCACAACAGATCACGCACCTGTGGGAGATCACACACCCACAGGAGGACTGACACTGCAGGAGATCACACACACACCCACAGGAGGCCTGACACTGCAGGAGATCACACCCACACACACCCACAGGAGGACAGACACTGCAGGAGATCACACACCCACACCCACAGGAGGACTGACACTGCAGGAGATCACACCCACACACCCACAGGAGGACTGACACTGCAGGAGATCACACACACACAGGAGGACAGACACTGCAGGAGATCACACCCACACCCACACCCACAGGAGGACTGACACTGCAGGAGATCACATACACACCCACAGGAGGCCTGACACTGCAGGAGATCACACACACACACAGGAGGATTGACACTGCAGCAGATCACACACACACACCCACAGGAGGACTGACACTGCAGGAGATCACACACACACCCACAGGAGGACTGACACTGCAGGAGATCACACACACACCCACAGGAGGACTGACACTGCAGGAGATCACACACACACACACCCACAGGAGGACAGACACTGTAGGAGATCACACACACACACACACACACACACACACGAGGACAGACACTGCAGGAGATCACACACACACAGGAGGACTGACACTGCAGTAGATCACACACACACCCACAGGAGGCCTGACACTGCAGGAGATCACACACACACACACACCCACAGGAGGACTGACACTGCAGGAGATCACACACACACCCACAGGAGGACTGACACTGCAGGAGATCACACACACACACACCCACAGGAGGACAGACACTGTAGGAGATCACACACACACACACACACACACACACACGAGGACAGACACTGCAGGAGATCACACACACACAGGAGGACTGACACTGCAGTAGATCACACACACACCCACAGGAGGCCTGACACTGCAGGAGATCACACACACACACACACACACAGGAGGACTGACACTGCAGGAGATCACACCCACACCCACAGGAGGACTGACACTGCAGGAGATCACACACACACACACACACACACCCACAGGAGGGACAGACACTGTAGGAGATCACACACCACACACACACCCACAGGAGGCCTGACACTGCAGGAGATCACACACACAGGAGGACTAACACTGCAGGAGATCACACACACACACACACACACACACAGGAGGCCTGACACTGCAGGAGATCACACACACACCCACAGGAGGCCTGACACTGCAGGAGATCACACACACAGGAGGACTGACACTGCAGGAGATCACACACACACCCACAGGAGGCCTGACACTGCAGGAGATCACACACGCACACACCCCACACCCACACCCACAGGAGGACAGACACTGTAGGAGATCACACACACACTCAGGAGGACAGACACTGTAGGAGATCACACACACACCCGCAGGAGGACAGACACTGCAGGAGATCAAACACACGCAGGAGGACTGACACTGCAGGAGATCACACACACACACCCACAGGAGGACTGACACTGCAGGAGATCACACACACACACCCACAGGAGGACTGACACTGTAGGAGATCACACACACACCCATAGGAGGACTGACACTGCAGGAGATCACACACACAGACACAGGAGGACTGACACTGCAGGAGATCACACCCACACCCACAGGAGGACTGACACTGCAGGAGATCACACACACGCATGAGGACAGACACTGCAGGAGATCACACACACACCCACAGGAGGACAGACACTGTAGGAGATCACACACCCACAGGAGGACTGACACTGCAGGAGATCACACACACACCCACAGGAGGACTGACACTGCAGGAGATCACACACACACACCCACAGGAGGACTGACACTGCAGGAGATCACACACACGCATGAGGACAGACACTGCAGGAGATCACACACACACCCACAGGAGGACAGACACTGTAGGAGATCACACACACACTCAGGAGGACAGACACTGTAGGAGATCACACACACACCCACAGGAGGACTGACACTGCAGGAGATCACACACACACACACACCCACAGGAGGATTGACACTGCAGGAGATCACACACACACACACCCACAGGAGGATTGACACTGCAGGAGATCACACACACACCCACAGGAGGACTGACACTGCAGGAGATCACACACACGCATGAGGACAGACACTGCAGGAGATCACACACACCCACAGGAGGACAGACACTGTAGGAGATCACACACACACACAGGAGGACAGACACTGCAGGAGATCACACACACACACACAGGAGGACAGACTCTGTAAGAGATCACACACACACACCCACAGGAGGACTGGCACTGCAGGAGATCACACACCCACAGGAGGATTGACACTGCAGGAGATCACACACACACACGCATGAGGACTGACACTGCAGGAGATCACACACACCCACAGGAGTACAGACACTGCAGGAGATCACACACACCCCACAGGAGGACAGACACTGCAGGAGATCATACACACACACGCATGAGGACAGACACTGCAGGAGATCACACACACACACGCATGAGGACAGACACTGCAGGAGATCATACACACACACACACACACACCCACAGGAGGACTGACACTGCAGGAGATCACACCCACACCCACAGGAGGACTGACACTGCAGGAGATCACACCCACACCCACAGGAGGACTGACACTGCAGGAGATCACACAAACACAGGAGGACTGACACTGCAGGAGATCACACACACCCACAGGAGGACTGACACTGCAGGAGATCATACACACACACACCCACAGGAGGACAGACACTGTAGGAGATCACACACCCACAGGAGGACTGACACTGCAGGAGATCACACACCCGCAGGAGGACTGACACTGCAGGAGATCCCACACACCCACAGGAGGCCTGACACTGCAGGAGATCACACACACACACCCGCAGGAGGACTGACACTGCAGGAGATCACACACCCACACCCACAGGAGGATTGACACTGCAGGAGATCACACACACACAGGAGGACTGACACTGCAGGAGATCACACACACAACCACAGGAAGACAGACACTGCAGGAGATCACACACACACAGGAGGACAGACACTGCAGGAGATCACACACACAGACACAGGAGGACAGACACTGCAGGAGATCACACCCACACACCCACAGGAGGACTGACACTGCAGGAGATCACACACACACACCCACAGGAGGACTGACACTGCAGGAGATCACACACACACACCCACAGGAGGATTGACACTGCAGGAGATCACACACACACAGGAGGACTGACACTGCAGGAGATCACACACACAACCACAGGAAGACAGACACTGCAGGAGATCACACACACACAGGAGGACAGACACTGCAGGAGATCACACACACAACCACAGGAAGACAGACAATGCAGGAGATCACACACACAGACACAGGAGGACAGACACTGCAGGAGATCACACCCACACACCCACAGGAGGACTGACACTGCAGGAGATCACACACACACCCACAGGAGGACAGACACTGCAGGAGATCACACACACAACCACAGGAAGACAGACAATGCAGGAGATCACACACACACCCACAGGAGGACAGACACTGCAGGAGATCACACACACAACCACAGGAAGACAGACAATGCAGGAGATCACACACACACCCACAGGAGGACTGACACTGCAGGAGATCACACACACAACCACAGGAAGACAGACAATGCAGGAGATCACACACACACCCACAGGAGGACTGACACTGCAGGAGATCACACACACACAACCACAGGAAGACAGACACTGCAGGAGATCACACACACACACAGGAGGACAGACACTGCAGGAGATCACACACAGAGACACAGGAGGACAGACACTGCAGGAGATCACACACACGCAAGAGGATTGACACTGCAGGAGATCACACACACAACCACAGGAAGACAGACACTGTAGGAGATCACACACACACACAGGAGGACAGACACTGCAGGAGTTCACACACACAGACACAGGAGGACTGACACTGTAGGAGATCACACACACAGACACAGGAGGACACACTGCAGCAGATCACACCCACACCCACACATAGGAGGACACACTGCAGGAGATCACACACACACACACACAGGAGGACAGACACTGCAGGAGATCACACACACACACACACACACACACACAGGAGGACTGACACTGCAGGAGATCACACACACATGCAGGAGGACAGACACTGCAGGAGATCACCCACACACGCAGGAGGACAGACACCGCAAGAAATCATAAACATACACAAAATGCAACAGAACAAAGACTGCACCTTTTCAGTGTTATGGTACACAATGCATTGCAAAGTGTTATCTATCTCTCTGCCAATCAAAGGGTTAAGCATTGTTTAAAATAAAAAGACAGGCAACGCTGTCCCACACTACTAGTCTCTTATAAAGTGGGATACTTGGGAGGTACCGAGCCCTAATCTCCTATAAAGAGGGACACTTGGGAGGTACAGACCCCTAATATCTCCTAAAGAGGCACACTTGGGAGTACAGACCCCTAATATCTCCTATAAAGAGGGACACTTGGGAGGTACAGACCCCTAATATCTCCTATAAAGAGGGACACTTGGGAGGTACAGACCCCTAATATCTCCTATAAAGAGGGACACTTGGGAGGTACGGACCCCTAATATCTCCTATAAAGAAGGACACTTGGAGGGTACAGACCCCTAATATCTCCTATAAAGATGGACACTTGGGAGGTACAGACCCCTAATATCTCCTATAAAGAGGGGCACTTGGGAGGTACAGACCCCTGATATCTCCTATAAAGAGGGACACTTGGGAGGTACAGACCCCTGATATCTCGTATAAAGAGTGTGGTGTTCGTTGGTATTGTTGGCAGGCAATGTCTTGGGCAGCCGAATGCAAGAGGAACCAGGAAGTGACATCATGCATCTATGCTTCCTAGTTGTTCTCTTTTAGTCTGGGGCAAGTCACCTCACTGTAAAGAGCCTTCCTGCTCCTCTCTGCAACAGAGGTCAGCTGATGGACTGGCAAGCATGATTCAGGACTTTGCCCTGCAATGTTGTAATGCAAATAAACGGAGTTGGCCAGTTGCTACTCCATTGACCTGCACAAGTTGTATGTGGATTCATTGCATCATATACCACTAGTTGGGGACATAACAGTGGCAACGAGGCTGTGGACTATTCCTTCTACGGATTTAGTGTGTATCCCTGCTGGCCTGTCTGCTCCTGGAGAACCAGGTATTGCTGCAATATATATCTATCCAGCCATCTATGCTAGTGTTTCTGAACCCATAATCTCCTACAAGATTATTACTGGACTGTGCTTGTCATCCTATACACTATTACAACTCATTGCTTACCACCTCTTATCATGGCTGCCCTCTTTGGAACGTTACAAGAATTTAATGAAGGAGAGGAAACATGGGTTTACTTATTCTGAGAGATTAAAGCAGTTTATGGCTGCAAATGACATTCCTGAAGAAAAACAAACTGCTGTCTTTCTTACTGTTGTTGGCAGGAAACCTTTTGCTGTATTACAAAATTTATTAGCCCCTGATTCTCCTGGAGATAAGTCTCTAAAAGATTTGCTTGATGCTTTGACTCATTTCTACCAACCTAAGCCCCTTGAGATTGCAGAAAGGTTCCGTTTCTATACAAGAAAGCAACATCAGGGGGAGACTGTTCAGTCTTTTATGGTGGAACTCAGACGCTTGGCTGTAACCTGTAATTTCCGGACAAATTTGTCTGAAGCTTTGAGAGATCAATTTGTGTGTGGCTTAATCCATAAATCAATACAAAAGCGTTTATTGTCTGAAAAACATTTAACTGAAAAATCTGCTATGGAGATAGCTGTTGCAATGGAGATGGCGGAAAGAGATTCTGCACATCTACAAGCTCAAACTTCTGGTCCTCCACTGGGATTGGAGGAAGCTACTGCTGTAATGAAATTGTCTCAGAGCAGACCACCTACAAAAAGGGTGCCACTTTCTACTAGAAAATGTTTTCGTTGTGGTGCCACCTCACACGAGTCCCACCAGTGCAGATTTAGGGAGGAGATTTGTTATAATTGCTCCAAACGTGGACATTTGAGTAAAGTCTGCAGAAGTACTAGATCTCAGAGAGGTTCCTCTCACGGAACCAGACATTCTTCAACCGATTTTCTCCACCCTCACTTGGAAACAGATGAACCGTTTGATGAAGGAGATTGGATATCGCATTTGACTGTTCATAACTTAACAGGATTTGATGACTCTATGCAAGTCAGACTGCAGATCAATGGCAAGGATGTAACGATGGATGTTGATACCGGATCTGCAGTCTCTGTAATGACTCTGAAACAGTTAACTTCAGCACGAATTCCGCTACAGTGGGAACCAACAACCCTACGCCTTAAAACATACAGTGGACACATTCTTAAACCTCTAGGTTGTGCTGACGTCAGGGTGACGTACAAAGGCCTGACTCATCAAGTGCCTCTCTATGTTGTACGGGATGGTGGTCAACCTCTATATGGGCGCTCATGGATTCGTTTAATTGGGATGCCTGACTCTCAGTCCTGTCTGTCAAAGATCCAATTTCTACAACCAGAACATCACCAACATTGGGTGGCTGAACTTCAGTCAAAATACAAAGATGTGTTTTCCACGGGCTTGGGAAAAGTAAAGAATATGCAGGCTCAGTTGACACTGAAGCCAGGAGCATCTCCTCGTTTTTGTAAAGCCAGAACTGTTCCTTTTGCCATCAGGGCCAAAGTAGAGAACGAATTATCTTGTTTGGAAAGCCAAGGAGTAATCTCGAAAGTTCCTTGCAGTGATTGGGCTTCCCCCATTGTGCCGGTGGTTAAAAAGAATGGAGAAATCCACCTATGTGGGGATTTTCGTATGGCTTTAAATAGTCAGCTAGAGGTGGAGCAGTATCCGTTACCACGCCTAGAGGAACTTTTTGCTTCCTTAGCTGGGGGACAGTCTTTCACAAAATTGGATTTGCGGCAAGCTTACCTTCAGCTGGAATTGCATCCTGACAGCAGACAGTACCTAACAATTAACACCCATAAGGGTCTTTACCAGTATCAGCGTATGGTGTTTGGGGTTGCCTCTGCCCCAGCGATATGGCAGCGTACAATGGACACTATTTTGGAGGGCATCCCACACACCAAATGTCTATTAGACGATATGTTAATAACTGGCCAGACGGAGGAAGCACACAAAGCAAATGTGGAGGCTGTTCTACAACGGTTGAGAGAGCACGGGCTGAAAGCCAATATTGAGAAATGCCAATTTTTTCAGAAACAGCTAACGTTTTGTGGTCACGTGATATCGAAGGAGGGTTTACATACCGCTAAAGACAAAGTTCAAGCTCTAGTCAACGCCCCTCCTCCATCTGATGTTTCTCAGCTACGCTCTTATCTTGGGCTTCTCAATTATTATCACCATTTTCTGCCTAATCTAGCAAGAGTTCTTCATCCTTTACATCGACTTCTGGAAACAAAGACCCCCCTGGCTCTGGTCTAGGGAATGTCAGGAGGCATTCCAGGCCACTAAAGACCTCATCTTGACCTATAAAGTGCTGGTCCATTATGATCTACAAAAGCCTGTGACGGTTGCTTGTGATGCTTCTCCATATGGGCTTGGTGCTGTGTTGTCTCATGTGATGCCAGATGGGTCTGAGCAACCCATAGCTTTTGCTTCAAGGTCCCTGACGCCTGCGGAGAAGAACTATGCTCAGATTGATAAAGAGGCCTTGGCCATAATATGGGCACTACAAAAATTTACCTTGTACTTATATGGCCGCCATTTCACACTCGTCACTGACCACAAGCCTCTGCTGGCAATTTTCAACCCAATGAAAGGCATTTCCCCGACTGCAGCCACTCGCCTTCAACGCTATGCATTATATTTAGGTGCTTTCACGTATTCTATTAGATACCGACGTCACGCCATGCATGCCAATGCCGATGCTTTTTCCAGACTTCCTCTTCATCAGTCTAGCTCTGTATCATCTGAACATGCTCAGCACCCCTCTTTCACCTCTGACCAGCATCAGATTTGCTACACCACTGTCTGTACTTCGAGACAGATTGCTCAAGCAGTTCGTATGGATGCAGTTTTGACTCAGGTGTATAAATATGTGCAGTCTGGATGGCCTTCCACTGTACCTCTACAATTCCGACCATATTGGTTCTGCAGACTGGAGTTGTGCGTGTCTGATGGTTGCATTCTGTGGGGCTCCTGAGTCCTGGTTCCCCCCTCGTTGCAGCACACAACTCTGCGTCTCCTGCATGAAGGACACCCGGGCATAGTCCGCATGAAGCAACAAGCCGCTCCTCAGTATGGTGGCCTTCCCTGGATGTGGATATTGTCAACTGGGTTCGTGCTTGCCCGGGCTGTGCCCAGTCCCAGAAGCAGTTGCCTTCCTCCCCTGTCATTCCATGGGACCGCCCGTCTCATCCTTGCGACCGGCTCCATGTTGATTTTGCTGGTCCGATTCATGGGAAATCCTTTCTGGTGTTGGTGGATGCCCACTCTAAATGCCGGAGGTTTGGCCTATGTCTACCATGACTTCAGCTGCTACCATTCAAGTCCTCAAGAAGATCTTTGCTGTGTTTGGTCTTCCACGCCTTTTGGTCTCTGATAATGAGCCCCAATTTACGTCCCAGGAGTTTCGGACGTTTCTGGACTCTCTTGGTATCTCTCACCACACCTCAGCTCCTTACCATCCTGCCACCAATGGCCTAGCTGAACGTTTTGTCCAGACCCTCAAGGCAGCTCTCGTGGCTGCTAATTCGTTGGATGTCTCCACTACTCTCCTGGAGTTTCTTTTTGCTTACCGGACTACCCCTCATGCTGCCACTGGGGTGTCTCCTGCGACTCTCCTTTTTGGTCGCCCACTTCACACTAAATTGGATGTGTTAAAGCCTTCCACTCCTTCTTCTTTGTCTTCTAGTCCGCTTTCTGTATCCTCCCAGGCCGGTTCTCGTTTTTTCAAGAAAGGAGACAGAGTATGGGCTCGCAGTTATCAAGGCCCTCAGCGATGGGCTGCTGGAAACATCACAAGAGTGCTGGGTTCTCGCACCTACGTAGTCTTGACAGACAACGGAATCACATGGAAAAGACACATTGATCAATTGCGGCCTGGGCCGCCAAACCATACTTCAGCTGATGTCCTTTTGAAAGATTCCGGGCTTGAGGATGATGGTGCCTGGCAGTTTAGGGCCTCGACCCCAGGCCTACCTCTCACAGAGAATGAGACTTCTCAGCCAATAACCCAGTATCCCCAAATGGTTCAGGAAGCAAGATCTTCAGCAAATGACGAGGAATCAAATACCACTCCATCAACTGTCAGGCCCGCCGGACAATCCGCCCTCCTGTGAGATGGGAACCTGATGAAGTTCTTCGTAGCTGGAGACGACCCTGAGGCTGTTCCAGATCTCTCTCTCCCCTCCCTACTGTTTTTATGTGGTGTGTCTGTGTTCTCTCTTTTTCAGGAAAGGGAGAGATGTGGTGTTCGTTGGTATTGTTGGCAGGCAATGTCTTGGGCAGCCGAATGCAAGAGGAACCAGGAAGTGACATCATGCATCTATGCTTCCTAGTTGTTCTCTTTTAGTCTGGAGCAAGTCACCTCACTGTAAAGAGCCTTCCTGCTCCTCTCTGCAACAGAGGTCAGCTGATGGACTGGCAAGCATGATTCAGGACTTTGCCCTGCAATGTTGTAATGCAAATAAACGGAGTTGGCCAGTTGCTACTCCATTGACCTGCACAAGTTGTATGTGGATTCATTGCATCATATACCACTAGTTGGGGACATAACAAAGAAGGACACTTGGGATGTATGGACCCCTGATATCTCCTATAAAGAGGGACACTTGGGAGGTACAGACCCCTAATATCTCCTATAAAGAGGGGACACTTGGGAGGTACAGACCCTAATATCTCCTATAAAGAGGGACACTTGGGAGGTACAGACCCCTAATATCTCCTATAAAGAGGGGACACTTGGGAGGTACAGACCCCTAATATCTCCTATAAAGAGGGGCACTTGGGAGGTACAGACCCCTAATATCTCCTATAAAGAGGGGCATTTGGGAGGTACAGACCCCTAATATCTCCTATAAAGAGGGGACACTTGGGAGGTATGGACCCCTAATATCTCCTATAAAGAGGGACACTTGGGAGGTATAAACCCCTAATATCTCCTATAAAGAGGGACACTTGGGAGGTACAGATCCCTAATATCTCCTATAAAGAGGGACACTTGGGAGGTACGGACCCCTAATATCTCCTATAAAGAGGGACACTTGGGAGGTACAGACCCCTAATATCTCCCATAAAGAGGGACACTTGGGAGGTACGGACCCCTAATATCTCCTATAAAGAGGGACACTTGGGAGGTACAGACCCCTAATATCTCCTATAAAGAGGGACACTTGGGAGGTACGGACCCCTAATATCTCCTATAAAGAGGGACACTTGGGATGTATGGACCCCTAATATCTCGTATAAAGAGGGACACTTGGGAGGTACAGACCCCTAATATCTCCTATAAAGAGGGACACTTGGGAGGGTACAGACCCATAATATCTCCTATAAAGAGGGGACACTTGGGAGGTACAGACCCCTAATATCTCCTATAAAGATGGACACTTGGGAGGTACAGACCCCTAATATCTCCTATAAAGATGGACACTTGGGAGGTACAGACCCCTAATATCTCCTATAAAGAGGGACACTTGGGAGGTACAGACCCTAATATCTCCTATAAAGAGGGACACTTGGGAGGTACAGACCCCTAATATCTCCTATAAAGATGGACACTTGGGAGGTACGGACCCCTAATATCTCCTATAAAGAGGGACACTTGGGAGGTACAGACCCCTAATATCTCCTATAAAGAGGGACACTTGGGAGGTACAGACCCCTGATATCTCCTATAAAGAGGGACACTTGGGAGGTACAGACCCCTAATATCTCCTATAAAGAGGGACACTTGGGGGGTACAGACCCCTAATATCTCCTATAAAGAGGGGGCACTTGGGAGGTACGGAGCCCTAATATCTCCTATAAAGAGGGACACTTGGGAGGTACGGATCCCTAATATCTCCTATAAAGAGGGACACTTGGGAGGTACGGACCCCTAATATCTCCTATAAAGAGGGACATTTGGGAGGTACAGACCCCTAATATCTCCTATAAAGAGGGACACTTGGGAGGTACAGACCCCTAATATCTCCTATAAAGAGGGACACTTGGGAGGTACAGACCCCTGATATCTATATATATAAAAGAGAAAGGCTCATTGCATAATTTATGTCTCCTAAGGAGACACACACACCCAGGGGTGGCAATAAGGAGGGGTTACTGTTCCCATTGGGTGATTCAATGGGGGTGTGAATTTCACACCAATTGCAGTAGCCGAAGGGAGTTGGCCCACCCCCACTATGTAGCCCGCCCACCACTATCAAAGTCAGAAAAAAACAATATGGCCGCCACTTGCTCCTACACCACAGACAAACACACACATGCCCCACTCACACCGCACCAGACACACACACACACGCCCCACTCACACACACAAAAGCCAGAGAGAAATATGGCTGACACACAGTCACTCACCCTGACTCCCAGTGGCCTCAGCAGGACCTGTACTACAGCTACTGAGGAACAAAATGGCACTCAATGGGTTAAGGTAGGTCCTCATTGCTCAATAATTTCTTCACTGTCATGATTTGCCATACAACACAGAAGACAGACAGGCATCAGATTCACACTTAACCCACTGACTGCCACAGGGTTGTGTATCAAGTTTTACCCCTCAGGGAGTGTGTTCAAACCCCTCACACTGTAAACTTGCATTTCCCTCCCACTTCTCCTCCTTCCCCAGCCTATTACTAACACTTTTCCACATTTCTCTTAAGCCCCTCCCCCTACTCGCGATTAAGCCCCGCCCCCTTTAAACCAAATTGCCCCATTGCTCCCTCCACATCAGCACCACATGAGGGACTCCACAAGTAAAAGTTCCCAGGTATTACACACTCATGCCCCACTCACACACCACCAAACACCCATACACACACACAAAGCCAGAAAGAAATATGGCTGACACACAGTCACTCACCCTGACTCCCAGTGGCCTCAGCAGGACCTGTACTACAGCCACTGAAGGGTGCTGCATCACCAGGGGAACAAAATGGCACTCAAAGGGTTAAGGTAGGTCCTCATTGCTGAATTATTTCTTCACTGTCATCATTTGCCATGCAAGACACAGGACAGACAGCCATCAGGTACACACTTAACCCACTGACTGCCACAGGGTTGTGTATCAAGTTTTACCCCTCAGGGAGTGTGTTCAAACCCCTCACACTGTAAACTTGCATTTCCCTCCCACTTCTCCTCCTTCCCCAGCCTATTACTAACACTTTTCCACATTTCTCTTAAGCCCCGCCCCCTACTTGTGATTAAGACCTGCCCACTTTTAACCCAAACTGCCCCATTTGTCTCTCCACATCAGCACCACATAACTCCCCTCCAGAGACAACACAAATCAAAGTTCCCAGGAATGAATACACTTCCCACTGCTATTTAACTCTGACATGCCTCTCTATAACTTAACCATTTGAGTGCCAGAGGGGTGCACAACTCATGCACGCATGTGTTTCTGTGCATATATGTTGCGTGTTTGTGTACATCTCTGCTACATATTTGTGTGCATGTGTGCATCTCCGGTGTGTGTGTGCATGTCTTTTGCATGTCTCTGCCGCTCACTGTGTGTATGTGTCTGCCTGTGTGTTGCATATGTCTGTGTTTATCAGTGTGTCTACATTTCACACACGTGCGCCCAACGGTCATAACATGACGGCCAACGCCGTCCCACATAGTGTATAAGCACCCAACATGTGTCACTTAACCCTTTCACTGCCAGAGGACTATACAACTCATTACACAGCAATGTGTTGTGTACCTCTCACACACACAGAGTTAAAGGGATAGTAATACTTAAAATGTAAAAAAAAATATGTTGTAGGGTTTATCCCCCTGAGTAAAACAAGAGTACTCCCACTGCTGAGAGGTGTTTTATTCAAAAGTTGAATTTTTTAGGTGCAATATCACAGTGGCCTGAAATTGTACAGTGGCGCTGTTGCTACACCATCCTATGGACAACTCTGGTCAGTTGACCATAAATCTCCATAGGATGGTGTAGCAACAGCGCCACTGTACAATTTCAGGCCACTGTGATATTGCACTTAAAAAATTCAACTTTGAAAATTAATAACTTTTGAATGAAAGACCTCTCAGCAGTGGGAGTACTCTTGTTTTACTCAGGGAGATAAACCCTACAACATATTTTTTTTTACATTTTAAGTATTACTATCCCTTTAAAGTGCTTCACTCCAACCAACTGCTACACTAGTTCTGTATAATGCAGTAACCCTACAGCCCTGTATTTCATGTCTACTTCACTGTCTATGTACAGTCATTTCTCCCCCTCACCCATTACTTTACTTTAACACTTCACTGTCCCTCCTCTCCTCAATCTCTCATCTCCTCCTCCCTTGTCACCCCCACTCACCTATCCCCTTGCCATTCATCCATAGTCCTAATCTCGCCATTTTACTCCCACATCACTATTACATTATCTATCACTGCATCTGTCACTTAACCCTCTGTCTGCCAACCTATTTCTTCAAATGTACTGCAGTATCCACTGCTGTAATCTAAATTATTCCTTTACTCACAAACATCTTCTCACTGTGACCTTCACCAAGTACATAGCACACTCACTTCAACTGTAAGGATACAGGGCCTTATTCATCAAGTATCACAGCACACTCACTTCAACTGTAAGGATACAGGGCCTTATTCACCAAGTAACACAGCACACTCACTTCAACTGTAAGGATACAGGGCCTTATTCACCAAGTAACACAGCACACTCACTTCAACTGTAAGGATACAAGACCTTATTCATCAAGTATCACAGCACACTCACTTCAACTGTAAGGATACAGGGCCTTATTCACCAAGTAACACAGCACACTCACTTCAACTGTAAGGATACAGGGCCTTATTCATTAAGTAACACAGCACACTCACTTCAACTGTAAGGATACAGGACCTTATTATCAAGTAACACAGCACACTCACTTCAACTAGGCTTGCCACCCAGCCGGCACAGCCATTAATTAGGACCTTAGAGCTGGTGCCGGTATATCTACCGGTATTTGTTTGTGCGACGTGTCCAGAGTCAGTCTCCTCCACTCAGCCCTATATGCCAGCTGCTCATGTGGCTCGCTTAAAGTCGTCAGCGTCCACGCACCATCACCAGCCAATGAGTGAAGAGTATTTGGACATCAATGGTCCTCATTGGCTGGCTGGTGTGTCACGCTTGCCTGGTGTATGTGTCTGAGTCTTGTGACTGACAACGGGGAGTCAGGGATTGCGGCAGTATGCATGCGCTGTGAGAGTGTCAGTGCTCAGAGACTGTGGTGCACTGTGCACAGGAGGCTGTCTGGTCGGAATCCACTGGACCACTCCATGTGTGCGGCCTACACGGTTCAGCTCATCCTCGGTCTCTCCTGCTCTCCGGCTCCAGCCCTGGCAGGACTTGGAAGTAAACAGCACCGCCCTCAGCACGCACACACTTCCAGGTATGATGTGACAGAGGTCGGTAGAAGGCCAGAAGTAGCGGACCTAGTGTTAATAATCCCTTATTGGTAGGCACTCAGTTGTCCTTGGCCAAGTGTAGGCAACCTACAGCTCTTCAGCTATAGCTGACTGGTGGAGAGAATGGGAGCCGTTTTTTATCAAAGTTAAACCATCCCCAAACATGTATTTACAACTTAAAAAAGTGCTACAGCCCATCTGAGAAAAACTGCGAAAAAAAATATATTACAGTATGTAACTGATGACCTTTATGATGGTCGCACTGCTTTATTTTACAGAGATACATATGGTTACTGAGACAGTTCAGGGCATTTCTGTGATGAATCTTAGCAATAACAGATAATGTCACCGCTACAATTGTCTTAATGGGATGTAGATATTTGTGTATTTAAGATCTTAGTGATTTGTACAGGTAACACAATGTGCATCTATGTCACACCTGTAGTACACATGTACTGAGCGAGAAAAGTAAGTAAATGTTGTGTCCTGTCTGTGTACAAACACTGGGCCTTATATATACAGGCAAAGTAGATCCGTTCTGGGCAAACCATCTGCACTATAGAGGACAAATAGGGCCTTCAATGCAGCGCAATGTATTCCAGTATTCAAGCAACTTGACTAGGCCTCAAAGGCTTAATTGGGAAGTCTGATCACCTTTGTGTGTAGGGGATCCTTCACTACTCTGGTCTGGGAGAGCTTAGTTTGAGAGATAGAGAGAGACAGAGAGAGAGAGAGAGAGAGAGAGTGCTTAGTCTGAGATAGAGAGTGCTTAGTCTGAGAGAGACAGAGTGTTTAGTCTGATAGAGAGAGACAGAGAGTGCTTAGTCTGAGAGACAGAGAGTGCTTAGTCTGAGAGAGAGAGAGTGCTTAGTCTGAGAGAGAGAGAGTGCTTAGTCTGAGAGAGAGAGAGTGCTTAGTCTGAGAGAGAGAGTGAGTGCTTAGTCTGAGAGAGAGAGTGAGTGCTTAGTCTTAGAGAGAGTGAGTGCTTAGTCTTAGAGAGAGTGAGTGTTTGTCAGAGAGAGACAGAGAGTGCTTAGTCTGAGAGAGAGCGTGAGTGCTTAGTCTGAGAGAGAGCGTGAGTGCTTAGTCTTAGAGAGCGTGAGTCCTTAGTCTTAGAGAGAGTGAGTCCTTAGTCTTAGAGAGAGTGAGTGCTTAGTCTTAGGGAGCGTGAGTGCTTAGTCTTAGAGAGAGTGAGTCCTTAGTATTAGAGAGAGTGAGTCCTTAGTCTTAGAGAGAGTGAGTGCTTAGTCTTAGAGAAAGTGAGTGCTTATAGAGAGAGTGAGTGGTTAGTTTGAGAGAGAGTGAGTGCTTAGTCTGAGAGAGTGAGTGCTTAGTCAGAGTAAGAGTGCTTAGTCTGAGGGTGGTCATGCAACATTGAGTGGTTCTGCCCCTTTTTTGGCTCCTCCCTTTTGTGACTCCACCCTCACACAGCTATGGCCGGTATTTTTTTTAGGAAAAGGTGGCAACCCTAACTTCAACTGTAAGGATACAGGGTCTTATTCACCAAGTAACACAGCACACTCACTTCAACTGTAAGGATACAGGGCCTTATTCATCAAGTAACACAGCACACTCACTTCAACTATAAGGATACAGGGCCTTATTCATCAAGTAACAAAGTGCACTCACTTCAACTATAAGGATACAGGGCCTTATTCATCAAGTAACACAGTGCACTCACTTCAACTATAAGGATACAGGGCCTTATTCATCAAGTAACACAGCACACTCACTTCAGCTATAAGGATACAGGGCCTTATTCATCAAGTAACACAGTGCACTCAATTCAACTATAAGGATACAGGGTCTTATTCATCATGTAACACAGCACACTCACTTCAACTGTAAGGATACAGGACCTTATTATCAAGTAACACACCACACTGACTTCAACTGTAAGGATACAGGACCTTATTATCAAGTAACACAGCACACTCACTTCAACTGTAAGGATACAGGACCTTATTATCAAGTAACACAGCACACTCACTTCAACTGTAAGGATACAGGGTCTTATTCATCAAGATGAAGAGCTGCAATAAAAATTTTTTTACAACTCTTATCACCATATCTACATCACTACTGCGTCTGTCACACACTTTCTACATATCTGACATACGTCATGTATGTGTGTGTCTCTCTCTGTATGTATGCGTTTCACAGTGTGTGACACTCTCTGTCTCTTTAAGTGCGTGTCCGTTACACTGCATATTTCTGTTTCACACAATGTCTCTCTGTGTAAATAATATGACGGGCAACGCCGTCCCACATTGCTAGTCTCCTATAAAGATGAACACTTGGGAGGTACAGACCCCTAATATATCCTATAAAGAAGGACACTTGGGAGGTACAGACCCCTAATAGAGGGACACTTGGGAGGTACAGACCCCTAATATCTATATATATATAAAAGAAGACTTTGTGCCTGGCAAAACACACCCAGGGGCGGCAGTAAAAAGGATTACTGCTGCCATTGGGTGATTCTGTGGGAGTGTGATTTTTGGCCTGCCCCCACTATCCAGCCCGCCCACCACTATCTAAGGCTGAAAAAAAAAATGGCTGCCACACACTCCTACACCACAGACACATGCACATGCCCTCCCACACACACACTAGCAGACACATACACACATATACACACACGCACGCTGAGGATGATGGGAACAATGTTCAAGCTACAGCTGGAAGGCCATGGTCCAATCTGTATTATGCAGCTTCTTCATTCCCTGTCTTTGAGTCTACACAGCTCTGCTAATTACTACAAGTGAGCTGATTTCTAAACAATCAGCAGGAGGATACTGGCTTGCTGAGAAAGTGGAAACAACGGCAGAGAGGTGATCAGGCAGTGCAGAGCAAGGCTTCAGCTGAGCTGGTAAATGGCAGAGACATGGATGTGACTGTATTTATATATTGCACAAAGAGAGAGAAAGAGAGCAGGTTGTTTGTCAGTCTGTCTGTAAGTAGAGGTGCCAGTTCCTGCAATCATCTCCATGCTGTACATAGCTCACTGTATAGCATGTATGACAAACTATTTATATATGGTCTGGCATTGTATAGTATACAGTCTGTGTATAAGGACTGGCACTATACAGTATAGGAGGGACAGTCCCTGTTTGACACCCAAATCCCTCTGCTCCTCTATTTAGGAGATCACACGGTGTGGTGTATATACAGTAGGCTGACCAGACCTCACCTTTAACCGGGGACACATAGGAAATAAGCATATTTCAGGAGTGCACCAAAATCAAAGCAGCCCCGCAGTATGCATTTTTCATATGTGTCACTGGTTAAAGGTGAGGTCTGGTCAGCCTAATGTACAAGTGTATCAGATTGCTCCACATCAGTAAAACCCACGGTAATGTGGGTATAAACTTCTGTATATATCTGTTAAATTAGTCTGTGTAAAAAAATACTTTCATCTTCTTCTAAATCATTCACTTACAGAAAGAGTAACTTAACCATTTCAGTGCCAGAGGAGATGCAATGCATTGCTTACCCCCTGGCACTCAAAGGGTTAAAAATTCTCTACAATGGTCTGGCACTGTATAGCAGTGGTTCTCAATCTGTGCCCTCAGTGGCTATTAACAGGCCAGGATTTTAGAATTTCCTTTTAAGAGCACAGGTGAGTTAATCAATATGACTGAGCCTCTGATCAACACACTTGTGTTCTAGCAGTGAAATTCCTAAGTCCTGGCCTGTTAGTGGCCACTGAGGGCATGGGCTGAGAACCTCTGCTGTATAGTATACAGTCTGCATGTGTCTGTGTATAAGGACTGGCACTATACAGTATAGGAGGGACAGTCCCTGTTTGACACCCAAATCCCTCTGCTCCTCTATTTAGGAGATCACATTGTGTGGTGTATATACCAGTGTATCAGATTGCTCCACATCAATAAAACCCACAGTAATGTGGGAATAAACTTCTGTATATATCTGTTAAATTAGTCTGTGTAAAAAAATACTTTCATCTTCTTCTAAATCATTCACTTACAGAAAGAGTAACTTAACCATTTCAATGCCAGAGGGGATGCAATGCATTGCTTACCCCCTGGCACTCAAAGGGTTAAAAATTCTCTAAAATACACCACCAGCCACGCCCCCAGTAACACCACCGAAAACACAAGTGTCCCTCTTTGGCCATATGAAATGTTGGGAGGTATGTTACTTACACTGCTCACACTGTATGTATTTATGTTCTGATTTGCAGCTGTGTGTCACTGTTTGTGTTGTCAGTGCATGTGTGTGTATATGTGTGTGTTGCATGTGTCTCTGTCTATCACTGTGTGTACCTTTCTGACACGTACACCCTACGCTATAATTCACTATCATAACATTTATTTAAAAAAAAAGAAACATTTCCTGCATAACATGACAGGCAACGCCGTCCCAAACTGCTAGTCTCCTATAAAGATGAACACTTGGGAGGTACAGACCCCTAATATCTCCTATAAAGAAGGACACTTGGGAGGTACAGACCCCTAATATCTCCTATAAAGAGGGACACTTGGGAGGTACAGACCCCTAATATCTCCTATAAAGAGGGACACTTGGGAGGTACAGACCCTAATATCTCCTATAAAGAGGGACACTCTGGAGGTACAGACCCCTGATATCTCCTATAAAGAGGGACACTTGGGAGGTACAGACCCCTAATATCTCCTATAAAGAGGGACACTTGGGAGGTACAGACCACTAATATCTCCTATAAAGAGGGACACTTGGGAGGTATATATCCCTAATATCTCCTAGAAAGAGGGACACTTGGGAGGTATAGAGACCTAATATCTCCTATAAAGAGGGACACTTGGGAGGTACAGACCCCTAATATCTCCTATAAAGAGGGGCACTTGGGAGGTATGGACCCCTAATATATCCTATAAAGAGGGACACTTGAGAGGTACAGACCACTAATATCTCCTATAAAGAGGGGCACTTGGGAGGTATATACCCCTAATATCTCCTATAAAGAGGGACACTTGGGAGGTATAGAGCCCTAATATCTCCTATAAAGAGGGACACTTGGGAGGTACAGACCCCTAATATCTCCTATAAAGAGGGACACTTGGGAGGTATAGAGCCCTAATATCTCCTATAAAGAAGGACACTTGGGAGGTACGGACCCCTAATATCTCCTATAAAGAGGGACACTTGAGAGGTACAGACCACTAATATCTCCTATAAAGAGGGACACTTGGGAGGTATATATCCCTAATATCTCCTATAAAGAGGGACACTTGGGAGGTATAGAACCCTAATATCTCCTATAAAGAGGGACACTTGGGAGGTACAGACCCCTAATATCTCCTATAAAGAGGGACACTTGTGAGGTACAGACCCCTGATATCTGCTATAAAGAGGGACACTTGGGAGGTACAGACCCCTAATATCTCCTATAAAGAGGGACACTTGGGAGGTACAGACCCTAATATCTCCTATAAAGAGGGACACTTGGGAGGTACAGACCCCTAATATCTCCTATAAAGAGGGGACACTTGGGAGGCACAGAACCCTAATATCTCCTATAAAGAGGGGCACGTGGGAGGTACAGACCCCTAATATCTCCTATAAAGATGGACACTTGGGAGGTACAGACCCCTAATATCTCGTATAAAGAGGGACACTTGGGAGGTACAGACCCTAATATCTCCTATAAAGAGGGACACTTGGGAGGTACAGACCCCTAATATCTCCTATAAAGATGGACACTTGGGAGGTACGGACCCCTAATATCTCCTATAAAGAGGGACACTTGGGAGGTACAGACCCCTGATATCTCCTATAAAGAGGGACACTTGGGAGGTACAGACCCCTGATATCTCCTATAAAGAGGGACACTTGGGAGGTACAGACCCCTAATATCTCCTATAAAGAGGGACACTTGCGAGGTACAGACCCCTGATATCTCCTATAAAGAGGGACACTTGGGATGTATGGACCCCTAATATCTCCTATAAAGAGGGACACTTGGGAGGTACAGACCCCTAGTATCTCCTATAAAGAGGGACACTTGGGAGGTACGGACCCCTAGTATCTCCTATAAAGAGGGACACTTGGGATGTATGAACCCCTGATATCTCCTATAAAGAGGGACACTTGGGAGGTACAGACCCCTAGTATCTCCTATAAAGAGGGGACACTTGGGAGGTACAGACCCTAATATCTCCTATAAAGAGGGACACTTGGGAGGTACAGACCCCTAATATCTCCTATAAAGAGGGACACTTGGGAGGTACAGACCCCTAATATCTCCTATAAAGAGGGACACTTGGGAGGTACAGACCCCTAATATATTCTATGGAGAAGGACACTTGGGAGGTACGGACCCCTAATATCTCCTATAAAGAGGGACACTTTGGAGGTACAGACCCCTGATATCTGCTATAAAGAGGGACACTTGGAGGTACAGACCCCTAATATCTCCTATAAAGAGGGACACTTGGGAGGTACGGACCCCTAGTATCTCCTATAAAGAGGGACACTTGGGAGGTACAGACCCCTAATATCTCCTATAAAGAGGGACACTTGGGAGGTACAGACCCCTAATATCTCCTATAAAGAGGGACACTTGGGAGGTACGGACCCCTAATATCTCCTATAAAGAGGGACACTTGGGAGGTACAGACCCCTAATATCTCCTATAAAGAGGGACACTTGAGAGGTACAGACCCCTAATATCTCCTATAAAGAGGGACACTTGGGAGGTACAGACCCCTAATATCTCCTATAAAGAGGGACACTTGGGAGGTACGGACCCCTAATATCTCCTATAAAGAGGGACACTTGGGAGGTACAGACCCCTAGTATCTCCTATAAAGAGGGACACTTGAGAGGTACAGACCCCTAATATCTCCTATAAAGAGGGACACTTGGAGGTACGGACCCCTAATATCTCCTATAAAGAGGGACACTTGGGAGGTACGGACCCCTAATATCTCCTATAAAGAGGGACACTTGGGAGGTACAGACCCCTAATATCTCCTATAAAGAGGGACACTTGGGAGGTACAGACCCCTAATATCTCCTATAAAGAGGGACACTTGGGAGGTACAGACCCCTAATATCTTCTATGGAGAGGGACACTTGGGAGGTACGGAGCCCTCATATCTTCTATGAAGAGGGACACTTGGGAGATGTGGTCCCCTAATATCTCAGAAAGGGACTGTCCTGACTAAGGAGGACACTAGTACTTTCTGGTAGAGGTAATGACTGGTGTACAGGTGTCTCTATGTGTGTAAATATCTATATCCATCACACTCACATTCTCCTGCACTCTCCACCTCAGGCCGGGAGGTGGCGCTGCTCTATTTCTTGTGAATCTACCTCGGAAAGGGAACTTGCTCGGCACCGTTCCTGTGAGACTCTGTGTACCTCCGGACGGCAGGTGGCGCACATCTGCTTTCTATGAGTCTCTGTCTCTAGGAGCCAGATGGCCCCGCCCTCTCTCTGTAGTAGATCACGTGACACATGATTCCTGTCATTGGTTGGCGGAAATGAAATAAACAAGCAGCGGGAAAAAGGTAACAAACACTGGCAGTACTACCAGCCCCTCCGGTACTGCGGGGTACAGTCCTACTGTGGTGGTGTCCGTAGACATGGGAGGGGGCGCAACGCAACGCCATAATATGACCCCTAGTCAGCACCAATGTCTTAGTGGGGGGCAAGTACCTACTTTGGTACTGTATTACCTCCCCCCTACTGTGGTACTGTATTACCTCCCCCTACTGTGGTATTGTATTACCTCTCCTACTGTGGTACTGTATTACCTCCCCCCTACTGTGGTACTGTATTACCCCCCTACTGTGGTACTGTATTACCTCCCCCTACTGTGGTATTGTATTACCTCTGCTACTGTGGTACTGTATTACCCCCCTACTGTGGTACTGTATTACCTCCCCCCTACTGTGGTACTGTATTACCTCCCCTACTGTGGTACTGTATTACCTCTCCTACTGTGGTACTGTATTACCTCCCTATTGTGGTACTGTATTACCCCTCCCCTACTGTGGTACTGTATTACCTCCCCCTACTGTGGTACTGTATTACCCCCCCCCTACTGTGGTACTGTATTACCTCCCCTACTGTGGTACTGTATTACCCCCCCCCTACTGTGGTATTGTATTACCTCTCCTACTGTGGTACTGTATTACCTCCCCTACTGTGGTACTGTATTACCTCCCCTACTGTGGTACTGTATTACCTCTCCTACTGTGGTACTGTATTACCTCTCCTACTGTGGTACTGTATTACCTCCCCCTACTGTGGTACTGTATTACCCCCCTATTGTGGTACTGTATTACCTCCCCCCCTATTGTGGTACTGTATTACCTCCCCCCCTACTGTGGTACTGTATTACCTCCCCTACTGTGGTACTATATTACCTCTCCTACTGTGGTACTGTATTACCTCTCCTACTGTGGTATTGTATTACCTCTCCTACTGTGGTACTGTATTACCTCTCCTACTGTGGTACTGTATTACCTCCCCCCTACTGTGGTACTGTATTACCTCCCCCTACTGTGGTACTGTATTACCTCCCCTACTGTGGTACTGTATTACCTCCCCCTACTGTGGTACTGTATTACCTCCCCCCTACTGTGGTACTGTATTACCTCCCCTACTGTGGTACTGTATTACCTACCCCTACTGTGGTACTGTAATACCTCCCCCCTACTGTGGTACTGTATTACCTCTCCTACTGTGGTACTGTATTACCTCTCCTACTGTGGTACTGTATTACCTCTCCTACTGTGGTACTGTATTACCTCTCCTACTGTGGTATTGTATTACCTCTCCTACTGTGGTACTGTATTACCTCTCCTACTGTGGTACTGTATTACCTCTCCTACTGTGGTACTGTATTACCTCCCCCTACTGTGGTACTGTAATACCTCCCCCCTACTGTGGTACTGTATTACCTCTCCTACTGTGGTACTGTATTACCTCTCCCCTACTGTGGTACTGTATTACCTCTCCTACTGTGGTACTGTATTACCTCTCCTACTGTGGTACTGTATTACCTCCCCTACTGTGGTACTGTATTACCTCCCCCTACTGTGGTACTGTATTACCTCCCCTACTGTGGTACTGTATTACCTCCCCTACTGTGGTACTGTATTACTGTATTACCTCTCCTACTGTGGTACTGTATTACCTCTCTACTGTGGTACTATATTACCTCCCCTACTGTGGTACTGTATTACCTCCCCCCTACTGTGGTACTGTATTACCTCCCCCCTACTGTGGTACTGTATTACCTCCCCTACTGTGGTATTGTATTACCTCTCCTACTGTGGTACTGTATTACCTCCCCTACTGTGGTACTGTATTACCTCCCCTACTGTGATACTGTATTACCTCCCTACTGTGGTACTGTATTACCTCCCCCCTACTGTGGTACTGTATTACCTCCCCCTACTGTGGTACTGTATTACCTCCCCCTACTGTGGTACTATATTACCTCCCCCTACTGTGGTACTATATTACCTCCCCCTACTGTGGTACTGTATTACCTCTCCTACTGTGTTACTATATTACCTCCCCTACTGTGGTACTGTATTACCTCCCCCCTACTGTGGTACTGTATTACCTCCCCCTACTGTGGTACTGTATTACCTCCCCTACTGTGGTACTGTATTACCTCCCCTACTGTGGTACTGTATTACCTCCCCTACTGTGGTACTGTATTACCTCCCCTACTGTGGTACTGTATTACCTCTCCTACTGTGGTACTGTATTACCTCTCCTACTGTGGTACTGTATTACCTCCCCAACTGTGGTACTGTATTACCTCCCCCTACTGTGGTACTGTATTACTTCTCCTACTGTGTTACTATATTACCTCCCCTACTGTGGTACTGTATTACCTCCCCCCTACTGTGGTACTGTATTACCTCCCCCCTACTGTGGTACTGTATTACCTCCCCTACTGTGGTACTGTATTACCTCTCCTACTGTGGTACTGTATTACCTCCCCCTACTGTGGTACTGTATTACCTCCCCCCTACTGTGGTACTGTATTACCTCCCCTACTGTGGTACTGTATTACCTCCCCTACTGTGGTACTGTATTACCTCCCCTACTGTGGTACTGTATTACCTCCCCCTACTGTGGTACTGTATTACCTCCCCCCTACTGTGGTACTGTATTACCTCCCCTACTGTGGTACTGTATTACCTCCCCTACTGTGGTACTGTATTACCTCCCCTACTGTGGTACTGTATTACCTCCCCTACTGTGGTACTGTATTACCTCTCCTACTGTGGTACTGTATTACCTCCCCCCTACTGTGGTACTGTATTACCTCCCCCCTACTGTGGTACTGTATTACCTCCCCTACTGTGGTACTGTATTACCTCCCCTACTGTGGTACTGTATTACCTCCCCTACTTCCCCTACTGTGGTACTGTATTACCTCCCCTACTGTAGTACTGTATTACCTCCCCTACTGTAGTACTGTATTACCTCCCCTACTGTGGTACTGTTTTACCTCCCCTACTGTGGTACTGTATTACCTCTCCTACTGTGGTACTGTATTACCTCCCCCCTACTGTGGTACTGTATTACCTCCCCCCTACTGTGGTACTGTATTACCTCCCCTACTGTGGTACTGTATTACCTCCCCTACTGTGGTACTGTATTACCTCCCCTACTGTGGTACTGTATTACCTCCCCCTACTGTGGTACTGTATTACCTCTCCTACTGTGGTACTGTATTACCTCTCCTACTGTGGTACTGTATTACCTCCCCTACTGTGGTACTGTATTACCTCCCCCCTACTGTGGTACTGTATTACCTCCCCTACTGTGGTACTGTATTACCCCCCCCTACTGTGGTACTGTATTACCTCCCCCCTACTGTGGTACTGTATTACCTCCCCTACTGTGGTACTGTATTACCTCCCCTACTGTGGTACTGTATTACCTCCCCCTACTGTGGTACTGTATTACCTCCCCTTCTGTGGTACTGTATTACCTCCCCTACTGTGGTACTGTATTACCTCCCCTACTGTGGTACTGTATTACCTCTCCCTACTGTGGTACTGTATTACCTCTCCCTACTGTGGTACTGTATTACCCCCCCTACTGTGGTACTGTATTACCTCTCCCTACTGTGGTACTGTATTACCTCTCCCTACTGTGGTACTGTATTACCTCCCCTACTGTGGTACTGTATTACCTCCCCTACTGTGGTACTGTATTACCTCCCCCTACTGTGGTACTGTATTACCTCCCCCTACTGTGGTACTGTATTACCTCCCCTACTGTGGTACTGTATTACCTCCCTACTGTGGTACTGTATTACCTCCCCCCTACTGTGGTACTGTATTACCTCCCCTACTGTGGTACTGTATTACCTCCCCTACTGTGGTACTGTATTACCTCCCCCTACTGTGGTACTGTATTACCTCCCCCTACTGTGGTACTGTATTACCTCCCCTACTGTGCTACTGTATTACCTCCCTACTGTGGTACTGCATTACCTCTCCTACTGTGGTACTGTATTACCTCCCCCCCTACTGTGGTACTGTATTACCTCCCCCTACTGTGGTACTGTATTACCCCCCCTACTGTGGTACTGTATTACCTCCCCTACTGTGGTACTGTATTACCTCTCCTACTGTGGTACTGCATTACCTCCCCTACTTTGATACTGTATTACCTCCCCTACTGTGGTACTGTATTACCCCTCCCCTACTGTGGTACTGTATTACCTCTCCTACTGTTGTACTGTATTACCTCCCCTACTGTGGTACTGTATTACCTCCCCTACTGTGGTACTGTATTACCTCCCCTACTGTGGTACTGTATTACCTCCCCTACTGTGGTACTGTATTACCTCCCCTACTGTGGTACTGTATTACCTCTCCCCTACTGTGGTACTATATTACCTCCCCTACTGTGGTACTGCATTACCTCCCCTACTTTGATACTGTATTACCTCCCCTACTGTGGTACTGTATTACCCCTCCCTACTGTGGTACTGTATTACCTCTCCTACTGTTGTACTGTATTACCTCCCCTACTGTGGTACTGTATTACCTCCCCTACTGTGGTACTGTATTACCTCCCCTACTGTGGTACTGTATTACCCCCCCCCTACTGTGGTACTGTATTACCTCCCCCCTACTGTGGTACTGTATTACCTCTCCCTACTGTGGTACTGTATTACCTCCCTACTGTGGTACTGTATTACCTCCCCCTACTCTGGTACTGTATTACCACCCCCCTATTGTGGTACTGTATTACGTCCCCCTACTGTGGTACTGTATTACCTCCCCCCTACTGTGGTACTGTATTACCTCCCCCCTACTGTGGTACTGTATTACCTCCCCCCTACTGTGGTACTGTATTACCTCCCCCCTACTGTGGTACTGTATTACATCTCCTACTGTGGTACTGTATTACCTCCCCTACTGTGGTACTGTATTACCTCCCCTACTGTGGTACTGTATTACCTCCCCTACTGTGGTACTGTATTACCTCCCCTACTGTGGTACTGTATTACCTCTCCTACTGTGGTACTATATTACCTCCCCTACTGTGATACAGTATTACCTCCCCCCTACTGTGGTACTGTATTACCTCCCCCTACTGTGGTAGTGTATTACCTCCCCTACTGTGGTAGTGTATTACCTCCCCTACTGTGGTAGTGTATTACCTCCCCTACTGTGGTAGTGTATTACCTCCCCTACTGTGGTAGTGTATTACCTCCCCTACTGTGGTAGTGTATTACCCCCCTACTGTGGTACTGTATTACCTCCCCTACTGTGGTACTGTATTACCTCCCCTACTGTGGTACTGTATTACCTCCCCTACTGTGGTACTGTATTACCTCCCCTACTGTGGTACTGTATTACCTCCCCTACTGTGGTACTGTATTACCCCTCCCCTACTGTGGTACTGTATTACCCCTCCCCTACTGTGGTACTGTATTACCTCTCCTACTGTGGTACTGTATTACCTCCCCTACTGTGGTACTTTATTACCTCCCCTACTGTGGTACTTTATTACCTCCCCTACTGTGGTACTTTATTACCTCCCCTACTGTGGTACTTTATTACCTCCCCTACTGTGGTACTGTATTACCTCCCCTACTGTGGTACTGTATTACCTCTCCCCTACTGTGGTACTGTATTACCTCTCCCCTACTCTGGTACTGTATTACCACCCCCCTATTGTGGTACTGTATTACGTCCCCCTACTGTGGTACTGTATTACTTCTCCTACTGTGTTACTATATTACCTCCCCTACTGTGATACTGTATTACCCCCCCCCCTACTGTGGTACTGTATTACCCCCCCTACTGTGGTACTGTATTACCCCCCCCCCTACTGTGGTACTGTATTACCTCCCCCCTACTGTGGTACTGTATTACCTCCCCTACTGTGGTACTGTATTACCTCCCCTACTGTGGTACTGTATTACCTCTCCTACTGTGGTACTGTATTACCTCCCCTACTGTGGTACTTTATTACCTCCCCTACTGTGGTACTGTATTACCTCCCCTACTGTGGTACTGTATTACCTCTCCCCTACTCTGGTACTGTATTACCACCCCCCTATTGTGGTACTGTATTACGTCCCCCTACTGTGGTACTGTATTACCTCTCCTACTGTAGTACTGTATTACCTCCCCTACTGTGGTACTGTATTACTTCTCCTACTGTGTTACTATATTACCTCCCCTACTGTGATACTGTATTACCTCCCCCCTACTGTGGTACTGTATTACCCCCCCCTACTGTGGTACTGTATTACCCCCCCCCCCTACTGTGGTACTGTATTACCTCCCCCCTACTGTGGTACTGTATTACCTCCCCTACTGTGGTACTGTATTACCTCCCCTACTGTGGTACTGTATTACCTCTCCTACTGTGGTACTGTATTACCTCTCCTACTGTGGTACTGTATTACCTCCCCTACTGTGGTACTGTATTACCTCTCCTACTGTGGTACTATATTACCTCCCCTACTGTGATACTGTATTACCTCCCCCTACTGTGGTACTGTATTACCTCCCCCTACTGTGGTACTGTATTACCTCCCCCTACTGTGGTACTGTATTACCTCCCCTACTGTGGTACTA